>BPLQ01009816.1:0-16298 GCA_021605075.1 Caerostris darwini | reverse complement strand
AATGATTTCTTTCAGAAATAAAAATTCAAAAAGAAGAGTGATATCTAGATATGAAATTCAAATAAAAATTATTTGCTAGGCTCCTGTTGCTTAGATAAAATGGATATTGGCTGAAATCTAGGCTCTAAGAAGTTTCCAATTACTTTAAGATTGCAGCACTTCAATTAGGTTACCTTAGTTGAACAGTACACAAAAGGGTTGCAATAGTTTTACGTAAATTGTAACTGAGCCATCAATTTTGCTTGTTTACTTGGCGATATAGCAATTTAGAGATCAGAAAGAGTACAAGGAGTATGTAAGGGACTCATAGTTATACTGATTCTAGACTTTTACCTGTACATTCACTACTATTTAGGTTATAGATATGAACTCTACCTTAAAATCTAAATATTTTCCTAAGAAAAGTAAACAATCGCAGTATTTTTCATCAATAAACATCGTCTTTCCGAAAATTTCGTCATATTTAAGAGGAATATATCGATCGTTAAATTCTTTGCAAAATTAATATTGCTAAATTCAACATCAAAATCCTTAGAAATTATTTCAGCACTAGTACTCCACATAACCAGAAAAAAAAAAATTTTGTATTGATATTTAATTTAAACATAAAATAATTTTCTTTTCAGGATCAACGAATTCAAAGCAATAGATGAATACAGTTATCTAACAGTGAGTTATTATTAATTAAATGTTATTATTAATTTAATTTAAGTAATTTAATTTTGTTTTGCATATTTTTCTGTAAAATTTGTGTATTAATATTTAGTAAATAACTTGATGTCTCTAATAAGATTCCTTTTTGCCTGACAATTTTTTTTTTTTAAATAATTAAGAATAAAATAAATTTAAAGGTTTTGAAAAATTGCCGGTTACTTTTAAAATTATTAATAAACATATTAGATCGAATAGTTATTTGATAATTAACCACTAAGAAGAAATTAACATATTATAATATTAGTGCAGTATAATATAAATATAAGCGTCTAAGTAAATTAAAAGTTTTAAATTAATCAATGATTCAAAACACATTCTGAAATAAACTATATTTTAATGCTTTATTTATTCTTATTTGGCATAAAAGACCCTCAAATTATCTCTTTTTCTTGGCGTTAGTAGTTAAAATGAGTGTTTTATACGGATCAAAGAAAACGTTTGGTAAAATTGCAGAACAGGGATCGTTGGAATTTGGAGTCAAAAATTATTTTCTCCAAACGGCGGCAAGTAACAAGTTGCGATTGTAAGTAAAGGGAATTCTAAACAGTAAAAGGAACCTGGGTTACCACATTTGGCGACTTATCACTCAGTCGGACTAAAAAAATTAATTCTGCATTGATATCTAATTTAAACATAAAATAATTTTCTTTTCCAGATCAGCGGATTCCAGATTTGACAAATCCCAACGGCCCTTATTTTGCGATTTGGCCAAATTTTTCTACAAAAAAAAAAAAAAAGACTAAAAAAAGGGCCAAAAAGTTAAGTATTAATGAATTAATATTTGTAGAATTTTCTACACAGCCAAGTATTCTTTAGTCAAGGATTTTGAAGAATTAGGTGTGATTCATTGGTAATTAAATCACAGTTATTATCTTAAGAATTATTTATAATTAAGCAATTTATAATAAAGTTAAACATAAGTCATTGAAAATCAATGAACGAACTTTTATAACTCTTAATAGATTTTTCTACATTTAATTTAGAAATGTTTCTTGTTTGTTTGTATGAGAATATAAGATTTTTTTCACTTCAATTAATTTGTCAATGAATATTTATTAATATTTATTTATTTCGTAAAAACTTTTTTAACTTTTTTGTATTAAATTAATAATAAAATCGAAGAAAACTTTCAAATTACACGTTTATTAATAAAAAAAATTTTTGTTTCGAAGAAATAGGAATTCTTTAGGGAATTCGTTTCAATTATTTTATGCCTTTCAACGCTTTTATTCAGTATTGATTTTGGACAAAGAACATAATTTTACTTAAATAAGCATTTTAAAACAGGAAAAAAAAATATGTACACATCGAAATTCAAGAAAAAATATTGTTTTCAATTCATTTAAAGTGGTACATTTTAACATTTGAATGAACTTATTATAAGCTAAAAAAAATGTTTTTCAATATTTTTTTTCGATTACAAAAAAAACATATTCCCAAGCAATAAATCTCATTTTCATCAGAAGAAAAAAACACTTAACCTCAGTATATACAAAAAATAAATAAATAAATTTATTATTAAAAAAAGTACATAAACAAAAGACGCCATTTAATGGATTAATTCCAAGAATGACTTCAATTAGTCAGGGCTTGTCTATTATAAAATTCTTGGTAAAAAATGCAAAGGCCGTTACAGATAATACGTTTCTTAGATGCAATTAAGTTTATTTCATACATGAATGTCTTAACTTGAAAACTCAATTAAGCTTTAATGTCATTTCATATTAATAAAGCCATGTTTCCTGCACCAGTTCCATTTTTATAATTAACTTAGTTATGCAAATTTCTTTGGATTTTTTTTTAAGCAGGTTTTAATTATGGTCAGAAAAGGCCCCTTTTTTTTTACTGCCATTTTTAACATTTGCGCGAGTAAAGGTATACGTAAATGAAATAATTTTATTAAAACGAGTTTTACGAGCTTTTTTGTTGATTATGGATATTATATAGAGATATTAAGTGGAATGGTTCTGGTTCTTAAATATTTACTCCAAATAATTGGTTTCTTTATTATTTTACGACATTTCAATCTAATGGTTTTTAATTATTAATATACCAAACCACTTTATAACATCTGTGGCATAAACTTACCTTCAAACTACATTGTTTTTTTCCAGTGGCGGCATATTCGTTGTTCAATATTATACTGAATTTAATTTTGGGCTTGACTATAAACTGTTTCAGCGGTCTTTATAACTTAACCAGGTTAACTCTTTAAACAATATCTAGTTAATCTAACATAATCATTCCTACAAAGAGGGGAAATTAGTATAGATTAAAGGTGGACTTTTTATTAAATGGGAAAAACAATTTCATTAATTTACTTCACTAGACTATCGGATAAATATATCCCATTAATTTGGAATAAAGGTATATTTATTTTAATATTTGGTGGAAAGTATAAATAAACTAAAATAAAGATTTCACATTATACGAATAAAAAAGTCACTAATTTCTTGATGGCTTTAGTTATTACAAAAATTATCCTCTTAACTTTAAATTCAAAGGAATTAAAGGATAATAGGCACATAATTTTAAAATATTTTTGTTGTTCCCGAACATTTTTTAAAGACTTGTTTGAACTGCATGTTTAGGGAATGAAAGTTTTTTTGTTGCTGAGCAATGTAATCCTGAATGTATTTGTAAAGTAGCTTTAAAAACATTAAACAGCAAAGTCAGTAAATATATATATAATATTCATAGGCCCTACTCGTGGAGGTGTTTTTGTAGAAACTATTTCAAAGACGAGAAGACTCGATGGAGTTAGTGATGCTCAGCATTTTGCCTCGTTCGTTGGATTATCTGATGGGGTTTTCCGGATTTTCTCAATACGATACGCAAATGCTGGGCAGTGCCGCCTCTAAAAGCCCTCCCACATGGCACTGACCTCCTTCTTTAACGACACGGAGCCAAGTCAGACATCTACCTACAGCTGCTCCCTTCCCTCCTTCCATGAGAAAACACGGGTTCATGGACTGGGTCTAGATGTTGCTGTCAACCAATTGGGATAAGAAACTACAACACAATGTTTATGTTATTTTTGTTTATCAAAGAGGAATCTATCTACCTATCTAGGAAATTTGCCTTTTCCGATTATTCTATATGCAGCCTAATTTACTATACTCATTCTAACTCTAATTTTTAATTTAGTATTCAATCTCTCCTTTACTATAATACCGAATCTTCCTAATCTGTTTAACCGAAGCTTTTTAAAAAGTAGTTGAAATAAATATACCCTTAAGCAGACGTCGTTCCTTCAGGTAAATGTCTACCATTACCTTGCTTTCCAGCAACCCGATCTCAGGAAATGTCATGAAAGGTAGTATTTGGAGAACGACTTTGCATTGGAACAGGTTATGCCCCATATATCAGCTTCCCTTTCCATATCGAAGTAAATACGGTTTTTCTTAACAAATCCTTACTAAAAATATGCAAAAGCCCACAGGGTAACCATAAAATAACTTTCCTAGTTTTGAGGCCTCTCCAACCAAAACTAATGAATAGAATATTTTATTAGAAAATAGATAATAAGATTTTTTTTTAATTTTTAGTATACCCCTCCAATGAAAAAATAACAAATTTAGAGAGAAAAAAATTGGACTTCATTCATTACATTACAGGTTTTTAGTTTTGCAAAAAACATAAAAATTATTTTTTATTTATATAAAGAAAAATTTGAAAAGTTTTAAAAGTTATTTTTAAAAACTTCCAACTTGTATAATACATAATAAGGTAACATTAATTTAATATTAAATATCTAATTAATTTGGATTATTTTCTGTGATTTATTTTAAAAAATCACGATTCAAAAAAAAAAAAAAAATTGGTGGCCAATAAATTTAATTGGTTTTTCAAAAAGATGATAGGCGAACACCAGAATTTTGTGTGTAACAATTATCACATCCAAGTCCTAATGACAGATGAGATTCAAATAGATATGGAACAACTGCTTTGTGATATCAATCTTCTATTTCTGTTGGTGACACCTACTAACACAAATGCAATTCATCGCATATATTTATATTAACAGTATTAAATAATTTGTAATGTTCACTGATGCAGATTTAATTGAATTTCACTTCTACGGAGCCCTGATTAATACTGATCATCCACACGAGAATTGTCGATTCACCGCTAGCATGACAGAGATGTAACAGTTTCAATGATTCAGATTCATTCATAGCATGATTCAGGACCAGATTCATCACTAACATGACGATGCAATTGATTTAATTCACTAATGCAACGAATTTCGAAATGCAACACATTCAACGTTAAACAATACATTGAGCGGTGTCTGTTACAAGAAGAAGATGTTGTTTTTGAGGTGTATAATCTTCAGTGTCCTGCTACTGAGTGCGGGAAAAATGCTGCAAGCGGAATGAGAAATGGACAGCCCATGAATAATCTACTCATGGATGGAGGGAAATAGGCAACTTCTGTTATGATGGAGCATTCGTAGGTAGAAGTCTGACTTGCCTCCAAGTGGCTGAAGAAGATGGGCAGTGCTTTCTGGGATGATATTTATGGAGATCTACCCCTCACTTTCGTGTAAAATGACGAAAATTTGAAACACTTCCACCAGGAAGTCCGACTGATGAGGTAAGATGCTGAACGCCACAAACGCCATCGTGACTCCACGTTTTTTGAAACAATACAACAAAACCGCAAGCAGACTGAATCTCAACCCTAATGCTCACCAGCCGCACACGTTGCTACTGAGCCACAAGTTGGCCACAAAGATATGTAGCTGATCTTATTTCCCAGCATGACATAGGTGTAGGAGATTCAATGCTACCGAGTACTGCAACACAGGAAATCTGTTACAAGCCACCTACATTGGGTCACAGCAATTTCGAAAAAAGATTAGGAAAGGTAGTATACGGAGAGGTTCACAAGCACAATGGAAGGACATTTTCTCCTACAGATTTGGCATTTCTCATGTTTCTAACAAAGCACTTTTTCATAACGCCCTAGTCTACTCGACATATTATAAAAATGAATAAAGGATTCATTATCTCACTTGGTTGCAAACAACATGTAGACCAAATTCATGAGCTCATGTCTCATGGAAGGATGGGAATTGAGGAACAGCTGTGATGGAGCACTTGTAGGTCTGACTAGCAGTCTGATTGGCTCCGTGACGCTGACTTTTTACGGGGTAAGGTTGTAAGCTCTACAGTTATATAAGACCTTGGAACTACTGCCTAAAGTGGATTCTGAACCACTGCAAACATCTATGACACGGCCGGGTCTTGAACCGAAACCTGTGGCCCCGAACGCCATAGCGCTAGTCACTACACCCCGAATTTTTCTTACTTTTATCCACCATAAATATCGATTTATTATTATATTTAGTAATGGATTAAAAGATTTATAGGAAATTTAAAGGATTTATACCAATTTTTTAATGCAAAGATATTATATAGTACTTTTCTTCAAGTTTTGTTTTATGAAGGTGCGATAGTTTATATTTTTATTTTATTTATTTATTTTTATTTTATTTATTTTACTGTGAGAAACCATTTCGTGAATTAAACTGTATCCAACATCTCAATTAATATTATTCATGAGGATGACATAAACAGTAAAATTGTTTCCCTATCTTTCTTCAATATTTCCCTATATTTTTCCTATATTTTTTTCACATTTCCCTGATTTTCCCTATATTTTTTTAATATTTCCCTATCTTTTCAAATTAGACGAGGACAGAAATATGATCTTTCCTGGTATAGCCATGGAAACTTTAAGATCAGATGTCCAACTGCACTCGCTCAATTTGCATGACCCATTATCCCTATTTCTTACCTAAACATAGAGCTTAAATATTTCATACATGAAAAACCTAATTATTCATACATAAGTAGGATCATTTATTATCCTACACAAGCGAAATAATCAATCAAGTCCAAAACATTATCCTTAACTGCCAGGACACATCTTACTGAATAAGTAATTCAGTGCCATGCTACATTTAGAAAGCAGAAAATGTCCTCAACCGTTAAATTAGTTTCACCAACAAACATGTTGGTGCTTAATTGAAGATCTTTACCGATTCTGATGCCTTGGATTCCATTGGATGGGCCAGCACTGGGAATTACAGATAACCGATACAGATTTTCGCTTTTCAAAATAAGCGAATGCTTGTTTAATTCATACATAGCATTCCCGAGCAAGTTTCAGTATGTTTGGGTATTACTATCGGATTGTAGTAAGTTATTGGATATTTTCCAAAAAGAGGAAGCAAGTACAATGCAGATGTCTCGTAGTTAAGAATACGTTTAACCAGACTGTTTGGTTAATTGGAAATATGTTTTGTCTAGCGTGATAGAAGATTTGCAAGGTTCTTTTTTTTATTTTATACGTTTTATTTATTTTAAATACATGAAAGGACAGCTGCATTAGCCATAATAAGAATCATGTTATTATTTCAGTTTTTGTTTGATGTACTTGCTTTAAAAGCATCATCTTTTATGACTTAAATTTTCTTTTTGTTATGATATCTATTTCGAATTAGATATATTTGTATATTTGCTTATAACTTCAGTAGTTATGTCAATAATGCATATACATTTTTTTAAATCAATATTTATTATATCTATTAATAATATTCCTTCATATAAAAGTCAAATTCTGTTTATAACTAAGAAATTTAATTTTTAATCTCCTTATATATTATAAATTTATAATTGCATAATATATTTGAATAATATATATATATATAATTGCATAATATATTGCTAGTTGCATAACATATGTCATGCAAATAGTAGCCAACAATATGAATATTTATATTTAAAGAATAAATTTTCACCTAATGTAATCCTGCGCATAATTTTTAATTTATTTAAATTGTGATTATATATTATGCAAACTAATGACCATCATTATGAATATTTATATTTAAAAAATAAGTTTTCATTTAATGAAATCTTGCATATAATTTAAAAATTGTTTAAATTATTATTATATATTAAGCAAATCAATGATCATCATAATGATTATTTACAGTTAAAAATAAATTTTCACTTAATGTAATACTGCGTATAATTTTTAATTTTTTTGTATGAAAACCTAAGACATTTAAAATAATTTTACAGTATGACATATATTAAAAATCATAATGTTAATTATTACATTTAAATTACATTTTATGTTATACATATATATTATTTAAATAAATTTCATAAGTCTTAAAATTTTCTTAAATCTACTCGAAAAATCATTAATTATTTCATTAAAGAAAAGTTTTATTTTAATGTTTAATTTTATAAATATATTAAATTATACAAAAAAAATAGCAATAAATATAAAAAAATATAGTAAATTAATTGAAGTTCTTTAGTTCTATTTTTTATCATATATGCCAGCCTGCTAATTGCTTCTGGTTTGAAGCTGGTTAAACTATATACATCAAAGTCTCCTCTGATATATTTTTCACAAACTTTACTTTACCTAAAAAGGTATTTTATGTGCTAATTTCTTGAAGAGCTAATTTTCAAATTAAATAAAAAAGTAATTACTTCAGCTTTTTTTTTTCTAACGAATTAATCTTCTTGTTTTTGACATATATGGTAATTACCAGTTTCAGGATATTAAATAAATAATAAAATATTATTTTTATTGAAATAATATTTAAGACAACGAAAAATAACTTTTAAACATAGTTCTTACATTGCAATGATTATGGTTCCATAACCGTTATACAAGAACACTAAATAATAAAAATAACTATATAAATAACTTCTGACTAAGAACCTTAAATTATTGGATTTTGAAACTAGTCTCATTATAGACGAGAGGTTCATTTTATATTTGTATTGCAACTTAAATTTTTCCAGATTCTTATCGGTTGAATTTTTAAATTTAGATTTATACTTATTTTTTTACGGTGGCTTTGAAGTCCCAGAGGCGCTTTTTGTAACAGCGTTAACGTAAAGAGGAAAATCATGTTTATTGCACTCTGCTAGTTCTGACAAATAGAACCACCGAGTTTGTATCTCCAACATAATTTATCCTCGGTTTGCCTTGGGTTTGCTGATATGGATAAGGATTGGTACGCATGATTAAATGTGATTTTGTAGCTGTAACTATAAGAAGTCAAACTCGACACTTTGATAATTATTGCTACTGCTTGATAAACAATTAATAAATAATCAATGCCCTTTTAATTTGTGTTATTAGATGTTTCGTCGCTAGGGTCTGCCGCTTTCGTTATTATCACGCTCTCTGCTTACATTTTGCTAACATCATATTCAGGTCAACAAATACACAAGAACAAATAAAATACAAAGATTGGAAATTCACATTAATGCCTTAATCAATCGCAGTTTATTTTTGCTGTTAAATAATGCAAAAAATTTACTCGTCGATTCACTTACCTTTTTAAAATGGAAATACTCTTTAGGATGTTTTCAACTGACCCTTGCTGAAATAAAGGAAAAGAGATTTTACTTTCAACATTAAACCCCTTATTAAATATGAAAATAAAGCATTAATATAGAAACCTTTTTGAAATTTTAAAAATTATATATTAATAGTACAGTAGTGGCCAAATTAGACTACTTCAAAAAAGGTAAACTATTTCACACCACAATTTCCATAACTCTTTATAACATTTGGCTACAATTAACCTACCGGAATTACGCCAAACCCCTACAGAAAACAAGCATTTTAAGCAATTTATATACATTATTGTTACCATTTCTTTCGCATCATTATATCATAAGTCAGTGATATGCAAATATTATGAAGACAGCGTATCAAAATAGGTTAATTGTTTCACAGCACAATTTCCATAACTGCTTATAACATTTGGCGACAACTGACCCACTGGAATTACGCCAAGCCTCTATAGGAAACAAATATTTGTAAACTATTTATATACATTATTATCACCATTGCTTTAGCATCATTATATAGTAAATCAGTAATGTACAGACATATCAAAATAGATTATTTCGCCAAATGTTATAAACAATTAATCGATTTTGATATGTCTGTACAGACATCAGTAATGTACAGACATATCAAAATAGATTAACTGTTTATAACATTTGGCGAAACCTCTACAGAAAACGCCAGACCTCTACAGAAAACAATTATTTTAAACAAGTTTTATTAAACTATTTATCTATATTATTGTTATCAGTGCTTTAGAATTATTTAATCATAAATCAGTGATGGACAAATATTATGAAGACCGGGTATCACATATAATCATTATAATATGACCGCAAACGGAACTTATGTTTAAATAAATGTGATAAACAAATAGTGTCATAATTTAATGAAAAAAATGTATTTCTGTTGTTAAATTAATAGATGTTTATTTCTAGGATCGATTTTTATAGTAACCATGTGCAAAATTCTTGGGAAAAAAAATAGAAATTTTTTTTTTAATATTTATGTCTAAAATATTTGCTCACAAATATCTGATTACAAACAGATTTCAGCATTTTAATATATTATTTTCAGAGATCACATGATATACATAATGATTTCTTGAAATAAATAGTTATTGCGGGATTTTTAAAAGAGTTAAAACTCGTGTGGGTAATAAATTAAACAACTTATGTTGATTATGTGTGTTTTTTACGGACTTAAGTCCTGTGTGTTTGGACCAAAATTCATAATACGTAATTATCAATAAAACTTTCCTGTTGATGTGAACAAAAAATAATATGTTATTTTAAATAAATAACTAATAAAAATTTTAATAAGAAGTTTTCCACGATTTTTTAACAGTTAATACCCAGTAGAAAACGATAATTCATAAGAAAAAAAATTGGACCTCTATGTTTCGTTTTCAAATCATAGGAATTACAGGCTGAGAAATTTGCTTTACATTCATAGATAATTTTAATTGTTGTTGTTTGGTATCCCACTTGGGTGACAGCAACATCTAGAACAAGTCCGTGAACCCGTTTCTCATGGAAGGAGGGAAGGCAGCTTCTGGCGGGATGGAGCACCCGTAGATAGAAGTGTGGCTTGGCTCCGCTAAATAAGGAAGGCAGGGATTTCAGTAGGACTTTTAAATAACACTACGCCACATTTGAATATCGTACGGGAGAAAACCCGCAAAACTCCCCCAGCTAATCCGACTAACGAGGTAAGATGTTGAGCATCACAAACGTCTCGTTTTTGAGGAGACCTGATGGTCTTCTCGAGTATCCTCGCTTTGAAATATCTCCTCGTTTTTTAAGGAGGCCTGATGGCCAATTGGCTAGCATTCTGGCTTTGGTAAGATAGGCTTCAGGTTCGAATCCTGGCTGTGGCATGGATATTTGAGAGTGGTTCGAATCCACGGTTAACTGTAGGTCCCGGTCTAATTCATCTAAATTGTGCAAAAAATTACCATAGAGCGGCAAACCAAACCAAACCTCGTTTTTGGGACAGATCTACAACAAACTGCCTCTTTCGAATTGGATCTCAGCCCTAATGTTCACCAGCAAAGCACGTTGCCACGAGTCGGGCTAATTTTATTTAAATTACATTTTTCATATTTAGTAAGATTAACAAAAAAATAAATTTTTTTCCTCAAATTCGTGCATCTGATATTTTATATTAGTATATCAAATAAATATTATTAAATTACTTTTTATATTGCACTTTCTATAAACTCTGTATAAAACAAATATGTATTTTAGATGCAAGTCATTATATGTATAACTCTTGATAAATACACCATATTAATTTATTTAATTTGCAAAATTTCATATGAACTATGCTACTTAACGATTCAATTGCTTTATTGTATTTAAATCAAAATTAAATTGATATTTATGAAAACATTTGCATAACAATCATTACATGTGACCCCACTTTAAATAAGCTTCATTAATCCATTCCATAAAATTAATTCCGGATATTTTCATTTAAGAATGTTCTGTGGAAAGAGTAACCGAGAAAGATTGCTGCAATTAATTTGAAACGTTAATTAATGGTTCGGTTAAGCGACTTGGAATCATTAGCTTTTTAAAAATTTGTCAATAAGTACTTAAGTTTTTAATCCAGAAATTAATTTCGTGGTGATACTTTTATTGGTTTCGATATGCTTATGTAAAAGGGCTTGAGAATAAAATTTAAGGCTCTAAATCAGTAATCAATACAGAATAATGGATTTTGTAATTATTGGAAGATTAAGTAAAAAAAGGAGGCTTATGATTTATATATTATTCTCCAATTATAGTTGGAATCTGGTGCAAGGATATGCATGTCGAGCATTTTTGAAGAAGTCGGGAATCCATGTAAGGAGTCGGTTTAAAAATTCTACATTTCATTCTTTTATAAAAATAATTTTTATTTCTCAGAAATTCCGATAATTTGTGTACTAAGACTAAGGTGACAATCCAATTACAGTATTTTGCTGATACAACCAGTAACAAACATACTTATTACACTAGCAGCCCACCAAGAATTTGTTGAGAAAATTTTCTTAGAAGTGAGAGTTGTAGAAGCTATCTTGGATCAACAATGAAAGAAGGTCTTATAGAAGTTATTCTCTTATTAAAAATAGCGGCCCGATGGCTAATTGGCTTGCGCTATGGATACTTGTAGTGGTTCGCAATCCTTTTTAAACCGTAGGTCCCTGTCTAATATGAGTGTAGAGCGCTGGGCCTTGGCCACTGCTGATGATGATACATTTATGTACAATGCATGAATTCTAAGGTAGGCATTCTTGGAAGCAAATTTTGGGTACAAGAATGTCTTTTTTTTCTTATCCCACTTGGTAGGCAGTAACATCTAGACTAAGTCCAGGAACCAGTGTGGTCTCATGGAAAGAGGGAAAGGGGGCCTTTTATTGTGATGAAGCATCCGTAGATAGAAATCCTACTTGGGTCCGTGACGATTAAGAAGGAAGGCAATGCCGTCACTTTAAGGGGCAACTACCCGGCAATTGTGTATTGTATTGGAGAAAACCCGGAAAACTCCTACCAGGTAGTCTAACTAATGCGGATGCTGCTCATCACAAAAGTTATCGAGTTTCTTCGTTTTTTGAAGCAGTGTCTACAACAAAGTCGACAGCGGATTGAATCTCCAGTGCTGCTAATGCTCATCAGCGGCGCGCGTTGCCACTGAGCGACGAATCGGGCACAAGAATGTCTTTTATGTTAGGGCAAATATGAAGTTGCAAAACACACTTAGTTATGAAGAGTTATTATCTTTTTTTTATGACAGCAATTTGTAATTTTCCCACTACATGAGATACTATAATTTAAAAGTATATACAACTTATGAAAAAACTGATTTTACAGATATACGAGTTCAGTAAAAGACTTTCAATTTATTTCACAAATTCATTTACATTCATTAGTAAAGATTGTAGTAAAAAAAATTAAGGAAAAAAGTCAAGAATTTCAACATTATTAATAATTTTTTTATGTAAACAAATTTTGGAAAGTATTTCTAAAATGTGTAGTACATAGACTACATGAGTGTACGATTAAATTAAAAAAGAATTTTATTCTTAAAATAGTATATAAATAATAAAGTTACGTCAAAGTTACGTAACGATTAACATTTGGATTTCTAGTCTACTACGCATTACGTTAATCTATTTGTAGATTGTATCTGGTAAATATTTAAAGAAACGTAAGCAAAAACATTTGCTATTTCTTTACCTTATTTTGAAACTACCAACTTTTGACTGACGTATCAGTTGTTGAACATTTTGAAAAGGTAGGAATAAAATTGGTTCGTAGTAATACAATAAAAAAATGTGTGTGTGTGTATTTTTTTTTAAATTTAAAAAAAACATATGATATATGGTGACAATCATGTCTCAAACGCGTGTCATTGACATATGTATAACATAAAGAATCGATTGTTGAGAGCTAAAAAAAGAAGTATTTCCAAGAAACTCAAGATGTTTTTATCTGTTCTGATATATATTTATACATTCTATTTGTGAATAATTCTAAGATATCTTTTTTTATGACAACGATTTGTAATTTTCTCGGTACATGAGATGCTATGATTTGAAAGTACATATAAATTGAATAGCAAGCAGATGTTTATAAAATAAAATTATTGTAAACATATTTACAATTTTCAAAAAACTTTAAATAAAAATTAGAACGTGTAAAATACTTTTATTTACATAAAGAAACAATTTATCAATTATTAAATTGATAAATAGTTTGAAATTATCAATTTATCAATTAAATTTTAGACATATGGCAAATTCAGCGTTACCCAGAAGGCACTCTGGAAGCAAGGGATACTTCACTAGATACAAATTTTGCTATCACACTTTAAAACGAAAGGTATAATATAGTATAGTATAGTATAGTATAGTATAGCATAGTATCTGGAGGTATAGATACTATAGTAATAGTATAGTATAGTAATACTATAGGAATAATAATCACTACATAGTGTATATATATATATATATATACATTATATAGTAAGAGCTACTATAGGAATAGTAGTAATACTATAGAAATACTATAGGAATAGATGCTATCTCCTAGGTATAGTATCTGGAGTTGTTGTGTCTAATCCATAGTACCCTGCAGTACGGAACAGACATCTCATGAGTAATCTATTCATGGATGGAGGGAAAAGGGGCAGCTTCTGTTGTGATGGAGCACCCGTATGTAGAAGTCTGACTTGGCTCCGGGTCACTGTAGAAAGAGGGAACTGTAGAAAAAACTACCCCAGTAGAAATGCACCATGGAAGGAGGGGATACTTCACTAGACCCAAATTTCGCTATCACACTTTTGAACGAACCTTACAGATGGCATCTTTGTTGTGTCTAATCATCAGTGTCCTGCAGTACGGGACGGACATCTCATGAGTAAACTACTCATGGATGGAAGGAAAGGGGCAGCTGGTATTGTGATAGAGCACCAGTATGTAGAAGTCTGACTTGGCTGAATATGGCTGAAGAAGGAGGAAAGTGAATTAAGGAAAGACTTTTAGGGGTAATTACCCCCCTCATTTTCCTTTCATTTGGGAGAATGAGGAAAACTCCCACCAAGTACTCCGACTCACGAGGCAAGATGCTGAACATCACAAATGCCATCGAGTCTCCTTGTTTTTTAAACAGTGTCTACAACAAAGCCAACATCGGATTGAATCTCAGCCCTAATGCTGACCTGCTCACCAATAGTGCCATGAGAAAGTATAAAATACTTTTATTTACATGTATAAACAATTTATCGTTAATTCTTTTGATAAATTTATCAATTAATCAATTCAATGGTAGATATGTAGCAAATTCAGCGTGACCCAGAATGCATTACAGAAGTAGGGATTTTCTTCTCAAGACTCAAATTTAGCTATTATACTTTTGAATGAACACCATTAGAGATGCATTGGAATAGTTTTTATATTATTCTTCCTCAAGACCGATGGAAGGATTCCATCTTACTAATCTACCGTGCCAATTATAGGCATAGGCAATACATGATTCAATTGTTTGTTAGGTTTAGGACACGTTTCCCTTATAACTGAAACCCATCTCGCTATTTGCCAAGCCACTCTGGCCCACTGAATTAATTATTACCCATACTATAATGTCTTCTGCGTTCCTGCCAACCCCTAATCTACTCCATATCATGAATCGACCCCTATCATTGTTATAGTGGCTCTGAAATTCGGAAATTTATTTAAGTTAACATTTTATATATACAAAATATTATTTTCCTTAGTTAGTTGTCAAATGTAGATGGATTTATGTAGATAAATATTAAATATGGGCTCAAAATGTTGCATCTTACAAGTAACGTTTTATAAAACAAAGTACGTGAAAAAATTAAGCTAAATTTGAGAAGCTTCTATAGGTTTGAAAATGTTTCTATCGACTCCTAAGAATATTATAGAGACTCCATAAATGCAGCTAGTTATTTAATGTAATGTTACAATGTATGCAAAAATACATAATTGTCACACTTTAAGGAATTAATGTAGATACATAGATAAACATTTCCTCTTTAGAAACGAACTTATGTTACATTAAACATGTACCGTTTAATAAAATGAAGTGCATGACAAAACTAAGCTAATTTTCAAATATTTTATAGACTTGAAAATGTTTCTACCGAACCCCTACAATATTATACCAACCCCATATATACAGCTAGTTATTTATTGTAATGTTTCAATTTATGCAAAATATCATGTTTAATTAATTTACAGTCACACTTAATGGAATTTATGTAAATTCACAGGTAAACATATACTCATTAAATACAGACTTAAAATTTCACATCTAATATATAGCATTTTATAAAACAAAGTACGTGAAAAAATTAAGCTAAATTTGAAAATCATCTATAGGTTTCTATCGCCCCAAACAATACTATACCCACTCCATAAAACCCCCTAGTTATTTAATGTAACGTTAAAATTTATATAAAATATATATTTACTTAATTAATAGTCGCACTTAAAGGAATTTATGTACATTTATTGCATTTAACAAGTAGCGTTTTATAAAACAAAGTAAATGAAAAAACTAAGCTAAGTTTGAAATTTTTATTTAATTTTTTAAGAATGTTCCTATCGACCCCTAGCAATATTGCATCTATCCCTGAAATTCTGACAGTTATTCAATACAATGTTTTTAAGTATACAA
>BPLQ01009814.1:0-51039 GCA_021605075.1 Caerostris darwini | reverse complement strand
AGTATCTGAGACCGCTCAAAGCCGTCCTGAAAGGCCTCCCGGTAAACTTACACGACTGACGAAATTGCTGCTGGATTGACCGAAATTGGTCTAAAGATTGATGAGGTCCGCCAATTAACCAACTTAAAAACTAAGGCATTGATCCCTGTCTGGCAGTTGGTATATAAGAAATCTGAAGACAATTCCAAAATTTTTGAAGTCGACCGTTTGCTCCACTTCTCGGTGCGAGTTGAGAAATTTAACCGCAAGCCTGGTGCTTCGCAATGTTTCCAATGTAATCTCTTTCATCACTCCGCTAAAAACTGCCATTATAAAAAAAGATGCCTTAAATGCGGGGGGCGAACATTACCTAAAGGACTGTACTATCCAGGAAAGGCTTGAGAATCCTCAATGCATCAATTGCCACCAGATGGGGCACCTTGCCGCATGGCGAGGTTGCCCGAAGTTTCCGAAGCCACGCCTTCCGCCCAATCGCACTGCGGCACCGCCCAGGAGCACGTTCGTCAGCCGTACAGTCACGCCCGGTGTCTCTTATGCAAGTTTCTTGCATGGGCCGCCGCAGGCTACTCCATCCGTGATTCCGGAACGTCCAAATATCTGGGATAATGTTGATCCTGACAAGGCCGCTAAAACTGCCTATGTATTCCAAGAAGTGTCCAGCATCCTCGATATGTTAGGCGACATTGACAATTTCTATAATCAACTGAAAAGCGCAAAATCTCCCTTGGAAAAATTCCAAATCATCGCAAAATGCTTCAATTTCGCTGTTTAATCTTCTCTTGTGTTTTTATTTACCATTGTTTACAAAGCTTCTTTTTACTTCTTTATAATGCTTCTTTTTACTTTTAATTGGACATGACCATTGCCCACTGCCTTTTCTTGTATATAATGTCTTGTTTTTATTAATGACTCTTATAGTACCAGATTTGGAGTAAAGGCCGCATATGGCCAAGGTACTCTGCATCCTGAACGACGACGACAGCCTATGTTTTGGTAGAAGAATTGGTTTGTTTTGAAGAAAAATTAATTCTTTTTGCAGAAGATATTCAGAGCGGTAAATTACTTCATTTTCAATTTCTAAAGCAATATCGTGATAAAACTAGTGCAACTGTTGACAGAAGGTACTTCAGCACAGTTATAAAAAAAATTAAAGATGAATTTGCTGATAGATTTGAGCAATTCAAAACCAACAAAACCACTCTAGTATTCATAGTAAATCCTCTCAACACAAATAGTAACGAAATCCACATTGAGCCATTTGGAATTGATACTGGATCTCTAGAAATGCAATTGATCGATTTAAAAAGTAAAGCTTTGTGGAGTGGAAAATTTACAGAGTTGAAAAGCAAGTTGGAAGAGTTGGAGGTCCAGAAATATATGTACGTAACGCAACAAAAGTGGACAACTTTAAAAGAAATGCGCGAGTTGAGGCACTTATATTCGACGCATGGAATAGTCTTCCAGATTGCTACAGTGAGGTGAAGAAGTTGGCATTTGGAGTACTGACTATCTTTGGATCGACATATTCGTGCGAGCAAGCGTTCTCTTGCATGACTATAATTAAAAGTAAAGTAAGAAGCCAACTAACAAATGAAAATTTAGAGTCGTGTTTAAAACTTAAAGCAACAAGTTATGAGCCAAATTTATCCAAACTTTCTAAAACCATGCAAAGCCAAAGCTTCCATTGAATACGTTTGCTCAAATGTATGTTATTGGTTTTTTATTTTTAGTACAAATTACATTGTTTAATAAAGTTTAAATTTTCTACTTGAATAACCATGCAAAGCCATCGCTCCCATTGAATTTTTTGTTCAATTGTTTGTTAAATTACAAGTTACAGTTAGTGTTGTAAGTAAATGTTTAATTGTTTTAATTTTTTACTTAAATAATAAGTTTTTTACTTAAATAATAAGTTATCTAATAATGAATAAATATATATTTTTTCTTATGAATAAATAGAATTTTTATGATGAATTTTTTATAAAAAAACTTTATTTATACGAGTATTAACAGGTGGGCTAGTATTATTAAATCGGCGCTAATGGTATTAAATCCATATGATTTTTAGTTAGCCCTAACCTTCAAAAGACACGTGTATAAATTTGACAGTTGTTGCAATATTAGTATGTGAGTTATATCATTTTTAGTGAAGCAACTTTTGTTAGTTTGAAAAAATGGATAAAAAGGAATTTCGTGGGTTAATAAAGCATTTCTGCTTGGCGAAAAAAATAAATACTATTGAAACCAAGGCTTGGCTCGATAAACATTATTCGGACTTTTCACCAGGAAAATCAACCGTAGAGAAGTGGTTTGCTAAATTTAAACGAGGCGAAATGAGCACCGAGGACGATGCACGCAGTGGACGTCCCAAGGAGGCTGTTACCGACGAAAACATCAAAAAAGTCCACAAAACAATTTCTGATAGCCGTAAAGTGAAGTTGATTGAGATAGCTGAGACCCTAAAGATATCAACGGAACGTGTTGGACATAACGTGAATGAATATTTGGATATGCGAAAGCTCTGTTCAAAGTGGGTGCCGCGCGAGCTCACAATCGACCCAAAACAACAACGAATTGATGATTCTAAGCAGTGTTTGGAGCCTTTCAATCGTAATAAACCCGAATTTTTGCGTCGATATGTGACAATGGATAAAACATGGCTCCATCATTTCACACCGGAATCCAATCGACTGTCAGCCTAGTGGACTGCACGTGATGAACACTAAAAATGCTATAACTCACATACGTGATGCATAAAAATAATAGTGAACAGCTATCAAATTTATACACGTGCCTTTTGAAGGTTTGGGCTAACTAAAAATCGTATGGATTTAATACTAGTAGCGCCATTTATGTGTGAGCCTACGAATTTTCAGCCCACCGGTTATTTATTGTTGGCAAGAAAAAATTCTGTGGCTCTTTAAAACTTTGAAATTTTGTAAATTGTCATTTTTGGCTCTTCCGACTCAAAAGGTTGCCAACCCCTGGCCTAGGCCCACCAGGAAGCTGTTGCGCTAATGATTATTATTAAGTATCGATCTCTTTTGTTTTTAAACTTCCTTGCTGTGGTTTAACATTGCTTCTTTACTCATTGCAGACTGCCGATTGGGTCCCCCGCTTCACAGACTTCGTCCCGAGTGAGATCTCAGACCACTACGATCCCAGCTTCACCCCGGTTCTGTGCTTCGTCAAAGTAAGTTGACCATTCACATTCTTTATTCACGGCGAATTCAACCGCGGCTAGTTCAATTCATAGAATTCTAAAAGAAACTAAAAGCATTCACATTTTAACTCCTTTTGACTCATTGGGTTTTCTATTCTATTTAGTTTTTGTTCTATTATTTGACAGCAACTATCGAACCAACCGAGTTGATTAGGGCGCTAGTTGACCTATTCTGTCAGGTCTCGAAAAGCATTTTCACTCAGTGTTTATCGCAACTGTCCGTTTTCATGTCAATACAACACATGAATCCGCAGAATTCTTAAAACGTGTCAATTCGTAGTAATTTTTCGACGAAGAGATGCTAATTCCGGAAGCAACGCGATATCAGATATAAAAAAAAACCAGTAAGGCAAACAGTGCTTGTAAAACATTAAGGCAGTCAGTCTCACATGAATTTTTTTCCTGACATAGAATAGCGTGTCACAACTTGTTCTAACTACCATGGTATCAGTATACATTTTTACTTTGTGCTGTGTTTTTCATTAATAAAAGAATATTCAATGAAATTAACGTTTGCATTTAATTCTGTAGTTGACAGAACAGTGAAACATTTTGTTGGGTGTTTAAATCGTCTACATGAGTTCAGAATGTTCGTTAAACACATTCAATAAGTACTCGTTTCAATTCGAAGTGTAATTCATTCAATTTAACGATAGCTTTCATCGATTTGTGACACGGGACCTGGTGAAATAACACTTTTTTTCCCCATAATTTCTTCACTCAATCAATCCAATAACGATATGTAATATTCGCTTTTGATAGTTTTATCTTTTTCAAGATAGTTGATGAACAAAATACCATGTGTGTCGCAAAATATGGATGGCATAACCTTGCCTGTTTGATTTAATTCTTTTTAAGCATTGTTTTGAAAATTTCAAAACTGGGGCCATTAAAACCATTGTGACCTGTAAACTAATTATCAGAATGTCATGAAATGTTGGCATGTATCGTTTGAAGAAATCCTATGGGTCTATCAGCAGAGTTGAGATATATGCATCAGATTGAGTAATGTGTTAATTTTACAGTTCTGTAATAAAACATCTTTGGCTAAAGTATTTTGTATACACTATTTTGGTCATGTTATAAATAATTTTAAATCATCATTTTATTGGACTTTACACAACTTATTGAGTTGGGAGAAAAATAGGTTCGGTTTTTAACAATGAGAAAACGAAATTACTTTCTTACTAACCCCATAAGGTTGCTGAACGTCTTCAAGGTGGTGGGCATCTTTTAGTAATAAATACTCAAATTTTAATACGTCAACGTCGTCCTCTAAAATTGTGCGAAGTGAAATAGTGATTTAAAAAGAAACTGACGCGCATTTCGTTGCCATGTAATGTAGAAACT
The DNA here is from genome assembly GCA_021605075.1 of Caerostris darwini. Classification (NCBI taxonomy): domain Eukaryota; kingdom Metazoa; phylum Arthropoda; class Arachnida; order Araneae; family Araneidae; genus Caerostris; species Caerostris darwini. The sequence goes on along the minus strand of BPLQ01009814.1, from coordinate 46,466 downwards.
TCAGAAACCAGCTTCGAATCCTGGCGGTGATATGGATGTTTCTGAATCCACGTTAAACTGTAGGTTCCGGTCTGTTCAGCCCAAAGTGTGCACAAGATGACTGTATAGAGAGACAAACCAAACCAGAAAACCCGTTAAAAAACAAAAATGTTGGTCGATGTGTCTCAATCTCCACCGAATCTACTCGTTTTTCGAAACAATGATTGCAGCGCGTGTGCCGGTCGCAGAATCTTTCACTCACTCATGAAATCGTTTCCTGATTTCTTCGGACAGAAAACCAGAGGACTGGCCACCCTGCCGAACCTCCAGGTCTACCCTCCCAAAGGTTTCTCCCACCTCTTCTTCCCCGTCTCCAAGTTCGATCCCGCGCTCTACCTGCCGCCCATGGTCGCCGTCAAGCTCAACAGGGTCCCCAGGGCTGTCAACGTCACCGTGGAGTGCTCGGTGAGTAACTGCCTTTTTCAATTCCCACTATTAGCTCTCCCTACATATATCTTGTTCAAATTTCCAATTGTTCATGAAACACTTTTTATTCATCCACTCGAGTTCAAATACATTTTTTTTTTGAACTTGTAGTGGGTGGCACTGGATGTTGATATGGTTTTTTCAAATATTCATTCATTCACTAAATTTAATTAATTCATTTTCGTTTTATATGGGAGAACAAAAAATTTCTCTTCTATAAGATATTTAACAGGATATAAATTGAAGAATGAATACAGTCAGTGGCGAAGCGACGGAAAAAAAAAAATGTCTTTTTCAGATTCTTTTTTCATTCTGGGTTCTAGTCTCAGTCAAGGAGGGAACAAAATGGGAAATGAAACATGTCAATAAATGAGTGTGAGAAAGAGAGAGAGAATTTTTTCCAACTTATAAAAAATGAATGAAAATTATTTATAAAGGACTTTCTGCAATACAGTGAAAAACAAGTAATATAAAAAAAAAAAATTTAAAGTCAATTCCTACTTTTTTTCACTGTATTGCAAAAAGTCCTTTATAAATAATTTTCATTCATTTTTTTCAGTTTATCTGGCGCCGTCTATGGGTAGATATAGGCAACTTAAATCTAAGAAAAACTAAAATGAATGAATTAAATTTAATGAATGAATTCATATTTGACAAAAACTGTATTCACATCCAGTGTCATCCACTACAAGTTAAAAAAAAATGTATGTTGAACTGGAGTGGATGAATAAAAAGTGTTTTATGAACGATTGAAAATTTGAACAGAATATATGTAGGGAGAGTGTGAACTAATAGTAGGAATTGACTTAAATTTAACTCCACTTTCTTAGCCTATAACATGTTTCACACGTGAACGAAAATGATTGAACAGGGATTTAAAATCAATCAATCGTTTTTTCAATATCAGGTCACCAAAAATCGTTGAAGCCTAACTTAAACATTTAAACATGTGCGTTCACCAACCTTGCTAAGGATTCTTGAGCAAAGTTACAATCAGTTCTTGCTGAACTCGGCTATTACGTCACTGCGCACCAAGAAAAGTTCATTTTCCACGGAGGAAAATGGGTTATGAATAATTCAAATAACTAAATAGTCCAAGACGAAAAGATTTCCGTAGAGTCAGCTCTTTGTCATTTTATGATATACGAACTTCACTTATGGAGTTAAAAAATTTGGGGAATAAATTCAGTGACTTTTATTGAAGGTAAAAGCAGTTTTTGTATTCTTCTGATTCTTCATTGGCGCAACAACCCCATGGTGGGCCAAGGCCATCTGTCTACTTGCAGATTTGTTGTTTCTTATCCCACTTCATAGACAGCGACATCTGGACCAATGGTCTCATGGTTGAAGAGAAAGGGGACAGCTTCTGTTGGGATGGAGCACTCTTAGATAGAAGCCTGACTAGGCTCTGTGATGCAGACTTTTTTACGGGGTAGGATTGTCAGCCCTTCGCCTTACAGTCCTATTAGACCGGGACCTACTGCTTAAAGTGGATACTGAACACCTATAAACATCCATGGCACAGCCAGGAATCGAACACGAAACATGCGGCACCGAGCGCTAGTAACCATCTTAACTAGTAAATAGGTTAAAATTGTAATAGTTTCTACAAGATCTTCTTTCATTGTGGATCCACGATAGCTTTTGATAAGCCTCAATGCTGAAAAAAGTATCTCAAAAATGCCTGGGATTGCTGCTAAAGCAATCACTGTCTCTGCTGCTGGTTGTATTACGGAAGGAATTGCCACCTTAACATTTCATTTTAATAATAATTGCTAGAAAGCAGATGGCCGAGTGACTAGCGCTCGGTGACCCAGGTTTTAGATTCGAATCCCGGAAATGCCTATGAAATGTTTGTAGTGGTTCGGAATCCACTTTAAGCCGTAGGTCCCGGTCTCGTAGGATCGTAGAGCGGAACAGAGCCCAGTCAGACTTCTTCTCACCCACATCATTCCCAAACTATAAAGGGGCAAATGCAGCTCTAGGCAAAGTGATGTGATGTGGTGCGATGTAGTAGTAGTCCTACGCCCGACAATCCAGGCCGAAACCTATGGTCTAATATGGATTCCGAACCACTACAAACATCCATGGCACTGCCGGGTCTCGAATCCGAAACCTGTGGCACCGAGCGCTAGTCACTCGGTCGTCAGGCCCCTATAATAATTGCTAGAAAGAAAACAATTTTGTATGAAAGAGACGGATTTTTAAACCGACATCTCTTTTTTGATCTGCGATGGATAAGAATCAGATATTGAAAAACTCAACCAGCCAATATTCCCCTTTTTTCAATTCCTTCTATTAGCTCACGCTCTCCCTCTATATATCTCGTTCACATTTTCAATCGTTCATGAAATACTTTTCATTCGTCCAATCAAGTTCAAATACGTTTTTGTTTTTAACTGGCAGTGGATGGCACTGGATGTGAATACAGTTTTTTCAAATATTAATTCATTCATTAAATTTAATTCATTTTAGTTTTATAGAGGAGAAAATATCTTATATTAGATATTTAGCAGAATATAAATACCGTCAGTGGCGAAGCGTGGAAAAAAATGTCTTTTTCGGATTCTTTTTTTCATTGTGGGCTGTAGTCTGAGTCGAGGAGGGAACACAATGGAACATGCGAATAAATGAGTGCGATTCATTCATTTAATTTTTTTTAAGATTTAAGTTGCATATAGATGGCGCCAGATAAACTTAAAAAAAATTAATGAGAATTATTTGTAAAGGACTTTTCTGCAATAGAGTGGGAAAAAAAGTCGGAATTGACTTTTAAAAAAAATTTTTTTTTTTTTTTTTTTTTTTGCAGCTCGTCACTCCCGACGCCTACCTGCTGTGGAACAACGGAAAGGCCGTCGTCACTTTCCGAACAGCCTGAATCATTTTATGACACTTATTCCGACAGTGAAGACTGAGTCATGGTACAAGAAGTCATCCTCATTTCATGCAAGAGCTTAACAGAGCTGTGGAAGAAATACTATTGCGTGCAAAATCTTTCCAACGGTTCGGCCGAAGCATTTGCACACTCAACTTCATTTTTCTTTTGTGTCTCAAGTTTCTTGCCGTTTCAGCATGGGTCCTGAATCCCCCCACTCCCTCCTATTGTTTCTCATCATTAAATGTCATAGTTCGACCACCCACTGTGTGGAAAGGTAGACGACCGTTTCAAAAGCGGAAACGGACGGATCTATTCGTGAATGGGGGCGCCGATCAAACATTAAGAAAAGAAAAATTAATAATTTGCGTGAAATGTTTCAAAAAATCATTTGATTTTTATTCTAATCAAGTAACCCCTCCAAAACTACCTTTCACGCCGTTCTGCTTGAATCTGGCCGCTTGCCAATGTTCCACACAATCGTGGGTAGAACTATAGATGTTTCGTTCAGTTCCTTTAATGTAAGCAATGAAAAATACTGTGTGTGTGTGTTTTTTTTAACTCAAAATTAAATTGTAATGTCCTCCTCGATTTACGTGAATTCGAAGTCAAGTAGTTTTTGTTCTCAGCCTACTTTTTTTTCCCCTACATCTACTATATTCTACGAGTACAGAATCTAAAAGAAATTCAGAATTTAATTTTGTGTTTCCACTTCAATCTCAGACACTGAACTTTCTATTACTTTTTTTATGAAGAATTTTAAAAAAATTAACTATAGATGTATACATATATTTTTTCAGATTTACAAAGATAGATTCAGATGCTTATATATTCCATCCATGAGCTTTGAAAAATTTTCAGCTTAATCAATACAGTAGGCGCACTTCAATCCGACAACGTTCGAAACCGCGTTAATGATGAATGATCGATTTTGCCGCATCATCGAAAGTCAATATAGTTTTAATGGGGAATACCAAAGAAAAATCGGTACTTACGTATTAACGATATCTCGGCGACAGTTGCGCCAATAAAGAGCACACGCGCCAACCGCAGTTACCAGTTCTATTAGGAACAGTGACAACAAACGAATCTCTTGTTTCTCTACATATACCACCAAACACCCACTGTTGGGGTAATACTCGACCACAATTATTTTTACGTTTAGTAATCAAACTTTCATCAATTTCCACAATGCAATCTGGTCCACCTACCTTCTTTTTTGGTTTATTCTCCATATCCAAGACACATAATTCACGCATGTAATTGTTCCAATCTATAACAGTTTTATCCGATATATCAAGTTGCTTTCCACAAAATTTATCTCCTCGCACCAGCAGTATATGAATCTCAAAGCTGTACAAAATGGAATTCTGCTTCCCTCAAACCAGTTGTCTTTTCTAAGTCCCACACAATAAGCACACTGACTGAAATTGCATTTCCAAAACTTACGTTCACCAAAATAAAGTTTCATGTCATGGGAATTGGGACATTTTCGTTTTTTTTGGTAAAATATTTCGCTCCTGAAAAAATAAAATTGCATCTTGTTCTGTTTCTGGCAAATCCCAAATACGCATTTTCGTAGCACTAAAAAATGGCGGCAGCTGTTAGATTGGAGCCACTGAAAAACAGCCAAGTCTGTCGCCAAGGTATCGTTAATACGCAAGTACCGAAAAATCAGTAGTTTGGTTTGTCGCTCTACGGTCATTTTGTGCTAATTACATTGGGACATACAGTTTAACGTGGATTCCGAACCATTCACAAACACCCATGCCACCGCCAGGATTCGAACCTGAAACCTGTGGTGCCAATTAGCCATCAGGTCGTTAAATTAGTAGGAGAAAAAAAAAATCTAAACTATTAAAACGCGTACTTATTTAATGTGTTTCATATATTCTGGACCCCATTTAAACATCCAAAAAAATATTTCATCCGTCTAGCAACTGTAGAATTAAATTCAAAGACAAACTAAATATTCTTGTATTCATGAACCCCACAGCACAAAATAAAAATGAATACTGATACAAGTTTTGATGAACTGAAAAAATGAAATAACGCATGAGCGTGCCTTACTGTTTTGAAAAAAACATACCTGATATCCAGCTGCCTCCGTGATTCGTCTCTGTTCTTGAAAAAAATTATTACTCACTAAACAAAAATTGAAGAGTTTCGCGCTGTACAGAAATGAAAATTGTTAGTTATAAATATCAGTAGGTGAAAATGCGAGCAGCATTGTGTCGCCATCTGGTGGCCAACAAAAGCACGAAACAATTCGGAAGCGAACGGCTCGATCGGTGCCAGATTATTGAAAGTGCCAAACCATCGAATAACGGATCAAAAAGCGCCTAAAAGTCTTCCTCAAAAGTGAAAATTTCTAAAATTTTGAAAGGAAAATGGCCCATCTTCAAAATAACTGAGGAATGTTTAAAAGGGTTGACTGTATAGAGAATTAATATTTTATTGAATGTTATTCTTGTCAAATATTTTCTTTTATATATGCCATTTATTATTATTATTCTCTTTAATCCGGCATTCTTCCATGCTGGATTAAAGAGCACTTACTGTATTTCCCCCCAAAAAAAGGAGTCAAAGTGATACATTTTTAGAAATTTCAAATTGTCGTTTTTTTTTTTAAATTGAAGTATATTTTAGAGGTTTAACAGTGTAAAGAACTGAATATTTATTAAATATTCTCCTTTTTAACTGTTAAATTTTGTTTCCCTTGGATTAGGGACTGTTTTTCTCAGATTTTCTGTACATTCACTTAAAGCGTAACTGTGGTGTTACTCAATTTAAAATACTAGCCTGTAAAAAAATATATATATTTAATAATTACAATTAATCAATCATCTCATTCTGTTCAGTTAGAATGTATAAACTAATGTAATAAAAAAAATTAGTTTTGAAGAACAAACTTAAATGATTTTTTTATAATTTAATAATCTTAAAAAGTACTAAAAAAACGCTTACAAAATCTAATTTATACGATTTAAAGTCAGTTGTCTTTAGAAACAATTTAATCTGATAAAAGTTTATATTGTACTTAAAAAAAGTTTCATTTTAATTTGTTATATCTAAAGAATTTCATAAAATGTAAATGTTTGAATTCCTTTATAAATAATCTACAGCTTATATTTTTGATAATTGTAATGTTTAACTTCGAAATCTTTAATCTGAAACATATAGAAATATGTTCCTATTTATATTTATTAGCATGATTGTTTTATGGAATTCTTTCACAGAAATAGAACTAATATGATTCTGATAACTCATTCTGATTAGTTTATAAATATATTTTTGGAGAGCAACAAAATGTTAACTGTAAAATGAACCACACTACTTACATGGAAGAACTTATTTTTAATTCTTATAAAACATGTAACAGTGCACTGTACAAAAAATAGTACATATGTTAAGGCTCTAAATAAGGAAACAGAAAACATTGTGTTGTGATTGTTATATTTATAATAAAACAAGCATAAAAATTTCCAAAAACTACTTGTTTCATACTTTTTTCTTCTTTAAACTGTTGTAATGACTGAATGTACACAATGCACACACACTAGAAAGCTCCTATGTACACAAAAGCACTCGGCTATACACAAACACCACCGCTCTGGTAACCTAGTGTGAGGTCAGTAAATTTGGTCGTACTGGATAATTTCAAAGTTCAATTTCAAGCCTTGTCACACTTTGATGCTTTATTGAAAAAGAAACCCACCTTTTAAGCAAACAAAAATCATACAATTACCAACCTTTATAACAGAAAAATCTCAACTACCAATTTTGTAGTATTTATATAAACTTAAGTGCAGAACCTTCATTTTGAAATGCTAATGAATGTGTGGGATAAATTTCTACTATGAATATTCAATTTGTTTTTATGCGATTAAAAAAAAAGTACATTTTTCAAAATTTGCTGAAATCTCCTTTTACATTTTGAATAGAAGTTCGAAGTTACTTAGAATATAATTATATTATAAAGTAAAAATACAAGACAGTACATGGGACATTTTTCATATATATATATTATTCTAAAGTGTTTCTTGTAAGCTAGTAAAATACTTATTCACAGAATTCTGAAATTGGATTTTGTTGAAGACTGGCAACAACGATACATTTCTATTTCAAGAATGTTTGAACGTGTTGCTGCGTATCATTTGTTCTATAGGTAATAATTATTAAACATAAGTTATTGAATTATTTATTTTGAATGAAAAATGTGTCAGCTACTGCTGGGACTATCTGAAGGTTGGTAACTTATTAGAAATTGGTCAAACTTTTAAAACCACATTAAATATTTGATTTCAAAGAAAGAAAACTAAGCTTTCATTGCCCAAATTAAGAAGTAATATGAAACATTTAAAAAGGGATTTTATATAAAGAGCACAAATTCTAATACTGTAGTGATGATTTATAGCTTCTTAGAAATAAAACATTTTCAAAAACATATGATCACTTTTTATCTGCACTTTGCTTTCAACATTTTTTTTTCCATCAAACATCTCAGTAACATAAGTAATTTTTGAAATATATTAAAAGTTACCTAAAGTAAAGACAAGCGATCTTTATAAAAATGACTTATTTTGAAATGGATAAGATCCTGTCCTCATTTTTCATTAAAAATTATGCTATTGATTTAGACATAAAATTTAGTTTTAAAAATCTCAAATACATTATAAACAACAGCATCTTTTATGACAAACATAAGATATAAAAACTATATTTACATGTAAAATTAGAAGAAAAATGCAACAATAATGAATATAAAAAGCAAATGTACAAGCAAAGTTATACTACAAATAATCAAATACCGTATCAATTCTTATTTAAAATTGAACTAATTTTCATTATTTGCTTATTTTTCAATAAAGTTTATTTTTTTAATTTTAATTAAAAAATAAAACACCATTAAAACAATCTTCAAAAATTTATATTGCATTTTTATATTCAAATTTAAAAAAAGTAATAAATTCAAAAATTGTTAATAACTGGTACTTTATGATGCTGATTATTACTTGTAAAAAATATATCTAAATTTATATCATTTTGAAAAATGTATTTTTTCATTATTCTTTTCTTTTTTTACAATAATAAATGCAATACTTTTAAGGATTTCAATATAATTATATTGAAACAAACACAAACTTTAATATATAAACTAATATTTGGCACACATGAGGTTTAAATAAAAGAAATACATATGTTCTACTTAATAGCGAGATTCGGTGTCAAATAAAATCAATAACAATCTTAATTTTCAATTAATATATAAAGAATGTTTAATTTTTACAGCCAGATTTTTATCAACTATAACCAAATTAGCATAATCCAAAAAAAAAAAAAAAAATACCAGGCATAACATAGCATTTTACTTTTTAAATATATATATAGCCTGATAAAATATTTTGATTAATAATAAAAATACTATAAATTAAAATGATTATTTTAATTTCATAGCAGATATGTTTTTTTTTAAATTTGGGAACATAAAATACCATGGAAATAAAGAAAAAAAATGCTGCCATTAAAAATAAATTAAATCAATAACCTTACTAGCTTTTAAATGCCACGTAATGTTTATTGAAAATAAAATAGCTTTTATAAAAATTGCAATCATTCTGTTGTTAATGGGACAATTTATGTTATTACTCATTTTTCAATTACAGTTAGAAAGCAGTGTTGGTTTGTAAGTAACTCTCAAATATACAGCTAGAAAAAAAATTTAACACCAAAAGACACAGATTCTATCAAGCGTCCCATAAATTCAATATGAAGCATATGAAAGAAACCAAAAGAACCATTTATATCTTATTAAAAGAGTGATAAAACAATACTTAAATCAATTTAAGCATTTTATTTTGATTTCAGAAATAGGCAAATGCAAAATATGTTCTACATTTATGATTTTCTTTCCTTTTTTTGATATTTTAATACTCAGGAATTTAAAAAAAGTTCACAAATACAGGTTAATCGAAAGAGTATGTATTACGTACTAATTGTTTTTATCCATATCATGATGGTAGTTAATAAATTATTCTTTTATTATCAACTAATTTAAATTAGGTTTATGTTGATAAAAAAAAAAGTTGTAAAATAAATTTAGCAAAGAGCTTTACTTTTTGAAAACGAGAAAGACGACCTTTGTAGATTGATAAATTATAAATATTATCAAATAAAAAACACTTGAAATGGGTGACCAATTTAAATTTAGTTTGTGTCAGTGAATACCTATTTTATAGTCTATGACAGCAAAGAACTAAAAACTGGAGGCTGAGAGAGCTAAGCTAATCAGAAGCCTATTTATCTAGCTATCCAATGTTCTCGCACGCAACTTTCAAGTTGAATTTTCTCCAACTTTTCAAAGCAATGTTTCGCCAATATTATATCCAAATTCGTTTGGCAACATTTGGAAAGCTTAGTTTTCAATGTGAACAGCATCAAAAAATTTTTTTATTCCCCTGACTAGTCTTCAGTTCTCAGTGTGCATCCAGATTTTAAAAAAGAAAAGAATAATAAACCCTTTTTTCAAAAAGCATCATATGACTTCATTAGCTCAAAGGATTTGCTCAGAACCACTGAAACTGGCTTGATATGTACACTTAGTTCAAATCACACCTCAGTAGGAACGCAAATATCACAAGAAGACTCCAACAGAACAAATCAATAGCATCCAAGACTTGGATCACATAACTTCATTATGCCATGTGCCTTTCAAACTAAGATACTCAGCAACATCACATAAATGATTATTATTACATGAGAATCAGTTAAAACATGAAATACCTTCCACAAATATATATGCAGGAGAAATTTATAAGAGACTCGCTGATTTTTATTTAAAAAAAGGAAGAAAAATTTTTGATCATCAAAAATTTATTAAAGAAAATAATTGGATTTTAAGACTAAACGATAAAAATTAATAACACTTATAAATGGATATCTATCATAAATGTTTGGAATGATATTCAATAGACACTTAACAAAACAGTATATATATATATAACACATATTTGTCCATAGCGCAGCCAGCAACTCTGTTTTCCTGTTATATATTTTGTTGAATCGCAGGACCCAGTGTTTATAGGTCGGGGCACTACTCTGATGTCATTGGTCTCCACAAAGGGCACGACTACTTCAAACTGAAAATTCTGAAGTCTGTCATGCTTGGTCCGCACCAGGTTGCAGTAGACTACTAACATCCCATAGCTGAAACAACACAAGAACCAACTTCAACATCTAATGTTAGAGAATATTTATTTTTTAGAAAAAGGGGAAAAAAAACAGGCGAGAAACAGGCTTGAACTTTCTTTTTCTTTCAGGCTTGAAAGAAAATTCTTTTTTTTTTAATAATTGTTATACTTATTTGTAAATTATAGTATTAATTAAAAATTTTAAATTTAATAACTTTATTAATTATTGTATTAATATTGTAAATTTCTGTATTAATTTATAATATTTCCATGGCTATACCAATGCAAATATAATTAACTAAGTCGAAATTGAATTAAAAATATCTCCTTTCTCAGGCACAAACATCACCATCAGGCCAACAAGAGATTTTTTTGTTTCAGTGACAACACAAAAAAATCAGCAATACAAGCAATCTTGAAACTAAAATTACTCACATTCATAAAAAGAAATTATTTATTTCATTAGAAATTAATTTTTCTTTATAAATTTAAGAAATAAAAGCATACAATATTTAATGATTATACATTAACTGAAATATAAATTTTTGCAAGATTAGTGGATTGCCATAAGCAGACTCATGTAATTTAGCTTTAGCAAATGTTCTAAAAATTCTCAACTTATACATGGATATATATAGTAAGAATTTTTGTAAAAGCATATACAAATTAGAAATCCATTTGCCTTAAGTTAATTTTCTTACCTTTACAAAATTAATTATATAAAATTACATATAAGGGTATTTCCACAAATGGAGAATAGAAGACTATTTTCCATTGAGATGTAGGAGGGGGGGGGAATTAGTTTCTACAGAACAACAGGCAATGATAGGCCTTTTTCCATGGCGAGTCTACGTAAGAATAGCATACAAAAAAAAAAGAACAATAGCCGAAACAATTACAGTAATTACAATACCATTCCAACTCAAATGGACAGGGCATTATGATTAAAAATTTCAACTTAACAAAACATCCTAAAAAGTGTAAAAAAGGTTTGCTGTATGCTATTACTTATTAAACAAAATTATTAGCCTTTTATTGTAACAATTTCTTTGATTATATAGGTAAAAACAAAACTAAAAGGAAATTCAAATAATGAGCATAGATCACCTTAATTATTTTATCAGCTCCGACTGTAAGTAAATGTGATCGAGTTTCATCTAAATCCATATGAATAATGCTGTGACGTGCATCATGAAATGAAGCTAAAGAGACTCGGCTGAAATTGTTGAAAAAAGAAATACATTAACAATTTTCCTTTAAAATACAAAAACATTCAAAAATTATATTAAAGTTTATTCTAATGTAAGAATGAAAAAAAAGATATGTAAAATGTAAAGAATCCTAAATGTGCCCCAAATGTAAGAATGAAGAAAATATTAAAAAATACATTTTAATAAACAAATAAGTAAATTTAATAGTAAAATATTTATCAAATATAAATTGCTTTTAACATTTAGATCATCAAGTAATTGTTCAAAGTATTTTACGAATTCTATTAAAGAATAGTGCAATTTCAAAATTCATTAAACACTATATCATCTCAACTTACTGAAACAATAACATTTAAGAACTATTCAGTTTCTGATTCAGCAATCTCAGAAAAAAATATATATGTAAGAAACTAAATCATTTATACAATTAAGCAGTTAAAAAATCAATTTTAACATGCATATAATCCATTAATTATGAATTTTTCTTATGTCAGACCCTATAATTAAATGCAAAAATGATTGTTTTTAATTGAGTCTAAAAGTAGAATGAATTTATTTTCCCTATCCTTAATTGAGATGCAATAAAAGTGCTTCAGTGTGCTATTTAAATACATGAAAGTATTAAACACATTTCCATATTTTTTTACAAAAAAATAAGAGATTGTGTACTAAATTTATCAAAATATAATTCTTACTAAAAGAAAAAGAAATACCTCTAAGGAAGTATAATAATTATAAAATAATTTAGAATTCCTAAACTAATAAAATAACAGAAGCAAAAAATATATACATATATTGTTATTACAAGGAAGACAAATCAGAATTTATAGAAAATTCTTTTTTATAGAGTTGAAAGCATAAAAATTTTTTAATATTTTTGTAAGAAACTGCAAAAGGAAGAAATTTAATAAGGCAGAAGCTTAGTTTAACAAAAGATATCTAGTTCAAATGTATAAAAAATAATTGAGATTTGAAAAATGTAAGAGTAGTAACAATTAAAATATCAACATTTTTTGGCAATCTTAAATTTAGCATGCCTTTTACTTTATAATGCCTTTGTTGCTTTAAAACAAGCACATAAAATTATTTTAAATACTGAAAATTAATACTTTAAATTATTTTAAATACTATTTTTTGATCAAAAATATTAGAAATTAATTAAGTTTATTGTCCACAAAATCAAATAGGTTCAGATATCAGCATTAATAAACCAGTTCTGGAATTTTATTTTAGTTTAATAGTTTATTTTGTAATTCTTGATTTTGTACATTCTACAATTAATGTGCAATCAAGATTGAAAAAAATATACATACCTTAAATAAAAAAATTAAAACAGACATTTACAAATAAAATGATTTTTTTAATACATTGTGTACTAAAAGTGATTTACTTTTTTTAATACATTGTGAACTTTTAATTCATTGCAATAAAAATTGCAAACCACTCAATAGAAAATTTAAATGAAAAAATTTTAAACTGAAAAAAATTAATAGTTGATAATTTTTTTCATTTGGAAAAGACTAAAATTATAATTTGCTTAGAATAAGATTTTTAACATTATTTGCTTATAATAATAAAATTATATACATACATAGCACATGACCTCAAATTGATACTGATAAGATTTGAAATAATTATTTTAAGTAAGATATTATTAAGTTTAGCATACAAAATAAATGTTATTAGTTAGTTTACAAAGCAATTACAAAGTCATTACAAGGATACACTCATTTCCAGTTCAATATAACAAAATCAATTTTTAAATACTTTAAATATAAAATTTTTGTTAAATGTATTTTAACCATATAATATCACTTAATAAAAGCTTAAGTAGCATCTTAACAGTTAAAAAACTAATCTGGTATGGATTAAATTTTGAAATATTGCACATCGTGCCCACTTCGGTCTTCTTTGCCATTAAGGAATTCAGTGTAAATTTGGCAATCTGCAGCATTTTTGCTATTATTCCATTATGAAGGCTGAAATGCTTTAGAAAAATATAGATAAATATGCTGATAAAATCAAACGAGTTACTCACTCTGCATCCGTTATGACAGTATGGCACTCGTCGCACACTCTCACATCAAACTCGTAACCCATAATGGGGATTTTGCTTTGATTCCCGCTGCATTTATCACACACTGCTTTGCCACATCTTCGGCAGTGATGCTTCATGGGAAAAAAAAAATTAGAATACTGAATGTGCATAATGTAATCAGGGCCGGATTTAGATGAAAAGAGGCCCCAGGCTACTCCACTTATGAGGCCCTTTCACCTCCCATTTTTAAGTTTGTAAATTACATGAGAGATAATAAAATACATTCATTACTGTAATATATATCAATACGTTAAATGAAACATGTTGTGATGGGTACTGATCTTTATAAAAAATGTGGCACAAAAAAAAAAAAAAAAAAATCGAGAACACTTATTTGGACATTTATTCTCAGCACCCTATATAGTACTTGTAACAATAACTAATCAAACATAATACACAACATTGACAAAATTCAAATAATACAAATATTTAAATAATAAATAATAATTTTAATAATAAATAATATATGATAATATTTAAATAAATTTTTAACTAATGTCAATATTTGCCACAGCAATCAATGAATGCATGAACTATACTTTGGTGCAATCTAGTATATATAAACGAATGGACCCAATGAGCCGAACGCATTGATCTTAACAAATACATTTTTATCTTTGTTTATTAGTCATAGGTGTAGAATTTCTCCCTATTTTCGATTTAGTGTTTACTATTTTTAGAAAGGTGTAATTGTAATTTTGCTAACAATTTGAATGTAAGCCCCTCTTGATCTTGAGGCCCTAGTCTGAAGCCTAATTAACCTATAGGAAAATCTGGCCCTGAATGTAATAAAATCACAACATTTAAATTTCATACATTTCATAAATCTATTGTAGAATTCATCCATTAGGACCCATGAATTTTCTACTCTGACAACATTTTTAGCAATATTTTATGTATGGAAAATATATTTATTTCTCCACCAGGCAATAGGGATGTCTATTGTCAGATTTTCAACATTATTTGCTTAAAATAATAAAATTATATACATACAGCTGGTGACCTCAGATTGAAACTACTCATCACCAAAGGCTGTGTACATTTCAACGTTTTGTAAATTTTTAAAATTACTTTGCAAAATCTGAGTCATGAGATGTACTCATTAACTGTAATTTCCCATTAAAAATTAAAGCAGATTTTAGATTTAATGTACATACATAATCAAGAGAAGAATTGCCCAAAATATTACCTACTCCAGATTCTCGAGTAATTTTTATACTGACTCCCAATTTTCTATGAGAATTTTATGTACTGTGATCTTTACAAATGAATTTATTTATTTTTTATTATTAAATCCAATGACTTATTGAATTCATATCAATAAAACCAGTTTTCACATAAGAAAGTATGCTTTACAATTTTAATGGTGTAGTATGTGTACTCACTTAAAAGACAACCTAGTATTATAAATTTGTTTACAAAAAAATATATATACATCCTATAAAATTAACAGTTTTAAATTAATAAATAACAAAGTATTATATAATTAAAATAATATAAATTTTAAAACCAAAGATGCACTATTTCTAATACATTAAATTTTATTTGTTCTTAATAATAGAATATTTCATGTAAGATTGTCTTTCATTGTGTGGATCCAACATAGCTTTTTATAAGTATCAGAGGTGAGTAAAGTCTCTCAACACTTATCTTGCTTTGCCATTAAAGTAGTCACTGTTTATTTTGCTGGTGCTGTATTATTAAAATATTGCAATTTTTAATATTAATTCTTAGAATTCTAGAAAAAAAGGGTTATATAAGAGTCAGAAGTTGAATTGTTAAACTGAGTCATGACTTTGGTTTCTTCAAAACTACTCGACACCCTACTTCTGTACCCACTGAAATATATAGCATAGCTTATATACTATATATATATAGCATTTTAAATATAAAAGTAATGAAAATTTTGTAACCACATAAGTGATGATTCCCACTCTATTTCATTCATTTAAAAATATTTAAAAGTTAAAACATGTTTTTTTTTCCTTTATAAAGTATAATCTAGTGAATAAAAGTGCAAACAAAAATATTTAATAAAGTCAAGATTTCTAAATGGAGGAATATGTAATTAAAAAAGTATCCTATTTAATATGCAGTTTTATAAATTTATTTTTAAATATCAAATACATCATACGTATTTTAAAACAGTCCTATAGAACAAAACACTAGTTAGTTTACAAATGCAAAAATTTTATAATAAAAACTACTTAAACAAAACTTTCTTTTCAATTCAGTTTTTTCTTAAGCAAAAACAGTTTATTTAAAATCCAGCATTCAAAGGTTAAAATAATTTAACAAACAAAAATCAAATGGTCACTCATCTAATAAAACCTAGGAGAAAATGTCTTTTATAATAAAAATTAAAATATTTGACAGTTAAAACAGCCTAATTATATGCAAATAATCATCTTAAATAATTCCCATTGATATTTAAAAAAAAGTAATTATATTACTATTTATTAAAATGAGTTAATGAGATCAGTTGCCTCTGAGTATTGTACTGTCTACTTTAAAAAACCCTTACCTAATTCTTCTAAAATAATTTTAATTACCAATTCCATTTCAGAAAATTTATTTACCTCGTTCTTTTGTCAATCAATTTTGATTTGACATATCAATGATGCATGTGCAATAATTCACCAAGACGCCTTTCTATAAGATTTAGCTGTGTATACGGCATATAATCAACAATGAACAGCAGATACTGATGCACAGGATTAAGATTTTAAAAATATTTCACTAAGTAACTTTAATCGGAATTCAAGTGAATAAAAAAAAAGTTGGAAAGGCTGTTCAAAAAAATTTATGAAGAAAATGATACAAAAGAGATACAATCATTGCTAACATTACAAATATAGACATAATTTTGCTAATATTATTAGAGGATAATATGCCACAGAAAAATTACACCTATTTATTCCTTTGTTTCGAAATTTGAGAAAGGCTCGCATTAAATTTTCTAAAGAGATTATTCATTACAATAATAGATGTTTTAACATTTTCATACAATATTTTAATATATCGACTTTAAAAGTGATCAAATTTCTGATTTTATCCAAAAAGATTAACCATTGTGAAACCACGACAAAAATGTTTCATTGTATTAATGAGAAAATTAAGTAATGTTATCAAAATATATGCTTATCCATAGAAAATACATTTAAACATAAATAACTATAAAAGCACATAAAATAATAAGATGAATTACATATAGATTACTTTTTGTTTATTTTATTCTAATTCAGTTGGAAATTTTTTTCGCTTAATGTACCACAAATGTTTCTACTGCTGACTTACAGCTCTTTTCTACCAAGCAATAATTTCTTTTCAGAAATGTTAAAATAGAATTAAAGATATAAAAAAAACTGCATATATATATATATATATACACTCAAGAGCCAAAACATTATGACCACCTGTCAGTAACGAGTTGGCCCACCTTTGGCGCGCAACACAACTTCAACCCGTCTTGGCATGGATTAATACCAGTTAAATACCACTTCCACCTGATCACGTGCCTTCCAGGCGAGTTCATTGCAAAATGTAGGGGTGGTCATAATGTTTTGGCTCTTGAGTGTGTATATATATATATACGTACATAGTTTTAAAATGAGGGTAAAAAATAGATTTAGAAAATAACAGTTATTATTCAAAGATAAAATATGCATACCAATACAATTTAATAATTTCAGACATTAGAATGAAACTAAAAAAAAATAAAGGATTGCATTAGATTTTTAATTGCTAAAAAGAAATACCTGACGTATGCCAATTGTCTTTTGATCAACCATAGCTTTTATATTCCAGAAAAAAGGCTTTGTACATCGTTGACAATAATCGCTATCTGCCCATTCAGGTGTCTATTGAAAGAACAAAATTTGTTTAATTGATAACATGATTTTTTATTATTTATCTTCTAATTGTTCAACACAAATAATTATTTTATTGCCAAACAACACATATTATCCTGAAAGAGTTTATAATGACACGATTTATAGTAGACACTTGATTGTACAACGCTGCAGAACAATAAAAACAGCAAGAGACATACTATCAAATGCATTTTCTAACTATACAAATGTGAAAATAAAAAATCAATATAGAACAAATACAAGGTGTACAAAAAGAATTAAATTAAATGGGGGCATTTATTAAACTTATTATAATTTTTGATAAAATAATTTAAATTAATGTCCTGTTATATGAATGGCTTTTTTTTTATTTAATTTGTTTCTATATATCAAAATATAAAAATTAAAATGGATGAATCAAAACATTTTGCAGCTTATTGAATTTTTGTATGGCTTCATTTTTAATAAAACAATTATTGTTTTTATCAAATTGAATAAGTTATATACATAAAAATGATAGTTTTGAATTTACCCATTATTTTTCCTTCAAATTTTGCATTAAGTAGCAATACATATTGCTATTTACAATCAAGTAAGGTTCCAGAAGAACTATAACAGAAGTTGTTGAAATAAGAATGTTCAATTGAATTTCTTGTTTAATTTGCATTTTTTTCTTCTTCTTTTTTTTTTTTTTTTTTTTTTTTTTTTTTTTTGCATTTTTCTGCATAAATGATATCAATATATGTTTGAATGTTTTAAAAGAACAAATTTGCAAATGAATATGAAAGGAATGCTACGATAACGGATAACTTCAGATTGTAAGCAAAGTCTTTAAGGAAGATTTTACGTTAGCTGGTTACTAAGCTATTTAAAGAAATTGGACAATCAAGAATAGTAAAGGTGAATTAGAAAAGCTTATAAGAAAGATTCTATAACATAAAAAAAATTAATACAATAAGCTTTAACTCACAACACTTTAAGAGGATTATACAAAAATTCTCTTTTTTAATAATTCAAATTTGTACATAAACTTTTTCTTGATTTTATTTGATAAACAAGTTTGAATAGAGATTGCATGACAGTGCTAAAAGCATTTATACTCTGATGTAAAGAAATATGGTTAACAGGAAAGATTTAGTATTCAATGTGATGTAAAAAGAAAAAAATTAAAAGAAAAAGAAAATGTGATTATCAATACATAAAACATTATGAGGCATTCGTAAAAAAGGGGGAATCTTCCAAGAACCAGTTTAATGGTACTTTCCTTTCTTCCATAATAGTAATTATGATCTGGACAATGCTTTAATGCTATTTAAAAAATTACAATAATAAAAAACCATAAATATGATATATATATTCTCCCAATTTATCCATAACATGTAACTGTTTTTGTCCGTCTAATCTCCCATTTAAATAATTATTTAATACACACCATTAGAAATTGCTAAAAAATATACTAATAACAAATTTTTTAAGAGTATTCTGTGTATGATGCTTGTACGAAAACTGTTTAATCAACATTTTTTATTGCTGTTTAAACAAAATAATTTATGCGTGAAAATTTTAAGAATCCTAGTGAGTTACCAAAATGTGACTCTGAATTAAAAATGTATTTTCTTTACAATTAACAAAACATTATACTTCTTTATATATATATATATATATATATATATATATATATATATATATAAAAGTATAATGCTTTAATTTCTTATGTACATTTATACAACTTGTACGGTTTAATTACTATTATATAGCCGCAAGAGGTCACGACTGTGACCAGCAACTGGGACTTTAACTGTGTGGTCCAGTGCATGTGGTTAGATCTTCAGACCCCGAGAAGAACGCTAGGAGCATCTGAACAAGATAGACTGTCAGGGAACGGTTCTTGGTTTTTAACTTTTAATGCTATTGTAGATTTGGTTTGGTTTGTCGCTCTACAGTCATCTTGTGCACACTTTAGGCTAAACAGACCGGGACCTACACTTTAACGTGGATTCCGAACCACTACAAACATTCATCGCACAGCCGGGACTCAAACCCGAAACCTGTGGTACCGAGTGCCAGCCACTCGGCCATTCAGGCCCGCTATTGTAGAAGAGGCACAGGGTGCCATGTGTATGTATGTACTAATATTGTAAATAAACTAATATAAATAGAAAGAGAGATTGGTATTGCATCATGACACAACTAGTCTCTAGCATAGAGATAACAAACTAAAGATACATGTGGAAACATGTATTTAATTTTCTAATGCTTAACTATACAGAAGAAAAATTAAAACAAAAAATCCAATTTTTTTTTCCCTCTGAAATCCTTATTAATTAATTGTGCAATCACTAAAAGCTATATTTAATTAATTTTTAATTACATATAAAGTATAATTTTTCATGACAAAATGTAGATTGTTTCCAAACAAAAGCCTACAAAATTGAATACAATTGTTATCTACTAAAAAAAGGTCAATAATTGTAAATTTTTTAAATTACAAAAAAAGTTCATAAAAATGTAGCAGTAGGATTTAAAAAATAAAGTAGCCTTTATTTTTTACAATTTTAAACCTTTTAATTTCTTTAAATAATATAAAATACATTTTCATTAATTACTTTTTGCAAGCTTCATCTTATATATGAATAATTATAAAACATATTTTAAAAGTAAACTTTTTACAATGATGATAATAGGAAAAAAAACCCAGAAAAATCTCTCTCTCAAGAAATAGGACGATATGAATAAACTGATTATAGTGTTATTTTAAATAATTTTTTCAAGTTACATTGAAAGATCTTGAATTCTAATTAATACAAATTATTTAAAATTTGATTTAGTTAGTACTTAAGTTAGTTTGTTTTAAAAAGTTTCAACCTTAAATTTCTCAAATCTTCAGTTTGTAAATACAACATTAATATTTATTTATAGATATTTCAGTTCATAAATTTATCTTCCTGTTTTTTTTTTTTTTTTTTTTACAAATTTATTTGCACTAGAGTAAACAAATTTTTTACAAATAGTTAATCGTATTATTTTTTTAAATGAAATAAAATTATTACATCTCTTCTCATTCATTACCTGATAACAATTTTATTCTTATATCATTTAGACAAGTAGCTGAAATTTATAATTTATGTAAATAATGATATTATTAAGAAACAAAAAAATCTCTTGTTTATTTAATGTTAGCAAATGTATTTTATACATAAAAATGCAAGAGAATTTCAAATTAAATGTAAATCATTTTTTAGTAAAAATATTCGATCATCTCTTTATATTTGATATTTTATTTATAATTTAAAGTCCTTTCTATGATAAATTTAATTTAGTTTTTCATTCAATTGTAATAATTTAAAAACCCATGTATTTGGTTTTGAAAAATTTACATACATATTATTTAAATTCTTCAATTTTAAAAATTTACAGATATGTAATCTTCTGAAGTAATCTTTTTGGGGTACTAATATATTTCCGAATATATTATATACAAAAAAACTTATTTCCAGTTTTAGATACAATCATCTCTTTTTTCAAAAAACTTGATATAAACTTCATTTAAATATATGTCTCTTTACTGATTTCAATTTTATTAACATATAATATAGTTTTAATATTTTAATCAAAAGTATAATATTCAAATCTGTATTTCAAAACCAGAAAATAACGTATATACAAAATGAAAAAAAGAAATTTCCACATTATATATACGAATAATTATAAAAAAAAAAAATTTTAAACTACACTTTAATAATGATGATGATAAAGTCAAAATCTGCATGTTAGAAGAAATAGAAAAAAGCTCATACAATATTTATTATTTTTCTTGTTGATAATTAGCAGCTAATTAAATTTTTTGGAACTCGTTCATTATAAATGAAATGATTGCAGGTGATTTTCCTCATCAATACTATAAATTGCATAATAAATGACACAACATAACATCAACATAACTTCTATAATATTTGCATAAAATTTCACTACACTAGTGAGTGTTACTTTTTATTTTGTTTTGTTTAAAAATGTCTGAAGAAACAAAGCAGTATTGAATTGATATGATTGGATGTTAGACAAGTATTGTAAAAAACTGGGAGTTAAGAGTTTATATATATATGTTTAAATAAAAAATATTTTTCAACAGAAACCGAATGTATATTTCAGAAAAAGGGATAAAAGATTTAACAGGTACTCAAGAAACTTGGCAGTTTGGTTCGAAAGTTGAAAACACATTCTTACACATTTCAGACTTAGTTATTATTAGTGTGAAGAATTGACATTGGCATTTTTCTCTTGTTTAACTACAGTTTATATAATATTACTAGAGAAAGTTACCAAGTGTTTGGTGTTACAATGAACAGACACTTTTGATTTTTTTTAAGTACCACAGGAAGTTAGCAAACTAAGTTTTAGATAACAGAAAATCATTTAAAAAAAAAAAACCTACCTCTAATCTATTGACTTTCATATTCCAAAATACAATAGTACTATCTTCAGATCCGGATATTAATTGTTTAGATGCATTGGCAAAACAAAGTGATGACACTTTATTACTGAAAAAACAAAATGATAGACCAGAAGATAATTATGTGATGATAATACAATTTTCAAACAGTGGAAGACAACACAAATATTATGCATTGCAAATACAAATAGTGGCAAAATAAAAGAAAAATATACAATATGATAAAGTAAAGGAGGGAAAAAAATCAAATATATATATATTTAATCATATATATATAAAGGGAAAATCTGGCTTATCAAAAATTTACAAGAAAATCATAATTATGAAAACATTTGCGATAAGTGGACACTTATTTTTACATTTAATAATTTTTTTTTATATACATTGAGATCATAGCAAATGGTATTTTAGATATTAAAAATATCCATAATAACTTGAATTAGTGATTGTCACACATTTTATCTTGATAAGATAAAATATTGCAAATATCTCCAAAACTCTTTTTCATCATTAAATGTTACAGTAACATTAAAGTTTAATTCAATCTAATTTAAAGTCATAATGAATTGTTTAATCAAAATATTTACAATATTAGATTGAAAAAAAAAAGGCAAATTTTTCATCAAATGGAACTTCAAATAAAAAATATTGCATTTCCAAAGATGTCACCTCAAAACGAGATTTTTAAGTAATATCTTGGATAATTTTTCATAGCTCTATGTAACAATACTAAACTTTTCTAATAAAATACAACCTTCTTTAAATAAAAGCCTCATAGACTAATAAATATTTTTAATAACAAAGAAATAAAGTAAAAGTATTGCTATGTTTATTTATGCACATTACAGAATAAGATTAGAGGCTATTTGTTATTGAAAAAAATTACATAAGTTTTTATTGTGCGAAAACTAGCTAAATTTATGAATGTTTTTTAATTGTTGAGAAAATGTTAGGAAATAACAGACAAAATGCTATACAAAGTTATTTTTTATAGAGTGTAGATTAACCCTGCATTTGTTATTTTTCATAGAAACTATGAAGAATCCATAGCAGTTGGCATCTCTGCATTTCACAAACTAAATATTATTTAAATATTTATGTAATGATTAACTATAAAAAGTTTGTTTATCAAACAATATCAGAAAAACCACTATGTTAAAAAAAATTAATTTTTTTTAACTTAACTTGTGACTAAGTAGTAATCAAATCAAAAAGACACATATTACTATGAAAGGAATCAAGTCTTTAATGTTTAAGACTGTAAATCGGTAATTATGTTAAGTTATAGATCATCATAAAAAGTTTTGTATTTATTGAAAATTTCTTCCATAATATTTTTTATTAACTTTCTAATTGATGAAAGATTTCATTACAAAATAAATTGTGCTTCCTTTACAACGCACTTCAGAACTAGACTGGGTAAACTTTCTACCTCTCCCCACCTGCTTTAAAAATAATCCTGAAGATAACTTCTTAAAACAATAAATTGCTCAACAGATTTGACAAAATAAATCAGTTACACCATTTGCTGCTATTGAAGACAATTATGAATGGTAGTTTATTTCTATTTTATTTTTAGTGCTGAGAATTAGTGTAGAAACAGATTATCTGATCCAAGAACTGGTGCTTGATGTTTGTTTATAAGATATATTCAAGAAAGATGAAAATGTTTATTTCTTCCGTACAAACATTAAAATTTCAAATTAAAAGGTTAGCAAAAAAAAAATCTATTTAAAGCAACCATACTGGTGTCCTTGTAGTTCATATGCTGTACCCCGTTGACCTCCAATGTCCCAAACAATGATGGATTGATCAAAACTGCCAGAGAACAGCAATTTCCTCTCAGGGTCCCAGGATAAGCAACGTATACTACCTGAAAAAAAAAATAGGCCCAATTAGATTATTCTGGTTAAGTCTTCTGGTTTTAATTATAACAAATATCAGAATCGTTGAGGATATGCACATTTTAAATGAGATAAAAACATCAGCTGATATCCATTTTCTTCAATGTTTAGTAATAATTTTATAGTTTTACTTTTTGAGCACCCCATCTATCAGAATACATAATAAACTCAAATACATGTACTAAAATGTTTTGAAAATATAATTTTTTAAGCACAATACTTTCACCATCAGCATCCATTCAAAATGGTCAAAAACTACATGCGTACAGTGAAGACGAGCTCCATCCTGCATGGACCAAACTGTACTTGATCAATCGTCCAACATTTTTTGAGTTGTGATAAATTGGTTCAAAGGCACAATATACTAGTAAGCCATCATTGCTTACTGCAAGAAAAAGGACTACTGATGCTTTTACAGGAGATTGCAGCCCTAATGGTAAGTTTTGGAGAATGGAGTGGCTTGTTAGAGACAAATATGGGTTTTGGTCTCTACATAGCCAATTTAGACCCAAATTAGCCAATAGTATCTGTTACTGACACTATCTGGATGAAAATGGGCCTTGTCAGTAAACCATATTTGGCTGACATCAAAACCAGAACCATCAATCGCACTGAGCCTCTTGTTAACGAAATCAGTTCAACTGGTATGACATTCTGATATCTAATCTTGTACAAAATCTTCTGCAGGATGTCTTGATTGCGGATTCCAACTGCAAAGTCTGCAGACAGAATTTATTGGATGACACTCAATAACTGTAGCAAGTGCAGTTGCAATTTCAGGTGTCACAACAAAGTGAGTGGGATCCACGATTTGGACAAACACTTTGGCAATATCACCTGTCTTGAAATTTTTTTAATAGCTCATGAATTGTTTTTCAATCTGGACCTTTTGGAACTTGAAAACTTCTCTTTATGGTAGTAGGATTATGAATTAATGGTACTATAACACATATTCCAACACGGAATACATCACTTCTGGAATTTTTTTCACTATAAATGCTAATAGTAGTCACATTTCAATGGCGAAATCTTTCAAAACTGTTCATTCTCAGCATCTGAGGTCTCTTTATACAGATCTGTAATTTGTTGATTTGGATGTCATGTTCGGGAAAAATTTTAAATGTTACAAAAATTTCAAAATTTTAGTTACAAATTGCATCAGATTCTTAAGTTTTTTTTTATAAAAATAACACTGGTTTATAAAATATTAAGTTTTGTAAACTATTAATATTTTATAATACTGTATATGTATGTGTACTGGTATGTGAATCTATATGTACTGGTTTATATACATTGAAGAAGTATTTGCTTTATAAAACTATTCAATAACATTGGTATCACAGTAAAATAAGTTAAAAATTTGCAAAATAAAATTATGAATTTCTAGAAGATTATTTCAAATTGGCTTAAAATGAATTTTTAGATTATTCTATTTTAATTAATTATAATCAAAGATTGAATGCTTTCCACATTACACAGTATCAAATAATTTTTGTCATGAGATAAAATCAAGCATTTTACAGTTATAAAATAAATAGCAAAGAAAAATTTTACAAATAAAAGATTAAATTATTTTAAAAAAAAAAAAAATTTAATCATTTATTTAATATAAAAATATGAACTAATGCAAGTTTCAAGCATAGACAATTATGTATAATATAAAAAAAATTGTTTAAATCAATAAAACTCACCTGAATGTCCTTTTAAAGTAGTTATAGGTTTATAACCAGATTCTTCTATTTTTAACATGGTAATTTGGCCGGAATAATCACCAATAAAAACATGTTTAGACTGAGCATCAAATCTTAAAAACTGATCAAGGAAAACATATAATGAGCAGAGTAAAACTATATAAATAATTTTTAAATCACATTAAGAAAACCATTTTTAAGATACTTTTTAAAAATAAAAGTTGAATGATCTTTAACAAAGAGGGGAGAGAAAAAAAAAATTTCAATGCTTTTCTTTCATTTTTTTAATTAATTTATTTTGACAAATTCATTTTTAAAATTTAAACTTGATAAGACCCTTTAACAACTTATTCTCTTTTTCACTAAAAAACAAATTATTTATTGAAAGCTATTCAAAATAGGCTATTTTTGTATAATTGGCAAATGAACAAAGTTCAATTTTATATTTAAAAGATAAATTTTATAAATAATCTTTTTATTTTGTAGTTCATGTTTAAGACACATAACTATATATTAAATATTAAATTACTAATTACTTTTATTTATAAAGCAAAAGATTTATTAAAACCCACAGAATTTAACACTTTGATTATTAAATAATATCCATAGAAAAGAAAAATAAACTTTCATTAAAATTTGTCATGAAATGCAAATGTACACACAGTTAATGTTAAGTTAAGTGAAGTGAATTACACAGTTTATAGTTTTGCCATCATTGAAAAGCAGAAGCATTAAACAAGAAGAAAAAATGTAATTGGCTCATATCAGGAGAGGAGATGAATTACAAAAGAAAATAGGATTTTCTAACATTTATTTAGTTGAAATTAAAAAATTAATGAAGCAACTTATTGATCTTATTTATCAACAAAAATAGAATGTGAATTAAAATTTAAAATTTTTAAATTGTAAGTTTTAATAAATATAAAATTAATATTGGGGCCTGATGGCTGAGTGACTAGTGCTCAGTACTACAGGTTTCGGGTTCAGGCCTCAGTGGTGTCACGGATGTTTGTAGTGGTTCCGAATCCACTTAAACTGTAAGTCCCAGTCTAATTAGCAAATGTGAACAAATGACCATAGAGTGACAAACTAAGGGGACGGGCTTAAGACTAACAATCCTACCCCATAAAAAGAAAAAAATCTCATTTTTTAAATTTCAATTAGAAAAAAAAAAAACAGATCTCATCTTAGATACTAGTGCCGGGATGAATCTTGCGGGTGGACAGGCTTGTAGTGCTTGAGATGTATCAAGAAATTTATCCTTAAAAATTTATTTTAAAAATAATAAATCAAATATGGAGAACAACCTTACAGACATTTAAATTCTTAAACATTTAATTTGGTATTCAACCAAAAATACAAATACAAACCAAATTTGGTAACAACAAATCAACATTTAATTCAATAAAAACAAATTTTTGATTTAAATTTGTTGATTATTTTTCAATAGAAATAAAAAGTATCAAAGGATACTGTACAGCAGTGCACCATGCGTTACATTGAAAACCGCCTAATCTTTGTCCAGTTTCTGAACAATGCCACTGGAAATATTTGTCTCGTCCAACACTCAACACCCATTCAGACCACAAAGAAAACACAATATCAGCAACTCGACCTTGATGGGCTGCAAAGGGAGAAAAAAAAGAGATTTAAAAAAATGAATGCAAATTAATTGTTTACAGTAACTCTCAGCTTATAATCTGCAAATTATATAAGAAGAAAAACAAATTCTCACTGTGGATCATAGGCTGTTTAATTAGCTGTCCATTTATTTATTTTCACCTTTTTTTTTAAAGTGTCGGAAAGTTAATTATTAAAAGTGCACCATTTAAGGATGAATTTATTCCAAAGAAAACAGGTGAAACTGATTGATTTTGTATGGCACTTAATATGATTTCATTCCTCTCAATTTAAGAGATTACAGATTTTAAAGTAAAAAAAAAATGTTTCATTTGCTTTTTTTACAATAGGATAAATAAACATTAGAAGATTTCTTGATTAAAATTTATTCATGTCTTCTCTTATGGATTTTATTTTATCTTGACTCCCATCAATTGTATTTTTCTGAAATATATCCAATATATTTTAATAATATATATAAATATATTGAGACTGCTGCATATGTATTTTCTAATGTTTTTCTCTCTACTTAATGTTGTTCTTTAAAATATTCTTTTAAATTTTACCTTGACAAAAATTTTTTAATATGTTTGAACATTCCATTGATTTGAAATTTCTATTACAAGTACAGAAAAAGGAAACTTCTGGGCTAGAGGAAAGTCAGAAGAAGCTACAAGAACAAATCGTCCATGGACTATACAAAGATATTTTTTTACTACTGTTTATTACAACAATGGATAATTTTGGTAAAATTCAGAAAGGATTATGAATAATTTAAATATTAATTCCAAAAATCATTTTAATTATATAATTTCAGAAAAAAAAATTATAAATTACTAATTTTAAATTAATAATTTAAAATTTTTAATATTAAAAAGAAATTTCAAAGACATGCTGAATAAAATTGTTACATCAGATTAATTTTCAATGCTCAAAGATCAATATTTTTTAGCAGAATTAAAATTGAAAAACTTATAAGTTACCAAAAAATTTCTTAAATATAAAAAAAAAAATTAACTAATCATAGTAAAAAAAATTTAGAAATCACAGTAAAACAACTAACATTAAACACATCGGTATAAATTACTAAAGTAGGGCATGTTAAAATAATTGCAGTAAAAAATTTAAAAATTGCATGCATAAGAGTTAAAGAAAAATAATATAGAGTTCCTTTTTTAATTAGGAACATTCATGAATTTTGCAAGATTTGTTTATGTATTATTTAGAAAAGCATTTTTTCAAAATTATTATAAATTTAAATAAATAAACATAAAATATTATAATTTATTAAAACAAAGTTTTTGCGTTAAATAAATACTAAAACAAATCATTTCAAAGTAAAAAAATAAAAATAAAAAATAAATAAAAAATTTTTATTATGTGATTAATCAATGCTAACTAGCTAATAATTATTTTAATATTAACAAAACAGAATTTGCTACCTAAATAATTTCTTTGATGATTCATCCTGTTGTAGTCTTCTGATAATATAAATTCCTGAAAATAACATTTTCTTTATTATTTAGCACTTAAAATAGGTCGAAAAATGATTATTGATAAAAAAAATAAATGACACTTACAGATATAGTACCATTATCCATACCAACAAATAAACGCTTTGTTTCTTCACTATATACAATGCAGGTAGCAGGAGCTATTTATGAAGGGAAAAAAAACATTTAAAGAAAGAATTTTTAAAAAACACTTGAAAAATTTAAAAAGATATTAATAATTTCTCACAAGGCATATAATGACAAATGCTGGGCCAATATTGTCCGGTGTCCCTCTTTAACCACACTCTAACAGTCCTAAAAGTTTGAAAATAATTATAGAAAGGAATAGATATCACACTAAATGTTATGTTAGGAATAATGCACTGCAGGATTTGAATATTATATGAACACTAAAATGTATTTATACAAGAAATTAAAGCATCTTTATATAAATTGAGGTCCTTCATATATACAAATAAACATATATTTTTAAATAAATGGAATAATCAAAACATTTTAAGAGCTTTATTTTAAAATATTACAAGAGACTTTAAAACATACTTATGAATTTTTTTTTTAACTACAGATTCCAACAATTCATGATCAACAATCACACAAGATATCCAAGAATTATTAATTATTAATCCTTTCAGACCTGGTGCTCATTACAATGGACATGCATTTTAAGTCCTTATTTCTCTTAATTTACTGATTGTAGAGAGTTAAAATTTGCTCTATGGTCAGATAAAAGATTAATCTTTCTGACAACCTTGCTTTTCTCAATTTGGAAACAGTCAACAGATTTTTACAGTTTGCTTTTTTGAAAATGAAGTAATTCTCTGATCTGCAAAAAGTTGAGTAATCTTTTTGTTTTGATTTATATATTTATATGAATAATTCCTCCTAATATAAAGATTATAAAAAAAATCGTTACAAATTAATCTTAGCACTGGAAGTAGTTTTATTTTATTACTAGTTGTAGTTTATGTGAGTTGTAGACAAAATGACTAGTCGTAGACAAAATGTGAGCTGAATCGCATGTCCATTTCAATGGGTATTGGGTTCAGGTGGTTACGATTCTTCAGGTAATTTATTTATTAATGTATTTGTTATTGAATTTATTTTATGCATTTCAATTATTTTAAAATCAACAAGAAATTAAAGCATCTAAAGAATTCTAAAGATTTAAAAGAAGTTTTGGATTATATTGCTAGTACTGAAATATCAGATATTGAAGAGCTGGATTCTGATGGCGATTGCTTTAACGAGAGTGATAATCAATCTGTTACAAAATGTTAATTTTGTTAAAATTGTCGGAAATTCTTTCCTGCAATTAGTTTAAGCTTTATATTAAATAAAATTACTATTATTAAAAATTACCTATATAAGTACAGATGTTTCATTAGAAAGTTCTGATTATTTAAGTTTCTTATGAGAATTTTGATATATCATTTCTTCTATTAGATATTAGAGACAAAAATCATTTGAAACAAAAACATTCAAGAGCTTACTAATGAAACAACACATGAAAATTTGGAAAAGATCTATCTTATCTATTATATTAAGTTCTATCTTCAGATATATTTAAGGTTGGTTTAGCCAAAAATAAATAGATGCCAAAAGGCGGCACTGCCTCATCTAGAGGTTATTAATGACTATGTGGATCATTTGATGTTAAACGCGAATCAATTCAATGTAATAATTATGATTGCAGAACTAAAATCGCATCTACCTGACAAATTTGCAATATATTTGTGCTTTACAAGGAGGAGAAAAACTTTTTCGTTTTTTTTTTTTTTTAATTTCCATATCAAATAATGTAAAAATCATCTATTTTGGTATATAAAAATACAAATTTGTGAAAATTGATTATTATTAGTCATGTACCTTCTATTATAAAATTAAATTACTAAAATATTGTCTTTTAGGAATTTATCTAGTGATATAGCTTCTTTATCTAGTTTTTTTACTTAAAGAAATTGATATTTAAAACAAAACTTCAAAGTTAAAGTGCTGAATATTTGACTTTTACAAGATCATGGACAGTTTGTCCATTCCAATGGACACATATTTATTTTTTTCTTAATTTTTTTGTTTTAATGTGTTTATTAACATCATATTATGATGTTTTAATATGGTAATGAATTTTTTTGCTCCAAGCATTAAGTTGGATCTGAAAAGGTTTGTGTGAAATATTAATTCTTCTAGGTAATGTTAGCATTAAAAAAAAATTTTTTTTTTTCAAATGAGTCTCAGATAATAGATAATTATCAAATAATAATTATCATTGCTTCTGGCAACAAATTAGCAATTGGCCATTTTCTTATTAGCATTCACATTTTAATTTTTAAAATTCTTTTATTTAATGTTTGAATTTTATTCATTATGGTTCGATTAATTTTAGATTAATATCGGATTTTTTACAGCCATAACTGAATTAATTGCATAAGGATACAAAATGTTCCAATTTTAAGCATAGATTCCTATCCTAAAGCTTCAAAAGTTTGTAGCGGAGGTGGGGAGTTGGAATTGGGGGTCAGTTTTTAAATCCAACGTGCCGAGAGATTTTTCTCAGCTATGATGAAGAGTAGGAATCGGAATAGAAAATTCGACTAAGAAGTTGGAAGTCAATTTTTTTTGACAATTACCCATCCTTGATTTATAGTTCAATACTTTATTGAATAATTACTTTTAAAAGGAAAGAACTGCATGGAAATGGAGAAAAAATACATTTAAAAAATTTAATATACTTTTTTATCACAATAAAATTGTAAAGCATAACATAACACAAAACCTTCAAAGAGATTTTCTAAAAAACATTAGAATTGACATTTTACAGAATAATATAGCTATAAATTATGTTACCAACACAATCATAATATTTAATTCATGAGTACTGATGCCAGATGGTTCTACAACCAAGAATAGGAACAATTAGCAATGGGGATTTTCAAGTGATAATTTTTGGACTTTTCTTGATTTCTTAAAACCAAAAGTTTTAACCCCAATAGAAAATTTTTTTAAGAACTATTAAAAGAAATTGGAAGCTTTTTATGTAAACTGGAATAACAATTGGCAAGTATCAATTTAAATTATATTCTAATTATATCATTAATTTCAAAGAGCAAAGATCAAATTATATTAATGTGTTTGCTGTAGTACTGTGTATTATTAAAAAATAAAAAAAAAGCAAATCAGAAAAAAAACTTAAATCACAAACAATTATCAATTAAAATTAAACAATTGATTCTATAATTACATCTTTGTAACAATACTAACTTACCGATCGTCACTGACGCTGATGACACCTTCAGCATTGGGCACAATTACAGCCATGTTGATGACATCTTGATGCCCTTCCAACTTGCTGATGAGCTGTGGTTTACGAGCATTCGAAAACTGAGTGCTCGTTCCGGGAACAGGCTTGATTTCAGCAGCCATGACTAGTTCTACATTCATTAGAAAACACTTGAGTAAATCTTCATAAACTGAGAAACATTAAAATACAAACTTCAGTTAAAAGAATTCTCTAAGGATTAAAGGAATTAAAAAGAATTTTTGAAAACTTCCAATACAAAATTTCAGTGGGTGTTAATATGCAATACCCATTGAAAATCTTTTGTATTAGAGAATTACACCAAGCTAGTGCAGATAAATTACGAGAAAAAAAAATATTGATAACAAATACTGAGTTACTCCATTACATTAATGAATTGTTAAACAAAGATTAAAAGGGAATATGGCCCAGAAAAAAAGTGTCAAAATATTCCTTAAGTTGGAGGAATATACATAATCTAATTTTAGGGAGGTTTTAATATTGTTGATTTGGTGTGGTTTGTCGCTCTACAGTCATCTTGTGCACACTTTAAGCTAAACAGACCGGGACCTACAGTTTAAAGTGAATTCTGAACCACTACAAACATCCATGGCACAGCTGGGACTCGAACCCGATACCTGTGGTACCAAGTGCCAGAGCGCTAGCTAATCGGCCATTCAGGCTCCTTTTATATTGTTGAAGACTTATGCACAATATGAATTGAAATAAAAATATTTTACTGAAATTTAATTATCTAACTTCTTATTTTAAATCAAATAATTTATTCTTAAAAATATTTTACTTATTTAAGACTTTATACAATGAAATTTAAATATTTTATTATTTAAATAAGATTTTAATGTCTGACAAAGCCTTCTTAACAAGAAGTAGTAAAAAGCAGTACAGCAGATACTGTAAAAAGAATTTAAATATTCATTACATAAAAATTTACTGTATACAACAATAGTTTAATGACAAACAGGAATAGTCTTTTTTTTTTAACTATTTTCCTTCAATGCTGAATAGCTACTGTGGACTTGCATTAAGTCTGCTTTATAACATTCTCTTGCAAAAGACTCTAAGGCAATATCACTCAAAGCTGAATTTTAGAAATAACATTTGTTTTTTTAAGGTTAGAAGAATTCTAAATGCATTGTAATAATCAATAAGATAAAGTAGGCTTTAGATGCTAAGTGATAATTTCTTCAGCAAAAATATAACGTGTATCATCAATTTTCTGGAAAATCTTGTTATAAACTCCCTTGGTTGTTTCCAATTGCTATTGTTAATTGAGAAACAGAACATTAATATGCAATACATTTTTGTTTTAGATTTTAAAAAATAAAAATAAAATAAAATTTAGTTCTTTAAGTTAAGAAAATGACTACAATCTCTATATTAGAAATGTATTAATTTCAATGCTAATTTTGGTTGATAAAAACAAGGCTAACAAATACTTAAATATCAATTTTTTCTGAACTCAAAAAGTTAAATTTTTAATCTGGTATCACATACAATATCCTTATGATTGCAGGTATGAAGGTATTTCCTTATGATTGCAATTCCCCATTAATTAAATGCCATCACCTGTTCTCAGGGATGGCAAAATAAGTAATTGAATAAAGACATACAATCATTTAAAATGTAGGTTGGTGATCATTTTTATGTTTTATATCAATATATTATTTACAGCTTTATTAATTTCATGAAATATCCTTTTCTATCAATTTTCTTTTTCAAATATACCTTTTCTATCATCCTATTTTAAAAAAAAAAAATTTGTACAATATTAAACAATTTGCATTTTTCTCATGAAAAAAAGCCTTACAGAAAAATATTTTTTGATATTTATGAAAGTGAAATCAGTGTTTGATATTATGAAATAACAAATTGAATTGTCTACAGCTAACCAAAAAAGAAAAGATAATTATAAAGATATTTTTAATGAAATGAAATTAACATTTTAATGGTATAATCTAAATTTTATATCAATCAATATATAAATTTTATATCAATATACATATCAAATATGTATATCCTATTTTGCCCCCTTTTTTAAAAAATTTTTTGATTGTTTATTAATTGTAAAAATGAAAATGAAAAATATGAATTGCTAGCATATTCAAATTTAAACTTAACTGAAAAATTACAACCTATCACATTTGCTTTAAAGTACTAATGAAATTTTTTTGTATTTTGACACAATTATTTTAAAATAATGCATGTAATTATAATAAACATTTAATGTGAAGGAACAAAAAAGTATAAAAGAAACCTTTAAAAAATAATGAATACTTCCTGCAGAAACAATAAATATAAAATAAATTAGTAAATTATACTTGATAGTCATAAAATTAAATATGAGTAAAAAAAAAATAAGGAAATAAAATGACTCAACATTTGCATCGAATAGCAAATGAAGAACTTAACAAGAAGTAAAACTTTTTAAATAGAAATATAATTTGTATCAATGAATAAATGTAAAATTAAGTATCCTCATGTAAAACATGAGGTTTTAACAACAACGCTTTTTTAATTATAATAGTTCAGTGGTTTAAAGAGAGCTAAAACTTTTAAGAGAATATTTATTGTATAAAATATTATTAGTACTATTTTTAAACTATAATTTTATTTCATTCATTCCTTCCATATATTTCTAGGTGCACAGAATTCTATACTTCACAGCACAACACTAGAATATCACCAATGTGTAAAAATTTGATATTGCTGAAGAAGTTTGAGAGATACAGAATAAGTTACAGCATTAAATACAAATATTTAGTAACAATAAGAATATTTATAAGAACAGTCATCCTTTTCTTAATAATTATGGCTCAACGAAAAAAATCATTAACATATGTTCACAATTGGCTGCAAGTTCTAATCAGGGCACCCTATAAATAATAGAAGTCATAATAATAATAATAAAAATACTGAATACACTAATGGATGTCTTAACTTATTTAAAACTATTGAAATATAACAAAACACATCCTATTTTAAGAGCATCTTAAAAAAAAAGAAAACAAAACTTCTATAATATAATTAAGATCAAGGAAGAAAAAAACTTCCTATCTACTTGATAAATCAGATTTTTTAAATATAAATGACAAAACCATTTAATCAAATGTGCTGCTTTAATGAAGCGATAAAAAAATGTAGCCAAACAAAAATTCAAACATAAAACATGATGATATATATATATACTTAAGATTTAAAACTGCTAAAAAAATAAAAAATAAAAAGCATTGTTCTTTTATATTTTTTTTTACTTTAAAATTTTAATAAGGGACAAATCTATGTGAAATTTTTTTCAACATCGAAAGTGTAAATTATTTATAAAAGTTATTTATGGTAAACAAAAATTTACATTTGGTTAATTTTGGTAGATATGACCAATGGTAATATATTAGTTCCACTTTATGAAATAATTTTTAATTAAATATAAGGTAATAATAACAGTACCTTTTAATATTTAATATTTTTTTCAAAATACTACGGCTTTTAAATAAACATTACATAATTGAAAGTAGCTTCAATCATAACTTACGATCTTTGATAATTTGACACTAATAATAAATATTTTGTAGATTTACTTTGTCTAACAAATAGTATCATAATTAATATAAATTTTTTCACTACCGTAAAATTAATAATTTTGCGATTACTTATAGATACACCTGATTTCAAAATTATAGAATGAAACCTACGCAATATTTTAAGTTAAATAGGAATAATTTTCAAAATGTGCCTCATATTTAATTCAAAAGACCAAGCTCACCCTAACTAGTTCAGCAATGATAGCATGTTTCCCTTTAATTGTGAATCTTGTTTACAGAAAAGTATATCGGAAAATTTTTCCAAGCAAGTAACATGACTGCGCTGTTCATTTTTATACGTTGAAATGAGTCGCTTTATAAAATTCGAATTTCCATTTTTCAACAAATATTTCAACACAAATCTGTAATAAAAAATTAAAACGTTAACTTACTTATATGAGGCGTATACCACCACCTATCTATAATATTAAAGTGTCATGAACAGAGCCATTGAAAAAGTGTAAAAACAACGATCAAGCTGTTGCCATATTGATTAAAAGTGATGAGCAAGAGTTTCGGTTTTTGTTTAAGAAATAATAAAAGGGCGCAAATTAAAATATAATAATAAAATAAAAAAAACGAGAATCTGAAGTAGTCACAAAGAAACGCAAATATTAAGGTGATGACTAATGCTTAACGTGAAAAAAAGTTACAAAATAAATGAATGACATGAATTCTCAACATCCCGTGACACTTTCCCATCATTTTGTGATGCCAATTCGGTAGCTGAACGGACAGAAGAGTTTTCGGTACCAAGTTCAAATTCCGAATATTATAGAAATAAATTACAAAAAAAAACTTAATGCATTAAATTCTTCGAATAAGCAATGAATGTCTCTTCTTGAACATTAATATTGACTTCAACAAATAATACTGTCGCTGAAAAAAAAAAATGTCATGAAATTTTTTTTGATAGATTATCATAAGCATAATCAACTCTTCTTATTTAAAGTTTAAATTTGTATATTTTATAGCTTTTGAGATATAAGAATAATTTTTAAACGATATCTGTGTTTGTTTGTTTTAAATTCGAACTCGCATAACAACGGCAATTGTTTAGGACATAAACGATTATGTTTATATTTGGGATTATCTGTACATAATTACTACTATTGAATAATATCCTGATTATGCATTTTTCAGTTTTTTCATCAAAATCAAATTATAGATCAGAAAAAATTGCATAATTAGTTTTAAAAAAAAAGGATATTTTAAAAAAGGAAAATTTTCTGAAATATTTAAATATTTCTAGAATCTATATAATATAGAAAATAATTTTTTCAAATGAATAACAGTATTGACGATTCTTTGATTATAATCATATAAACTAGGATTATCCAAACTACTATGTTTGATACATTTTCTAATAATTTATTGTTTGGTTTGTTCATTAAAAAATAACTTATATAGAAACAAGTTATTCAATAGTGAGTGTCTTAATGAAATATTTAAAAAAAAAAAAAAAATTCCTTTTCAAATTAGGAAAAATTATAATTATTGTATTTTGCATTAATCCATCATTGTTGAATAAAGATGTCGAGTGCCTGAACGCGAAGCGTTCATCTACTCAATGGTATGTGAAGGCAGTAGGATAGAAAAGTCATGATAAATAGAAAATAGTAATCGTATGATTTGAAAGAAAAAAAAAGAAGAAAGTAAAAAAAATGTAAATCATCGGTGATGGAAACGTAACAACCGTCGTCTTTACAGGATTTCGGAGTGCCCTGGCCCCAAAGGGGCCTAAAACTCCTATCTGCATCTGAGAAACATTGGTGAAGGAAAAAACATTGATAGTTAAAAGGAGGTGAAGTGATTTAAGAGCAATGTCCCATGTTAAAATATATATTAAAAATATAAGCAAAGAAAAAATTAATAAAATAGCTAATAACAAGGAGAAAAATAAAATAAAAAACAAAAATTAATAAAATTAACAGAACAATTCAAGAATCCAAAATTTAAAAAGGAATCTACAGAAGGATGGGATTTTCGTTGCTAGGAATGAAGACTAAAAGCACAGATGTCATGACGACAACTGAGCCAGTTCGTCTAGGAGCTTTGCAAGTTGTGAAAAACAGCCCTTGGGCGTTTAGCATTTTCCGGAAGATGTAAATCGTATCTCGGAAGATTACGGATTTCATCATTCGGGATGTGTTCAAGATTTGCATAGAATTTTTCTGCAAGCTTGAGCATAAATTTTTGAATAGAGGGGAGGGCAAGACAGTGACAAATGTCATCATTCCTAAAATACCAAGGAGAATCAGTAATCATTCTTAAAATTTTATTTTCTATTCTTTTGATGTAGTTGATGTGGTATTTTGCAGCGGAACCCCAAACTGGGCTAGCATATGTGATGATGGGACGCAAATAGTACATGTAAATAATTAGTTTATTATCCAAGGATAAGAGGGATTTTCTATTAATGAATGGATAAAGCATGCGTATAGAAATATTATATTTACGTTTAATGTGGTCAATATGATTAGAATATGTTAGCTTACTATCAAGGTATACTCCTAAGTATTTAGTATTGTTAGTCCAATTAATTCGTTGGTTAAATAGGGGAAACATTAGGCGGAGGAATTTTGCGTCTCGTGAAGAGTACAGCTTGTGTTTTTTCTACATTTATTTTAATTTTCCAGCGAGTAAGCCAAGCTTCAAGTTGCTTGAGATATTGATTTAATTTAATAGTGAGATCCTGAATGTGGTTAGAAGAGACAGCGATTGCTGTGTCATCTGCATATAAACTGAGGTGTACGTTGTTAGTAATAGGAATATCATTTACGTAAAGATTAAACAGAAACGGACCAATTAGGGAGCCCTGGGGCACGCCTGTATTGACACCTCTCTGAGAGGAGAAATAGTTATTGATTTTAACAGAGAAAGATCTATTATTGAGATAGGATTGGATTTAAAGAATAATGTAGAGTGGAAATTTGTAAGCGTGTAATTTGTGAAGTAGACCATCGACCCAGACCCTGTCGAATGCTTTTGCAACATCAAGGAAAACGACTCCTGTTAGCATTTTATTAGATAGACCTTCAGAGATCAATTCCGTTAGTCGTAGTAATTGATGAGTGGTGGAAAGTTGAGGGGTGAACCCGAACTGATGAAGAATCATGATAGAATATTTAGTCAAATGAGCTTTTATTTTTTTTAGAATGATAAATTCGGTTAATTTACTTAGAGTGGATAGGAGAGAAATGGGGCTTTAACTAGAGGGATCAGAAGGATCTTTTCCAGGCTTAAGAATGGGGAGCACTATGGCTTTTTTCCAAATAGTAGGGAAATAAGTTAGATTAAAGATTGCATCAATTAATTTGGCTAATCTAGAAATAAAATTATAAGGAAGATTTTTTAGCATTTTATTAGTAATATTATCAGACCCGGGGGCTTTATTAATTTTAAGATTGGAGATATAATCATAAATATAATCAACCTTAGTATTGGTAATTTTATGGGGATTCGGAAGAGAATTTAATTTACGAATTGAATTTTCAACAGTAATGTTAGTAAGATGATTAGAAAGATTATTTGGCTGGAATTGACTCTGAAGACTATCCGCGAGAATTTCAACTTTAATTTCGTCCTTTGTAACAGGAGACGAATTCGGCGACTTAAGCGCGGTTATATTATGCTTTTTACCTTTTAATTGTTTTATAGCTTGCCAGATAGAGCCATCAGCAACGTCCAGTGTCTGAAGACGATTGGTCCAGGTGTTTTGGGTGAACGCGTAAATAGCTTTACGAAGCTTGGCTTGTGCCCTATTGTAGACGGTTTTAGTGGAGTGATCGCGATAGAATTGCCAGTTTTT
Source organism: Caerostris darwini (assembly GCA_021605075.1). Lineage (NCBI taxonomy): Eukaryota > Metazoa > Arthropoda > Arachnida > Araneae > Araneidae > Caerostris > Caerostris darwini. The sequence continues at coordinate 6,892 of BPLQ01009814.1, read as the reverse complement.
ACGTGCTCTGTTTCTTTCTCTAGAGAGTGTTTTAATATGTGGAGGAATGAAATTTATATTGTTCTTTTTAATTGTGTTAGAAGAATTAGTGTATGCTTTATGCATTAGTTCGGTAATTCTATTAACTTCGGCATCAATGATTAGTGTAGAATCTAAATCAAGATTTTCAGGGGGAGAGTTAGCAAGTAGGTTATGGAATTTAGACCAATTAGTAGAGATATTTCTCACAAGATTTAAGGGTTGATAGGTAATAGAAAAATTTACAATAACAGGATTATGATCGGACGATAATTCAGATAGAGATTCAATAGTGAAGGGAACATGAAAGTTATTTAGAAGGGTTAGGTCGATAGTTGAGGAGCAGGAGTTAGTAATCCTAGTGGGAGTGGTAGGAGCAAAAATTTCTGCACCAGATTTTAAAGCAAAATTGACAATTGCATTGCCCGTGCTATCATCACGTTTGCATAGCCAGGATGTGTGATGAGCATTGAAATCACCACATAGTATGGAAGAATTGTTAATATTAAGTATGTTATTGAGATCATTAATTAAATTAGTGGGATTAATTTGACAGGGGATGTAAACAGAGGCTATTGCAAGGTTATTGAAGTAATCAGTTTTTACAATTAAAACAGTGGTTTGAATGTCGGTTAAGTTATTGGGTGTGATATTAGTGTTGTTGTTGTTTCTTATCCCACTTGGCTGGCCAAGCCCACGAGCCCATATGGATTCATGATTGAAGGGGAAGGAAGCAGCTTCTGTTGTGATGGAGCACCTGTAGGTAGAAGCCTGACTTTTGCTCCGTGACGCTCTTACAGTCATAGGAGACCGGGACCTACGGCTTAAAGTGGATTCCGAACCACTACAAACATCCATGGCACCGCCGGGATTCGAACCCGAAACCTGTGGCACCGAACGCCAGAGCGCTAGACACTCGGCCATTCAGGTCCCAAATTTGCCAACGGCACGCAGTGTTCCCCGGTGGTCACCCACCCAAGTACTGACCGCGCCCAATGATGCTTGACTTCGGTGATCTAACGAGAACCGGTATATTCAGCATGGTACGGCCGTTGCGGCCATATTAGTATGCGGAATATTATCTTTAATAAAAATGGCTGTACCTCCACGAGGTCTAGGTGATTGATTACCATCATTTCTGTGAAGAATATAATTAGGTATAAAAGGATTACGATTAGGGGATAAGTGAGTTTCTTGGATTAGTAGTAAATCGGGGTTGTGAGTATTAGTGAAGTTAATTAAATCATTCATTTTAGACATAATACCGTTTGCGTTCCAGTAACATATTTTTAACCCAGTAATCAGCACGACCATTAATTATTGCTAGAACCAATATTTTCAAAACATCTAAGAACTATTTGCATTTTCTGAAAATCAGAAGTACAGTTTTTTAAACTATTGTAAACATTTTCGATTCCTCCTTAGGAGTTAAATATAGAAATAAATTCATTTATGATGTAGAGAACTTTCCCGAAGGAATCTTTATCATTAGAATTAATATTAGGAGCACTTGAGTCATGCTGATTTCCTGCTGTAGTGGCCATCGATGAAGATTGTTGGGGGGGGAACTCCTTTCACCATTGAGGCGAAGGAGATACCTTCCGTTATTTTCTTGCTTTGGAAGGGTTTAGTAGAATGACTAACTGTGCGGGAAGCGTCTCTATTGGACTGCTGCCTTGGTTTGGGAAATTTCGGGCACCCTCTCCAAGAAGCGAGGTGTCCTGTCTGCTGGCAGTTGATACATGTGGGGTTTTCTAATCGTTCTTTGATTGGACATTCCTTAACGTAGTGATTTTCGCCACATTTTAGACATCTCTGTTTAAAGTTACAATTTTGACTAGAATGATGAAATAAGTTACAGGAGAAGCATTGGGTAAGGATCGATTTGTTTGATTCGTTGTAGATTTTCGGAGTGCATTGGTCACGCAGCGACCATAAACCTCCATCCTTGAAAAAAAATAGGGTTCTTGTCGATTGTTCTAAGCCCATTGCCAGTGTGAAAAAATGTTAAATTTATAGAAAAAGTAGATGATTGAATACAAGTTACAAAAAAAATAAACTGATTAAAAAATAAAAATAAAAATAAATAAAAAAATTCAGAAGGATAGGAGTTAAAATTACAAAATGACAACATACTGTAGTAAAAAAGAAAAGTTAATAAAAAACTGAGCACCGCCGTAATGAAAATCAGTCATCCATTGCAGTATAGAAAAAAGCATTGGTCCTTCAGAAAGAGGAAATAGTGATTTTAACTATTGATATTTAAAACAGATCGCGGTCTTTTGCGGTTTTTGGGGAGAGAAATATCATAGCTGTAATTTTGAAGATCTTGTAATACAAGATTGTTAGAGTTGGAGAGATTGTTATAAAAATTAATCGCTAGTTTTTCAACATTTTCAACAAAACTGGGGATAGAGATGGCATATCGTATTTCCGCATTTCTGAAGAACCAAGGCGAATCCGTGATCATTCGGATAATTTTGTATCGATTTTTTTTTATTCGTTGTAGATTTTCGGAGTGCATTGGTCGCGCAGCGACCATAAACCTCCATCCTTGAAAAAATAGGGTTCTTGTCGATTGGTCTAAGCCCATTGCCAGTGTGAAAAAATGTTAAATTTATAGAAAAAGTAGATAATTAATTGAATAAAAATTACAAATCAATAAACTGATTTAAAAAAAAAAAAAATACAGAAGGATAGGAATTAAAATTACAAAATGAAACCATACTGTAGTAAAAAATAAAAGTTAATAAAAAACTGAGCACCGCCGTAATGAAAACCAGACATCCATTGCAGTATAGAAGAAAGCATTGGTCCTTCAGAAAGTGGAAATAGTGATTTTAACTATTGATATTTAAAACAGATCGCGGTCTTTTGTGGTTTTTCGGGAGAGAAATATCATAGCTGTAATTTTGAAGATCTTGTAATACAAGATTCTTAGAGTTGGAGAGATTATTATAAAAATTAATCGCTAGTTTTCAACATATTCAACAAAACTGGGTATAGAGATGGCATATCGTATTTCTGAAGAACCAAGGCGAATCCGTGATCATTCGGATAATTTTGTTTTGCAGTCTTTCGAGAATTGTGATGTTTGCTTTAGAAGTAGAGCCCCAAACTGGACTCGCATATGCTATAATGGGGCTGAGGTAAGAAAGGTAGATTAGCTTTTTAAGTTCAATTGTTAGTGAGGAGTTTCTACGTATTAAAGGAAAGAAATTTCTTAATTGGTTATTAAATTTATTGCGAAGGTATTTAATGTGAGAGCAATAGTTAAGATTCTTATGTATATATACACTGAAGTGACAAAAGTCATGGGATAGCAATATGCAAATTTTCAGATGGCAGTAGCATCGCGTAGAACAGGTATAAATGCGCAGTGCCTTCACAGAGCTTTCATTTCTGTTCAAGTTATTCATGTGAAGAGATTTTGACGTGATGATGATTATTTCTATGGACATATTGTAATACTTTCAATAAACATCTAAAGTTTTGCTTTAATGTTTGGTTATTAATATTGATATAAATATCCGGCTGTATAAATTTGAAATTTATTCATATTAAAAATATTTTTCCTTTATTAAATAAGCAAAATATGCATTGACTTTGTTTACTGCAATTTTAAATTTAAAAAATTTTGTATTTTCAAAATAAAATTCTTTAATTGAAGGAGTAAGTTTTAAAAACGAAACAATATTTATACACTTAGAATTAAATATAAAAACTTTTTATGCCATAATCTCTTTATTCAATTTGTTTATAATATTTGTAATTGCCTCCCTGACTTCATATTTCTTGGTAACAGTTTATTTCCTTACGCACCCCATAACAAAGTCCATGAGATGTCCAACCTCATCTATTTCATTGATGCTATACGCCTTCTCCAAGAATCTATCATATATTTGTCTATTCTTCCGTCATAAACTTATTTTTGTGCTTTATATTGCTTAAATCACGTAGATGAGGGTATTATTTTACTTTATTTAGATTTCTTCAAAAAGCAGAGACATTTTCACAGAGAGCATACACGAGAATGCACGAGTTCCAATGGGCAAGTCGTAACAAAAACAGTGGTAAAATCTATCCGATCTTTATTGGCTCAATCCAAGTCACATGACGCGGCAAGTATTTGATAGTTGAAAATTGGTCAAGGTCAACGCTTCACGCCTCTGTGTGAAACAGCCTAACACCGCACTTAGTTTAAAATTCCTTGAAAGAAATTAGATATAGCTTATGAGTGACAACTTGTTACGATGGAGAGCTTCCCAGCATGAAAATCCTAACTGTGGCACTGAATTACACTCTAAAGGCTCGTTCCCACCGAGGCGAGAAGATTAAAGTGGCAAGCGAGAAAATGTTTCGACCCCTTCACAGCGAAACGTCAGAAATAGCATTACGCCTAGTGAAGTTCCGCTTCGAGTTGAAAGTGAGTCAACCCGCCGCGGTGCATTTAAAACGGGTTTCAGGCGAACGTGGGGAGGCTAGTGATTAGTCATATTTTTTCGCTTGCAGCTTCTCGCCTCAGTGGGTACGAGCCTTAAGACTGCGAACCTGGAATGCTGAATGGACTGTGTAAATATGAATTCTTCTTTTAAGATTAAAAGGATCCTTTCCAAAGAGGTTTGATCAGAGGGTTCTCGTGCGATTAGCGTAACAAGATTGAGGCGTCACACGTTTCATGTATAGCACATGATCACCGACTCATCATGTTAAAACTTTCCTGAGGAAAGGATCGATTTTTTTTTTATTTCCAGAGAGTTTAAATGTTAAGTAAAGTTTTACAAATAGTGGTAGTTGATATCTTGTATACGCAGTTTTATATAGTATAGTTATTTCAGACATTTTTTAGTGAAACAAGAGACGATATACGCGCATAATAAATGTCTGTTCGGCAGTAATGCTGACATACGAATGCATAACGGGTTATGTAATAATCGATTTGCCAAACTGTTGAATTCAATCTCATTAACTGCCAAGTTAACTTATTTTATTAGGTAAATATCTTATTTATTTCATCTTGTATTATTTTAACTCACATCTAAACGACTTTTTAAATCGTTTGTTGTACAGCTCCCTCTAATAACTTTAAAGAAATTGCTACTTAGACTAATTTATTTTAAAACTAAAATTCTTAAACAAAATAATTTTGTAAGATGTGCAATAAAAATATTTGAATATTATATTTTAATGAGCCATTGAATTCGAATTTTTTAAGAAACGAACCAAAAATTCACTTAGCAATAAGCTGTAGTCCTTTTTATTTTCAGTTATTAATGGCTAATGCTTCATTATAATGAGTCACAAAAACAGAAGGTACACTTGAAAAGCTTTGATGAACAGATAAATTCTGGCTGGCCTCTTAGGCTCTAAGTAGCTGGCCTCTTAGGCTTTTTGTTTTTGATGGTAACTTTAGCAGCACTATGGCGTGCACAGTTCACAATGGGACATAGACCAAGCCCACTTACCTGGTTTTCCGCTTCCTTGACAGCTTCGTCAGCCTTTTTCACAGTGGCAGCTGAGGCCTTGATTGTCTTCGCATTAACTAGACCAGCATCCATAAGGATCTGCTGCTGAGCAATTGTTTGAGTAGCCAGGTCATGAAGCTTCCGACGTTCTTGCAGATGTTGCGTGGCAACCGTGATTTTCATGCAGATATCTGCCTCAGTGAGAACAGGAGCTGGTGTTACCTGAGAGGCAGAAGCCTCCAAGGTTGCATCATTTGCAATTGCCTGCATGGTAGATTCTTGTGGAGAATCAATCTCCATCAATGAACGTGATTGTAGCAAGGGTGAGAGTTCGTTTGTATAGTCCGCCAGTGCGCGAAAAACATGGGTCAAATCACCACGATCGATTTAAACACAGGATCCATAAGAACACAACATAACAAGATCAAGAACAAATCAACTAAACTCTCCTGAGTTTTGTCACTGAAAATCGTGAAAATCTTTTTGTCGTTTGATCCTTGATATAGGGAGTCAAATTTTCTATGATGCTTTCTCTACTAAGTTGTTCTAATTTTAGTACTAAATTTGTTTACTTTTAATACGGTTCTATCAGGACATGAGACCCTTCGTAGCTAGAATGCTCCGAACTACTGAGATACAGTGGTATTTCATGGATTTCAGTGGGTAATTTTTTAGCATAATATGCTTCATAAACAGTAGCGCTTTCGAGACAAATTATTGAATGCAATGTCATTTTCAAATCTAAGCAATCGCAGAATACAGAAAACACAAGAATAATAGAAAAAAAGGGTGATGAAAAGTATTGAAGACACTTATTTAATCTTTTATAGATTATTAATTGTTATCCGGAGCAAAATTTCATGAATAAAAACTATCAGTTATGGATAGAACCGATTTCAAACTTCCATGGAATTTAGTTATGTTTTAACATTCACAGCTGCTAATAACTTTATTACTATTTTTTACAGGGCATGCCTAAGAAAGGGGTTTCCAAATCTTTAGATCAAGGATATATGAAATAAGATTCGCCAGCATAACATCGTGCAATTCATCAAAAAGAAAGTAATTTTTTACAGCCAATTTGTGTTTAGGTATTTGGAAACTTCAGAACCAGCCCAGTGGATGAACCGATGGAGTGAGAAAATATATTTAAAAAATTTATTAGGAACAGACATTAATGAATGTTTTGAAAAAATTTGAAAAATCCATGTAGAATAACAAATAATCTATCTTCTTTGTTTTGAGTGCCCTGCAGCTCATTGTACATGGATTGTATGCCATCTTTGGAAAAAAATTGTGCAAATGGGGACTTGGATTAATGCAAGCCTCAAACCACCATAATTTCCTGCTCACTTATCGCTTTTTAGATATTTTACTTCAACGTATATTTACTGCTCATAAATGTCTTG
>BPLQ01009813.1:0-34648 GCA_021605075.1 Caerostris darwini | reverse complement strand
CCAAAATTCTTGTGGCCTGATGGCCAACTCCCTATATGTCTGGCGTTTAGTACCACATTCTGAAGGTTCGAACCCTGACGGGACGTTTGTTAGGGGTTTGGAATCCCTGTTAAAATGTAGGTCCAGGTATATTTAGCCCAAAATGTGCGAAAAATGACCGTAGATCGACAAACCAAAAACCAAATCTTCTCTTTTTTTAAAAAATTTTCTTCTTTAAATGAAAATGCATTCTTCTCTTCTTGTAGCATTTTTTACTTCGTTAAATACCATTTGTATTTAAAGGAGTTTATTGTTACGCTTGATGAAATTTTTTTGTATATGGAAAAAATATTAGTAAAGAATAAGAATGCTGTTTGTTTGTGAATTATCAGCAATTGTTTTCAACAATTGCAAATTGCAGAAATGCTTTCTGCAATTGTTGTATTTTTTTTCTTTAAATGGAGAAGCATACTTTTTGTATTTCCTTTTTTAAATAAAATCACATTCTTCTCTTATTTTTTTTTTCCTTCAAATGAATATGCATTCTTCTTGTATGTTCTTTTTAAATACCATTTCTATTTAAAGAAGATTAGTTGTTAATTTTTTCTGAATTTTACAATTTGTTGTTCATTTTGTAGATTTGCTAGATTAATTATTTCTTTTCTGTCGAATAATTGAAAAAAGTACTTAGAATTAAAAAATAAAATATTTCAGCAGCAAAAACATGATTATTTCTTTTTCTTTTGTGCATTTATAAATTCTAACTATTTTGACTTTACAATACAACAATTTATAACGCATTGTCGACTTGCTATTTAATTGTAGAATTTTTGGACTTTTGAAATTGAATTAAAAAATTCGTATGTATTAAAGAAATGAATTGCAACCAATTGTCTGTAAACTATTCATATCGATGTGCTAAAATTTTTATACTTTTTTATGTCTGTTTTGATTCTTATTAAGGAGCAGTTCAAATTCCTTATTAATGAACATGTTTAAACATAAAACATTGCGAACTCTAATAAAGTCATAACTTAACACAATAAAAAAAGAATCATTCACAAATTAAACAGAACAGTACTTACATAAGCGATATACACTGAAATGACAAAAGTCATGGGACAGCAATATGCAAATTTTCAGATGGCAGTAGCATCGCGTAGAACAGGTATAAATGCGCAGTGCTTTCGCAGAGCTTTCATTTCTGTTCAAGTTATTCATGTGAAGAGGTTTTGACGTGATGATGACCGCACGACGGGAATTAACAGACTTTGAACGCGGAATGTTAGTTGGAGCTAGACGCATGGGTCATGCCATTTCGGAAATCGTTAGGGAATTCAACATTCCAGATCCACTGTGTCAAGAGTGTGCCGAGAGTATGAAATTTCAGGCATAACATTCCCCCCATGGACAGCGCAGTGGTCGACCGCCTGCACTTAACGACCGAGACCGGCGACGTCTGCAAAGAGTCATAAATTCTAACAGACAAGCAACACTGCGTCAAATAACCGCAGAAATCAATGTGGGACGTACAAGGGACTTGTCTGTTAGAACTGTGCGGAGAAATTTGGCTTTCTTGGGCTATTCCAGCAGAAGACTGACTCGAGTGCCTTTACTGACAGAACGACATCGCTTGCAGCGACTCTCGTGGGCACGTGAGCATATCGGTTGGTCGCTGGATGAATGGAAAACCGTGGCCTGGTCCGATGAGTCACGATTTCAGTTGGTAAGACCTGATGGTAGGGTTCGAGTGTGGCGCAGACCCCACGAAGCCATGGACCCAAACTGTCAGCAAGGCACTGTTCAAGCTGGTGGTGGCTCCGTAATGGTGTGGGCTGTTTTTTGATGGCATGGACTTGGTCCTCTGGTGCGACTGGACCGAACATTGACTGGAAATGCTTATGTTCAGCTACTTGAGATCACTTGCAGCCATTCATGGACTTCATGTACCCAAACAACGATGGGATTTTTATGGATGACAATGCGCCATGTCACCAGGCCACAACTGTTCGCGATTGGTTTGAATAACATTCTGGACAATTCCAACGAATGATCTGGCCACCTAGATCGCCCGACATGAATCCCATCGAGCATTTATGGGACATCATCGAGAGGTCTGTTCGTGCCCAAAATCCTGCACCATCAACGCTTTCACAATTATGGACGTCTATCGAGACAGCATGGCTCAGTGTTCCTGCAGAAACTTCCAACGACTTGTTGAGTCCATGCCACGTCGAGTTGCTGCACTTCGCCGGGCGAAAGGAGGGCCGACACGATATTGAGAGGTATCCCATGACTTTTGTCACTTCAGTGTATGTATGAAATATTGTTTAGTTTCACTTAAAAGTACTTATAATGTATATTCCATTCACATTAAGTAAATTATTATTCTTATAAAGTAAAAAGATTTTGCAACAGCTGCACTATAACAATGGATACAATCTTCCATCCTTTTCCCTAACAATACTGGCACACTAACTGCATAATAAGCTCTCTCGCAGCAAATTTCAACCCTAACATAAAAATTAAGTCTTCTTATTCTTTTCAGGTTTAATAAATCAGAGGCTATCTAAATCTTTGTTTGCTTTCTGAACACGAAGATTTCCCTTTTTCTGAACACCAAGACATATCTTATTCTCCACAAACGCTGACGCACGAAACCGAACCTTTTTCTCACACATCCCCAATTGTCACGCAACTGTCTTTTTCATGTTGACTTGCGTGACTCACTGGTACCGCAATAAACGTGAATGTTCTGTTTCGTGACGGGATTGTCTTCTACTGTGAGTGTGACAAAATAGAAATGCAAATGCAATAAGGAAGCCAGTGCAAAAAAAATGTGTTGCAACGCTGATTAGTTGCAATGGATGAAATGTCAATGGCCATGAAAGACCAACAATGAATAAATTAAAGTTAATTTAAGAAAATCGGATGATAGGTAGATGTGGGCAATGGTAAAGTTGACAAGTTTTTCTGGAGAAAGATTTATTGGAGTCATTAAATAGTGGTCATGGCTTTTTTGAGAACTTCACGTGATAATCACATGCATAGTATATTGATTTTAAGGGGATTGTTACTCCAAGTTAATTTAATTATGTAATTCTAGGTATTTTGAGATGTTTACACGTATGCTATAGTATATGGAAGTTTTGTTATAATATAATTTATTATTTATAGACTAAATGTTAGTAAAAAACAAGATTAAAGTTTGTGCATGTGTTCTATTTCATATGAAAGTTTTCTTTTATTGCTTTTTTAAATTTCTTACAAAGAAAATATTGGTAAAAAAAAAATAAGAGTTCTGGTACTGTGTGGATAATCATTGCGGACTTTTTGCAGTATTTTCTTCCTTAAATACTATTTGTGTTTACAGAAAATTGCTATTATAGCTGATGAAGTGTTTTATATGCAGACTAAATATTCGTAAAAAACAAGAATGCTTTTTCTGTGTGAAGATGCATTCTGCATTTGTTGTATTTTCTTTACATAAAGATGTATTCTTTTTTTCTTGTACAAATGTTAATTAGTAAACAATGGTAATTGGTATACTAATGGTAATTAGTAAATATACAAATGGTATTTAAAGATTCTTGTTACTATTAATGATGACATTTTTTTTTGTATACAGACTAAATAGTAATAAAAAAACAAAAGTTATGTTTTTGAATGAAGATACATTTCGCATTTCTTGTCGTATTTTCTTTTTTAAATACCATTTGCACTTAAAGAAGCTTGTTGTTATGGTTGATGAACTTTTTTATATACAGAATAAATATAAGTAAAAAAACAAGACTGCCGTTTCTGTGTGTAGATGCATTCTGCTCTTGTTGTGTTTTCTCTCTTAAATAAAGACATTCTTCTCTTTTGTTGTATTTTCTTTAAATAAAGACGTATTCTTGTATTTTCTTCTTTAAATAAAGACGTATTCTTGTATTTTCTTCTTTAAATGAAGACGTATTCTTCTCTTCTTGTGGTATTTTCTTCTTTAAATATACAAGAACAGAAGATTGCGTATATTCTTCACTTTACTACTTATACTTTTACTTCTCTACACATTTGTATTCAAAGAAGATTGTTTAGATTTTTTTCAGAATTGTGTCATTTATTTTGTAGATTTGCGATATTAATTATTCATTTCCTGTCGAATAATACAACAAATTACTTAGAACTAAAAACAAAATAATGCATCATCAAAAACAGAATTAATTGTTTTGAGCATTTATAAATTCCAATTAATATTTTGAATTTAAAACACAATAATTTATAACGCATTGTCCACTGACTATTTAATTGCAGCATTTTTAGACTTTTGTAATCGAAGTAAAATTTATATGAATTAAAATATGAATGCCAACTAATTATCTCTAAATGATTCATTTCAATGTATTAAAATTTTTAAACATTTTTATAAGTCTACTTGGTTCCTTATTAACGAATTGTTCAACTTCCTTACTAATGAACATCGATTAAACATAAAATATTGCTAACAAAGCTAAAATATTGTTAATAAAGTCAGAACTTAACACAATAAGAAAAGAATCCTTCACAAATTAAAAATAACAGTACTTAAATAAGCAATACATGTATGAAATGTTATTGCAGTTTCACTTAAAAGTACTTATAATGCATATTCCATTTACAATAAGTAAATTATTATTCTTAAAAAGAAAAAAGAATTTTGCAACAGCTGCACTGTAACAATGGTTATACTCTTCCATCCTTTTTCCTAACAAGTCACTGGCACACTAACTACATAATAAGCTCTCTCGCAACAAATTTCAACCCTAACTTTCACAAGCAATGATGGTTCTTGATGTCTAACATAATACCCTCTCCCTTTTTTCTTTGGGGTTCTAATTAGACATTTTAGTCAGACGACTTGTTAAGAGAATGGCTCACGTGCCTCTAAAAGGAAGATGAGGGGTGAACTAATTAATTTCCTTCCCTTCCCCCACCCACGCAGACGCCGCCCACGGATGAAGTCACCTTTGGAACAAACTTCGAACGATTTAATGAGCTCATCCCTGGGGAGTTTATTTGCTTCCAAATAAGAGTTTTAGAGATCTTTTCATCTTCCATTATAAGGGCCCGAGGGTTTTGGTTGAAATGCTGAGTTAATTTCAACCAACTCTGTTTAGCTTCTTGTGTTTAGAGGGCGGAGGTATGCTTCAGATCTCTTGTTGCAGAGGTGGTCCCAAAAGAAATGAAATTTGAAACTCTTTTGACGAAAATGTGTTGCGTGGTTGCCCTGAAAGGTTGTTGTCAAGGTAGTAGTATCCTTATAGCATAGTATCATTATTTGTATCAAATATTTTCAGCACAAAGAAAGTTGTATTTAAATAATATTTTTTTGTCTTTTTCAGACTTAAGCAAATACTTTTAAAAATAGTTTTCTCGATTTAAGATGCCGTGTCTTTATGTGTCAAAATCACACTTATAATTTAAGTTTTCTAATTCAAACCCGCATGCTCTTATAATGGAAGATGAAAAGATCTCTAAGATTATTCTTATTATTTTGATATTCATTCAATTATTCTTCATTCATTAAAATTATTTTTATAATTTTGATGTTCATTCCAACGAAATAAGGTTAATCCTTTTTCTTAAATGAATGTAATGTCATAACAATTTAAAACGCTTTAACTCATCTGGGAGATTTGCACGCTCCTCTATTATTTCTTGACCTCAGCGGAAGAAATTTCTGATTAACAGATTTATCGTGCCTGTTTCTGGCATAGGCATAATAATTCTTGGTTCGCCTTCACTTGTCAGGATTCTCTAGTTTTGAGGTCTAATTAGTCTAAAGATTGCAAAAAAAAAAAAAATAATAACCATAGAGCAACAAGCCAAACCAAACTCTCTAATTTTGAAATTCAACGGGGTATTCACGCACGCTAATACAGAACACCAAATTTGAGATAAAATTATTCAGAAAAAATAAAATAAATTGATGAAACAGTTTCATTTAATAGTAATATTACAGTAATTTTTTTTTGGTATTTGTTATATTATTTATTAATTTGTGATTATTAATATGTATAGAAATAACTGACATTTTAAGAAATTAGAAAAATAGCTCATTTTTAGGCACACTAATGGACGTTCAAAAAGTAACAATGCGAAGAAGAATATTATTGTTCTGATAACATGAGACCGAGGTATTTTAATGTGTTTAGTTAATGAATTCAAATTGAATTAAAGTTCATTTCGATCAATATGCTGAACTAAAATAAATGAATAAATAAATAAAAGTTTGTGAAACCCACTTGAGTTGAAATAACATTTGCTACACGTCTCGACAGTGAGTACCATTGTTAGTGTCGGTGTGTTCGGGGTAAATCAGATGCCCACATGTCATCAGGTTTCATTTAGAATAGTCGACGTCTATGTCACTGATTGGATGGTCATGTGCGATGGGAGAATAAAAAATGCGGTAATCCATGAATCGCATTTAGGAAGTATTGGTACAAAGAATATATTAGCGAATGAATGTATGGTCTCGCTGAAAACGGACAAATCATTTCTTTAGAAATCAGTTTAAGTCTGAGATGCGTGACTAGTATTGAGTCATTTCATAGGGTTTTAACGAGGATTAAAAAAAAATACTTTGTTGCTTTAATACTATTTACAGCATAATTTAAAACGTTGCTAGTGCGTGGGACGTCATATAGATCACTTGCAGACTTAAACAGTATCTTACGGAGAATCGTATTCAAGACCTAGTGAGGTCTAAGTCACATTGATGGCGTATTATCCAGCCTATTCGAATAGCACAAATTTTTAGATCAACCGCTTTACTATTCCTTTCTTAATTTCTAGAATCTAATAACAAATAATGGTATTTAAAACTTGCATGCAGAAATATACAGATAAAATTCCCATACAGTTCTTTATTATAAAATCATAACTAATATAATTATTTAAGATAAATGCTGTTACAAAGTAATTTGTTGCCAATTATAAGTTATAATATAATAAAAAATTAATTTCTGTGAGCTTTGTTTTTAAAATAATTGAACTGAAAAGTTAAAAAAAACGTTATCTAATTTTTACATGATTATTTAACATTATTTAAGTATGTTTATTTAAAAATAATTGTCCTTTTTTTTCACCCAAAATAATGCAGTCTTCTGTATTAATAGTGCGAAATCAAGCTCATCGTAATGATTCTATTTGTCAAATAAATTATCTTCACCTGAAAACATAGAAATGGACAATACCTTCGGTGATATTGGATACCAAAAGAGAAATAGAACTTGCTTGTGTTATTTATGTCATTTAAAAGAATATCATCAACTGATATAAGGAATAACTTTGGGCTTTTTCTGTATCAGGTTCCAAACGAGCACTTCCCTGTTTCTTTTAGCACTCTAATAATGGAATGTGACACAGTTACCCATCTCTCAATAACCAAGCTGTTTATATTATCTAGAAGTATGTTTTTTTGCAGAGATAATTGTGACAAGAAAAGGTAATCTAAACCCTTATTGGATTATCTCAGGTATATTGGTAAGCTCATATTTGTAACTTTTCGTAACACCAACACTTACTTCATAATAAAACCATATTTTTTTAATTCTGGGCTAAAGCAAATATTTTAGGGTACCTTGCATTATTCTGAGGCAAGCGAGAGTTTGCTCGCGATATCGTAGATTTGGCTACAGTCGTTTTAGAGCGATTCCGTGTCATAGGGAATAGCTTTGGGCATTTACTGTATCATGTTCATTTTTTTAAGTTTCGTAACACTTCGTAACTTTTCGTAACACCAAGACTTACTTCATAATAAAACTATTTTTTTTAAATTTTTGGGCTAAAACAAATATTTTATGCTACCTTGCATTATTCTAAGGCAAACGAGAGTTTATTCGTGATTCGAAGGTTCAGGGGAACATTATAATTTTTATTTACAACCATTGTTATATATACAGAACTCTGGATTAATACAATTTATTATTTACAAAAAAAAAAATGAAAATTAAAGATTTAAATTTGATTCACAAGTGCAGTTCACTCAAAGGACGGGGATTTTAAGAGTTCTCGAGTCTACGTAGAATATCAAAACACGTGGTCTGCTGCAGACCTTAATTATCACACTGCGTGATACACGAAACCACAAGGGGCTCTCTTTGGGAACTCTGGCCTGTTCTATCACTTCAGAGAAAAGAGAAATCTAACACTCTGTCTACTCTTCGCAGAACTCTCCCCTTTCTTCTCCAAAAGCCTCACTTTAAAAAATTTCCTATGGTGGTGTCGTTAGCTTCCCTCATTTCTTAATGTAGTAGACATTTTTAGACAGACTATCACCAATCACAAAGCAACAACACATGGTATAGTCCATATTCCATGAGTAATTTTTTTTTACCTGTGAAGGTGGCACTGATAATCGCTAATTCCATGAAGTCTCATTATCCATGACACTGAATATCTGCTATCAGATTTGATTGACAGGTTGTTCTCATTAGCACGAAACACTAATTGCGTAGACTAACTAATAATTAATAACTTGCGTAAATATAACTACACCCAACACTGCTAATCTGATAACAAATTTATGTGATAGGTTGTTATTGTGTGTCAAAGAATATACATTCCTATCTGATGGGGAAGAAATGCCACAACTCTTCCCGTGGGAAAAATGCTACACCTACCATTATTTGCATTAAACGACAGTACAATGCAAAATGTCTAAATTCTGAAATGTCATTTTTTTATTTATTTTATATTCAATAATGAAATATTTTTAGCTTTATGAATTATTGGGTTGGATTATTTTATATCCTTTCTATAAATAACTTAATACATTTTTGGATCAGTTTAATTTAAATCAATGACATTAATTTTAAGCTTACAATTGTTTCCCATACGCTGCGTCTGCTAAAGCTAAATTAATTTAAATCGTGGCTAAGCTGTTATTAGCATTATTCCGCAAGGCAACAGGAAATTTCTATTCCTGAATTAAAGTAATCCCCCTAAAACATTATCGTAAACATACCAATCGCATATTAATTCCATTTTCGAAATGAGATTATGCATATTAATATCATATTGATTCTCCTAAGTCGTTAGATATGCCTTTATCAAGTTGTTGTGATTCTAATTCAAAATTCAACTCTTAAAATGGTTAAATTAAATTGCTATACTTGGACAGTATGTTAAATAATTTCTGTGACGCATAACTATGAAGCAAGCAGCTAAGACAAGATTGTAGCTAAGCAGCTTAGACAATATTCAATGAAGTTATTTGCTATACTTTCAACCAAGACTTTTGAAAATTGATGCAGAAATGAAAGAAAAACTACTCAAGTAAGTTTTATATTGTTTTTATTGATTCACAGTTTTATAACATGAACAATTTCCACCTTAGTAGGTAAATTTGCTTTATTCGTAGCACATTGATAAAATGTCACGACATGGCGTATAATGTTCAAATCCTGGTGGAGTGCGTTTCAGTCATTGCTTTCAGAAGCCATAAGACTTGTTGACGTTTGTGATATAGTGCTTATAGTGCTCGTACCATCATTTGAACTTCTTATTGGGGGAGCGGCCTGAGGGCAAATTGGCTAGCACTCTGGCCTTTGGTACCACAGGCTTCAGGTTCGAATTCTGTCGGTGGCATGGATGTTTGTTAGCGGTTCGGAATCCACTTTAAACTGTAGGTCCCGGTCTGTTTAACCCTCGTGTGCACACACACACACAAAAAACTCATTGGGAGGTTAATTTTAAATGCCTCATTAACTACCACATGCAGCATTGCTTATGTAGGGGTTTCGCTCAGATATATCTATGTTCAAATTCGATGAATGATCGAACCCAATATGAATGAAGTATAGACAGTTTTCCAAGTTTCAACATAGTATACATTAAATCTGCTGCATTTCTGCAATTTCTCTGGCAAATTTCTTCAATTCAAAGTGCTTGAAATTTGAAAATAATTACATTTTAATACAACAAAGCGAGATTAATTTAAAGCTGATACACAAATTTGAACGATGTTTTACTTTGAATGTAAAAAGTGCTTTAATAAAACAATCTTAATAAAGAAAAATTTATACCTTTACACAAAGTGATCGTAAACTGTTCTGACGAAATAAGAGGAGGAGACTGTACTCTCCCCCCCCCTAATTCATAATAGATCTTGCTCCCCCTTGGCGAACAAGATCTATTATAAAACTTTGGGTTGCATTCTACTCAAAGTGTCCTCAAAATCCGTCCAACAAGCTCAATAATCAATTTTGGCATCATTTATTTCGTACCAGATCAATAATTTACTACATGCAGCAGCATCTACAATTTCTGAGGTAGGCTCAGTAAAAGAAAGCCGGTATAAGCATTTGTCTTTAAATTCTTTGTCTTAAAGAACCTTTTGAATGCTTTAAATTAATATGTGACGCATAAAATCACTGGTGTACAAGACACCTGTGGACCAATTATACGATCTTGTCACAAAATTTGCCATTACTCCAGATGAGATAAATAAGACATTAGGAATTTCCGAAGGGTAGGCCAATCTTTCATTCGCGAATAATCGTTCTAATAATCTTAATCGTTTAATGAAACCCATGGGTGTCCATTTTCGATCAGAGATATATATAACTTTTTTTCTTACTTTTGTAATTGACGAAAAATTCTAAAAAAAAAAACCCTATAGGATGCCAAAAATGATTTTCAAAAAAATTGTTATCGTATTAAAAAAAATATTAAATAATTAATATAAATGATTGATATTAATAATTAATAATAATAATAAGAAGAAGTATTAAATAATTATTAAATTAGATAGATATGCTTAAAAACAATAGAAAGTTTTGCATAAAAATTGAAAAAACGTTGACTTAGTTTTATCTTTACTGTTTAGATTTTATCTTTTGTGTGGTAAATTCGCAAACATTTATTTATAAATATTGTTAAACATAAAAAAAAATTGAGTTAAGAACCAAATTTTTTCTTCGTTTTTAATGATTTTGACATTCTATAGTACACAATTGAAAAAAGTTAATTTTAATTAATACGCCATTTTTAAAAAAATGCTCCAAACGTAGGGGTAAATGTTAAATCATGTTTAAAAATCTTTAAACACTAAAAATTTTATTATTTTTAACTAAATTCATCAATTTTTTGTTATAATTTAAATTAAATAACTTGTTCAATTTTTAAACATAAGTTAATAGAATTTAAAATTACCAAGAGAACAACAATAACAATAGATAAAAAATAAAAGATGAAAAAAAGAAACTCAACGTTTATCGCTTTTTGATCTCTTTATTAATCTTATTATCCAATTCAGAACGACATTTACTTTTGCTTTCATGGCAGCGATTAAAGACAATTGGATGCTCTCTTAAATCGACGAATGGCGTCATGGGAGTATGTGCGTCCTATAATGAACTGCTTTCGGAAGGCATTCTGGGAAATATTAAATTCGTGAATATCTTAATCTAGTTAGTCATCAAACGCTCTCTCTTGACATTGAATAGCAATGAATCTAATTTATTTTATGTCGTATCGCATTTTGGAAAGTAAATTCATCGCGCTTTATTGCCTTTTACTTTTCATTCGCTGCTTTTGATGTACTAAATAAACAAATGGGATCTATTTTTCTGAATTGTAATTTGTTTGAGTTCCGAAGGATTTTATGTTAAGTGAGTGCTCTTTGTGGAATGAATTGTCTTCATTTTATTTACTTGTTTGAATTTCTCAGTATTTAATATTCTTTTTTTTATATTTAGAAATGCTCAAATTGAAACTTTGTGCATAATTTATATTGGATTGATGTTAGATTATTTGTACAAAAGTTGAAATTGGGACTTTTTAGTGTTCTATATTTTCGTCGTTCACTTTTGTCAAATTAAAATTCAATTACTGCTAAAAAAAAGGATCTTTTGTTACATGATTTCTTAAAATAAAATGTAATTGATAAGACTAAATAGTTATTATATGATAAATAATTTTTTTTAATTGTTATTTATTCATTTTAGAGCATTCATTATTAAAAATGTATATTGGTCATAAGCATTTTGTTAGAATTTAAGTTTGTAATTTATTTAGATTAATTATAAATAAACTATAAAAGTAGGTTTGAGGCAGTGAGTTTCACATTTTGCGGATCCAGATTCCCTACCTAACAATAAATGAAACCTAACAGAAAGCTACCTCGTCTAGGTCGTGTATGGGTGTAATAAATTTGAAGACCTTAAAATTTTTCTATTAGGCTTGAGAAGAAACATGTAACGCAATCCACCCACCGATACCAACCCTGAGAATGTTCATTCAAAATTGTGGTTTTAAAATATGAAGATCTTGTATCAATGCGCGTTTACAATTCTAACTATGCTATACATTTGCTTTTGTAGTAACGAATAATTTAAGCTGCATTCACACCAAGAGGATGATCTGCGAGTGGTGAAGTGTAGAAGTATCACAAGAGTCGGGCATTGAGCCTGGTGATTGGTTGATACTTTATGCCTCACTGCTCATCTCCTTGGTGTGAATGCGGCTTTAAATCAAAGACAATAAATTTATAATTCGCAAGTTTTTATTATGTTGTAAAATTTAAAATCGTTCATGTTCCAAAATACACAAGAACTTCTTTAATTATTTTATATATGGAGGGAAATTAATTGCAGAAAAAAAGGTTGAACAGAGAGCTTCCTTGCCTACACATGGAAGTAAAAAAGCCATATCAGTAGAACAGAAAGCTCTTCCTTTGCTGTCAGGAAAGAGAACATTAGAAGAGTATGAACCCCAAAATGATACTATTCAGGGATGTGAGGCGTATCACACTCTTTGTAGAGCATTCTTGGCAACGCTAAATCTGCTATGTATCTTCTGTTATACTGGCTTATTAAACCAAACTGCCCGGTATTTAAAATTTTTTTTTGAAATGATGCTCAAAAGAAAATACTACGTAACTTAATATGTTTGCAAAAAAAAGACAATTTAAAAGACCATCATTTAGTTCAGCATTCATAAAAAATTAAAATCAAAGTGCATCGCACAAGTTTAAACTGCAATTAACTATGCAACAATTAGTAACTTCTCCTTTTTATTACTGTTACTTTCTTCCGCAAAGATTAGCCATAACGATTATTAGTATTAACAAAATTGTGCTTCCTGGTCGTACGTGCATCTTAATTAACAAACTGCCATCATCTTAACCAACTGGGTTCTTCTAATTAGTGACAACTGCTTGAATAATCCAGGAAAATCCATTTCTTCAGCAACATGGCATCTCGGGAATATTACAGTAGCCATTAGAACATCATTAGCATTAGTTATGTCGTGATAATGACGAATCCAATAGATTCTCCAAGGAGTTTTACATTCCTGCCTTCATACACTTTTGTTTTTAAAAAGATTGGTAATTTTTTTCTTTTGAAAACGGAAGTGCTATTAGTAAGTAAAATAAAAAAAAATAATGAGTTAGAGCTCTGAGTCATTATTAAGATACTTATGCAACCCTCTCTGCCATTGTTGATGTGAAAGGAACGTTTTGAATTATGTCGTTATTAACAAGTTTTGAGTGTTCTGAACTTTTTAATCAGAAAGTAAGTCTTCCAACATTTAATTGCTTTAGGTTCCTTTTTTAAGTTGCAATTTCATATAAGTATTTGGTGTTTAATGGAGATCATTTTAGAGAATTGAGAATTTGTACTTTTGAAATTAGATGTCCTTTTTTTTTTACAAAGTATTATTTAAATGTGCGTGATGTTTATTTAATATAAACTTCATTATCAATATTATACAAATGAAGATTTTTCAGAACTAAATTGAAATATGCCAGTTGAATGTATAAATGCATAAAATAAACAAAAATCCTATTTTGTAAAGAAAAATATTTATTTTTATAAAAGAAATATTTGTTGCATCATTTATTTTATTAGATTCATTCATTAGTTCATTAGTTTCATTTGTCAGTTCCACTTTTATTAATGACTCAAAACAGACATTAAATTTTGAATTTTGTTTTAGACCTTACGTTGCAGGAACCCACTCTTTGGAATGATTTCGAATCGTTATATGCAAATAATTGCTTAGCGCAGCTTAACCAATTCATGTAAAAAAACCCACCCAATTGTCAATCTTAGTTTTGAAGATTTCTGATATATAAGATATTTTTGTTGAGTATTTGTGGACATGATATATATACCATGAGCAATACTTACACATACCATGGCTACTTATATGTACTATGACCAATACTCATGTATATCATGGCCACTTGTGTATGGCATGACCAATATTCGTGCACACCATGGCCACTTGTATATACCTTGACATATACTTGCGTATACCTTGGTCACTTGTGTATATCTTGACCATTTATGTATATCATTACCATTACTTTTGTATCCCGTTACCAATACTTATGTTAAAACACGTTCTTTTGCACATCATTACTAATATTTTAAACATGGCCGATACGTATGTATACCATGGCGAATTGTATATACTATGACCAATACTTATTTATACCATGGCGAATTGTATATACTATGACCAATACTTGTTTATACCATGGCGAATTGTATATACAATGACCAATACATATTTATACCATGGCGAATTGTATATACCATGGCGAATTGTATATACCATGGCGAATTGTATATACCATGGCGAATTGTATATACTATGACCAATACTTATTTATACCATGGCCAATATATCAACAGTTATTGAAGGAGGGACAACGCCTTCACGAAGGACTTTTAAGAGCTTGTTATTTCCCATTCTTCTATTGTACCAGATAGCTTGACTGCCGCTGTGAAAAGTTGTACATACACTACAGCAATCATTATCGGGTATTAAAGTTTTTAATAAAATGGCTACCACAGACTCCATCAGCGTATTTGAAATAAGCCCTACTGCACGCTAGTTACGTACATTATTACTAAACTGTGAGTAGTGTATCAGAAATAATTTATTTGCAAATTATTTTCTTACTTCCGAATTTCACCGTTTCTGCTACATATAGGACATTTCTTATAAATTAAATTTATCATGCAAACATATTCAGGAAATGTAGTTTCGAATTCAGTGGTAGATTGTACATTCGTAGAACATACACTCAAGAGCCAAAACATTATGACCACCCCTACATTTTGCAATGAACTCGCCTGGATGACGTGGAAGGCACGTGATCAGGTATGGTATTAAGTGGTGGTATTAATCCATGCCAAGACGGGTTGAAGCTGTGTTGCGCGCCAAAGGTGGGCCAACTCGTTATTGACAGGTGGTCATAATGTTTTGGCTCTTGAGTGTATGTATATCACGACTAATACTTATGCATACCACGCCACCTTGTGTATATCATAACCAATACCTATGTGTATCTTGGCCACTTGTGCATACCATGGAAAATAATTACATAAACCATGGTTACTTGCATTTACTATGTTGTTACTATTTCAGAAAAGAGAAAATTGATGTCGCATCATCAATCAAACCAACTGGTAGGCAGTTATCATGGTAAATGAAAATGAGGATGACTGTTCTGATTTTCTTACAATTTAATAAGAAATGGGTAAGGATTTCCTTTCTTTAGTAACTGGTCGCTGATTATATTCGGTTTCTTGAAAATCATAAAGACACCATGAAGATTTTCATGTGGGGAAATTCAATTTCTACGCCTAATGTTAATCTAAATTACAAAGTTAAATTTTTATGAAATTTTTTTTTAATTGAATAAAGATTATCCTTTGCGCAAAATAATCAGATGTATGAAAAAATATCTAAATAAACAATTAAAAATTTCACAAAGATATATAATTAGCATTTTTTAATTCAATAAAAAATAATCAGTGATTTTTAATGACATTTACAACTTTTCAATTTTTGCATCATGAAGAGGTAGACAATCAATACATTGAGCCTTAAACTTTTTTAATTCATTCCTAGATACATTTGAACTTTTTTGTGAGAATATGTGAAAATGTATGACTTACTTATCTCTGATTTGTGACACAGATAAAACTGAAACGTGATTTATAATGACAATTGAACCCTTTAATCGTATGCAACACACCTAAATGATACTTTCATTTTTTCAGACAGCATAAATGGGAATTTTCGAAGTTCCGAGCGATGTAATTAAATGACGTTGCTGATATATCTCATTTGCTGAAGGAAAAGACCCTATGGAAGTTTCTGTCTGATAAGGGTTTAATCAAATTGTTTAAATCAAACTTTCAAACTTATTGAATTCAACTTTCCTCTCTGTCAGAGACATGGATTAGTTCGAAGGCCAAGGCCTAAGATAAGTGCAGGATGTAAGGCATGTTACTGAAGCGCATATCACATTACCTTATTTTCTTACTTTGAGAGTGAACAAATCGACTTTGTCGCTGAAAATTTACGATGCGCATGATGTTCGGCGAATTTATTTGAACTGGGAAAATGTCATGTAACCATAATTTGCGTTGTTCTCATTAGATTACACGTAGTTGAGTGTAGAATAAAAGTTGGATGAGCGCTCAGGGTCGAACTTGTTTTTGAGTGGCAACGACGGTTTACTTCTTATTGATGGTAACAAAAAAAGCCCGAGTAATAAGGCCTTAGTAATGAGCTCAATAAATTGCAGTAATAACATTCAAACATTTTAAATTCTTTCTTATTGATACGTGCATATATTTTTTTAGTTTTTAATTGGGACTTCATGACCGAGTGGCTAGCGCTCTGGCGCTCAGAACTACAGGTTTCGGTTCGAATTCCGGCGGTGCCATGGTTGTTTGTAGGGGTTCGGAATCCGCTCTAAACTGTAGGTCCTGGTCACATATGACCGTAGAGCGTCACAGAGCACAATCAGACTTCTCACCCACATCATTCAGAAACTGCAAAAGGGTAACTCAGCTCTGGGCACTGTATTGTGATGTGTAGTAGTATTTTATTAATGAACAAACCGACATGTTTAAGACGTTCATGAACTTCGGCGAACTTGTTTGAACTGGTGAAAAGTCATGTAACCATAAATCGCGCTGTTCTCATTAAATCCCTCGAAATGGGCGATAGAATACATCATGTAATTGAGTAGAGGATAAAAGTTGGATGAGAGCCCACCGTCGAACTTGTTTTTAAGTGACAACGGCTGTTTGTTTCGTGTTAATGGTATCGAAATAGGCCCGAGTGATAAGGCCTTAATAATAAATCGCAGTAATAACAACCAAGCATTTTAAACCTTCTTTTATTGAGTATTACTTGCATATTTCTTTAGTTTTTAATTGCTATTTAGAATTGTACAAATAATTTGCTGATATCTTGTATTATGAAATTTATATACAATTTAAAAGAGATTTTTTTTACAAAGTAAATAAATCGCCAGACATTAATCAAACCAAAAAACCATTGATTTTTCAGACCCCTCCGCCAAATATGTCAAGGTTCCCCTAACCGTACCTGATATCTGATATCAGCTGTTCTAGACATGGCTCCACATGATTAGCGCAGTTGATTGCTTCAGACGATTAATGGGGCTCATTCTGAGGGGACAGATTTCCCTCTAATCCCTACTGGGCAGCAGCGCGATGACGTCAGCTTATCTGACCCCCTGTTTACACCCCGCACAGTGGAAGGAAGCTCATTTCCATGAGAAACGGGGTGCAGGTACTGGAACACCGACTGGATTGGGACTGCCATTGAAATATGTAAATTGGTTAGGACGATTGGTTTTTTTATTTAATATTGTAGATATTTTTCAATTAAAATATTCGTTTTACTTAATAAAATATGCCAGAGTTTAATTAGAATCTATTAGTATAACATAATGAAGTGATAATAAAAAACGATATTGTTACGACTTTTGTAACAACTTTCGTGATATTATTATGAAGGTTGTTATGAAACTTGATACAAAATATAAACGAAGGCTATAGTGGGAATTTAGTGAACAAGTTTTATTTCTCAAACTTAAATTAAAATTTATCTTCCGTTTATTAGAAACTGTGCTTTTATAGGGTTAGTTTAGAAATTTGTTAATCAAGAATATTATAATGTATCCCACTAACATTTTTAATAAATTATATCGATTTACAATTTTTTTGTTTGTTGGGGGGGGATTTAGTGGAACTCGAATTCCCCTCTTTCGAGTTGCCAAGAACAGCCCACCGATAGGTGATGAAGGGAAGGAATTGCTTTCAAGAAATTTTTTCAGAAGTATCCGTCCCACATTTACATGTCGAATGGGAGAGAATCTGGAAAATTCCCATCAGACAGTCTGACTCTCAGTGTGAGACAGTTATATGCATTGTCACAACTATTCGCTCGGTATTAATGGTTGTCGTCAGCAGAAAATTGCATGTGAACGCTACTGCACTGCAGAAACACGCCATACCACTGGGCCAAAAGTTTATTATTTTTGGTTTTTGGATCAAATGATTTACTTTCTGTAAAACAAGAGTTAGCTCCAAAATTTAAAGCAGAATAAAACGTAGATACTTTAATACTGTTGTTGTTATAGAGTTCTGGGTAATTTCATCTAAACTATTCGTCGCTAGGATGGCAGACGCGTAGTATATACAAAGTGTCTCAGAGAAAATTCTCTCTGCTAACACATTGTGCGCCTATAATTATAAATGAGCACCCGCAAAATAATGAAAATCGCAAGAATATGACTTTAAGGTTAAATCAAGAGAGTATTTTGCACAGGCAGGAGCTTTGTCTGCTCCGAGTTTAAATTTAATTAAAGTTTAAAACTTTTTTGTTATTGTTTTCATACTCGTCTAGATTATTCAAACATTACCTGTTGCTTAATATAGTTTTCACTTCATTTTATTTATTTATTTTGTGCTTTCGAATTAATGAATATGAATTTTATCAAATTTCGTTTTCTCAAAAAAGCTATCTTTGGGATAGTATAACTATTTTCTTATTTGTTTTTAATCCCTTGAATGTTACATAAATTCAAGATGCTATATACACTCAAGAGCCAAAACATTATAACCACCTGTCAATAACGAGTTGGCCCACCTTTGGCGCGCAACACAGCTTCAACCCGCCTTCGCATGGATTAATACCACCACCTAATACCAGTTAAATACCACTTCCACCTGATCCCGTGCCTTCCACGTCAACCAGGCGAGTTCATTGCAAAATGTAGGGGTGGTCATAATATTTTGCCTCTTGAGTGTAAATTTAGATGTTATATATATTCAAGAGAATGCAATTATATATATATATATATATATTCTCTTGAATATATATATATATATATATATATATATGATTGAAAGTTCTTTTTTACTGCATATATAATACCAGACAACCTTATTAACATTGAGTTCCTAGGCAAGAAATTTATTTTCCACCACTAAGCCTTCGACATTTATTTTCAAAAGGTGAACACGAGACGAACCCAATATAATCTCGACACCTCTTTGAATAGAAAATCTAAATACAATTCCTCTGGCGTCGAGAGTAGACGAGATGTATTCTTTTAAAGTAATTATCACTCAGTGTTTATGAAATCCTCAAAGAAGGAAAAAAAATCGGTTAATTGGAATGATAATTGGACGCTATTCTTCTTCGCCGCAAGCTAATTAGTTTTAGGAGAATAATTGTATGATTAAGACAACTTCTTTTCTTGAAGCATGCCTCTCTTCTTGAAGTTGTTCGGCATTGTGCTAAGAAGCTGTTGTAGAAGGGTAACCGGTGAAAAGATGTTGGTGTTTCGCTTGATTTTAAAGCATGTAAAGAAAGCATAAAAGGTGAAAGTTCTGCTGTGGTGTTAAAAGCTAAGGCAGGCTCATTTGTCATGAAGATATAATTATTTTTCTGTACCCTTGTAAAATTGTGAGGACTTTAAGAAGATATATATTTTATTAGAAATATTTAACTTTTAAAGTGAAATTCTTAATTTTTTAATTCTAGTCATGATTGCAGGGTCTTAATTTCTGTAATAAGGTGTTGCGTTAATTTATTTAATTGCTTAACTCAATATCAAGCTCTATCATTTTTTTAAAATTAACTTTATACATTTTCTGGCCCATTTTGCTAAGGATTTGTTTTATTTTTTTTCTTCTAATTTTCGGTACATTAAAGAGTAAATAAATAAATTGGAACTTTAATTTGTTCGGATTTCTAAGATTTCTTAAGTTTATATTTTATTCACTAAGCTGTTATTGTTTCAGCTGAATCTTATTTAAATTACCAAGATCTATATTAAAAACTATCTTTATATGGAATTATTTTCATTTGTTGGTTATTGAAAGCCCTTATGTGTTTTTAAAAAATAAAAAAAACAGGTTACTTTAAAATAAAAAAATAATAAAGAATGTTGAATATTAGGATTAAATGATATATTTGAAATTTGTGTAAGTAAATTTTATTTAGTATTTAAGGATAAATATTAATTAAAAACATTTTATTATTAAATGCATGATAATACATAAAAAAACATATTACTTATTAAATGCATGATAATACATAAAAAATACATATTACTTATTAAATGCATGATAATATATAATAAAAATACATTTCACATAGTACACAGTCCAGTCACATTTATGTGACCACCTATTATACATGCTGGCTTTTATGATATTATACATAAAAAATACACGTCGAAAGTAGGTGGTGATCAACATTAATGTGACTGGAAATGCAAAAGTCATGGGATAATACATAAAAAAGAACAGGTACAAATGCGCAGTGCTAGAGCTTTCATTTCTGTTCAAGTTAAATGCATGATGACCGCACGACGGGAATAACATAAAAAGCTAGACGTACATATTACTTATTAAATGTGCCGAGAGTGATTTCAGGCATAACATCCCACCATGGAAGCGCATACCGCCTGCACTTAACGACCGAGACCGGCGGCGTCTGCAAAGTAGTCGTTAAGTCTAACAGACAAGCAACACTGCCTCAAATAACTAGAAATCATAAAAACTTGTATACATTTGGCTTTCTTGGGCTATTCCACTTATTAAAGAACGACATGCTTGCATGATAATACATGAATGGAAAACCCGTACATTTCAGTTACTGATGGTAAATGGACCCAAACTGAGCAAGGCACTAATTTATTTTTCATGGCATGGACTTGGTCCTCTGGTGCGACTGGACCGAACATTGACTGGAAATGCTTATGTTCAGCTACTTGGAGATCACTTGCAGCCATTCATGGACCAGTCACACAACGATGGGATTTTTATGGATGACAATGCGCCATGTCACCGGGCCACAACTGTTCGCGATTGGTTTGAAGAACATTCTGGACAATTCCAGAATGATCTGGCCACCTAGATCGCCCGACATGAATCCCATCGAGCATTTATGGGACATCATATTCTGGCTCAACGCTTTCACAATTATGGACGTCTATCGAGACAGCATGGCTCAATATTCCTGCAGAAGACTTCCAACGACTTGTTCAGTCCATGCCACATCGAGTTACTTCGCCGGGCGAAAGGAGGGCCGACACGATATTAAGTGGAATTCTTTTTATACACTCCACTGCAATGTGCTGCCACCTGCCTCTTGCGATTGGTTGTTTCACGTTGACGTCGAAAGTAGGTGGTGGTCACATTAATGTGACTGGACTGTATATATGCACGATTTATAAAAAAAAGAAATCCCTTAATTATATTACTAAAAATTAGCCACTATATTAAATCAAGATATTTTTGCACTGGTAGGAGTTTTGTCTACTCCGAGTTAAATTTTATTAAATTTGAATAAAGTTTATTTGTTATTTAACGTCTTGATTATTCTTATTCAAACATTACATGCATGTTAATAAAATTTTCACTTTATTTAATTATATTTGTCTGATTTATGAGTTAAGGCTCGTTCCCACCGAGGTGTGAGGCGACCATGCGTCATGCGGCAGGGAAGGAAATTGTTTCGACCCGTTCACAGCAAAACGTCAGAAATCGCTTTAAGACTAGTGAAGTTCCTCTTCGAGTTGAAAGTTGGCCAACTCGAAGCTGTGGATTTCAAACCGGTTTCAGGCGAACGCTAGTGATTGGTCAATGCTTCACGTTACAACGCCTCCCGCCTCGGTGGGAACGAGCCATTTGGTTTTTCGAGGAATACGTAATTATTATTTTAGGCATAATATAGCCATGTACAAATTTGTTTTTAATTCCTTGAATATATATATATATACATTATTAAAAATCCTTTTTTACTGCATATTTAATCCAAGACAACCTTGTCAACAATGAGTTCCTAGACAAAAAATTTATTTTCCATCACCAAGCCTTCGACATTTATTTTTCAAAAAGTGAAAACACGAGACGAACTAAATATAATCTCGACACCTCTCTGAACAGAAAATCTAAATACAATTCCTTTGGCGTCGAGAATAGACGAGTTGTATTCTTTTAAAGTAATTATCCCTCAGTGTTTACGAAATCCTCAAAGAAGGAAAAAAAAATCGGTTAATTGGAATGATAATTGGACGCTATTCTTCTTTGCCGCAAGCTAATTAGTTTTAGGAGACTAGTTGTATGATTAAGACAACTTCTTTTTCTTGAAGCATGCCTCTCTTCTCGAAGTTGTTCTTCATTGTAAGAAGATGTTGCAGAAGGGTAACCCGCGAAAAGATGTTGGTGTTTCGCTTGATTTTTAAAGCATGTAAAGAAAGCGTAAAAGGTGAAAGTTTTGTTGTGGTGTTAGAAGCTAAGGCAGGCTCATTTGTTATGCAGGTTTAATTATGTTTCTGTAGCTAGTAAAATTGTGAGCACTTAAAAAGATTTTTTTTTTTATTGGAATTATTTATCTTTTAAAAGTGAAATTCTTAATTTTTTAAATTCTTGTCATGATTGAAGGAGCTTAGTTTCTGTAATAAAGGGTTGCGTTAATTTATTTATTAGCTTAACTCCTTATCAAACACTGACTATTTTAAAATTTAACTTATAAAATTTCTGACCCATTTTGTTAAGGATTTGTTTTCAATTTTTTTTAAATTTTCGATATATTAAAGGGTATACAAATAAATTGAGACTTTTATTTGTTCAGATTATATACATAAATCATTATGAAGATAATCATCAGATTATACATAGCGATTATAATTAAAATCCCACTTTCAAAATTCTGTAAAAAAGAACACACTCAAATTTGAACTGAAGATACTTAAAGAACGGGGAAGCAGTACTTCGGCAAAAAAAGTTTCAAAGTGTATTAATAGATGGCGCTGTAAGCGGCATAAAGAAAGTGAATTCGGTTGCCAGTGATGTTTTCAATCGAAATGACAACGTATTTGGCATGAGTTGCACATTGAACCCACTGTGGTGTTCAATGGGCTCGAGTGTTTAGGTGTTTTGACGGGAAAAATGACTACAAGTCATTTAGCAGTTGTGACACAATTAATGGAAAAAGTATCAAGTATATTCAGTTCAAATTTGAACTCATTGTGACGAGTGGTTCTTTTTTACAGTATTATGAAAGATGGATTTTAATTATAATCCCCCTGTATAATCTGATGATTATCTTCATAATGTTTTAGGTATATAATCTGAACAAATAAAAGTCTCAGTTTATTTATTTACCTTTTAAATTACCAAAACTTTTTTTTTAAAAAGTGGTAACAAATCCTTAGCAAAATCGATCAGAAATTTTATAAGTTAAATTTAAAAATAATGATGGTGCTTGATAAAGTGTTAAACTAATAAATAAAATTAACTTAAAACTTTATTACAGAAACTAAGCTCCTGTAATAGTGCCCAGAATTAAAAAATTAAGAATTTCACTTTTAAAAGTTAAATATTTCTAATAACAGAAACAACTTTTTAAGTCATCATAATTTTACTGGGCTGCAGAAAAATAATTCAATCTACATAACAAATAAGTCTGCCTTAGCTTTTAACACCACAGCAGAACTTTCACCTTTTATGCTTTCTTTACATGCTTTAAAATTAGGTGAAACACCAACATCTTTTCACGGGTTACTATTCTGCAACATCTTCTTAGCACAATTGCGTACCAATTCGAGAAGAGAGGCATGCTTCAAGAAAAAGAAGTTGTCTTAATCATACAATTAGTCTCCTAAAACTAATTAGCTTCTGGCGAAGAAGAATAGCGTCCAATTATCATTCCAATTAACTGATTTTTTTTCTTTTCCTTCTTTGAGGATTTCGTAAACACCGAGGAGTAATTACTTTAAAAGAATACAGCTCGTCTACTCTCGACGCCAGAGGAATTGTATTTAGATTTTCTGTTCAAGGAGGTGTCGAGATTATATTGGGTTCGTCTCGGGTTCGTGTTTTGAAAATAAATGTCGAAGGCTTAGTGATGGAAAATAAAATTATTGTCTAAGAACTCATTGTTGATAAGGTTGTCTGGTATTAAATATGCAGTAAAAAAGGATTTTCAATAATATGTATATATATATATATATATATATATATATGTGTGTGTGTGTGTGTGCGTGTGTGTGTGTGTGTGTGTATGTGTGTGTATTCAAGGAATCAAAAATAAATTAGAAAACAGTTATGCTGTCCTGAATATAAGATAATAAATTATATTTAATAGTTATTAATAAGTACTAAATAAAACATTTAACTTTTTAAATGCATGATAATACATAATAAACTTTTTACTTATTAAATGCATGATAAATAATAAACATTGTACTTATTAAATTTATGATAATATATAATAAAAACATTTTACTTATTAAATGCATTATTCATATATAATAATAACATTTTACTTATTAAATGCATTATTCATATATAATAATAACATTTTATTTATTAAATGCATGATAATATATATATACAATAAATACATTTTACTTATTAAATGCGTGATTTATAAGAAAATCAAACCCATTAATTAAAGTTCTAAAAAATTGTTTACATCGATAGGTAAGATTACGTCAAGGTGGTAATGTACTATAGAAAAATGAAAAGTCAATTTCGAAAAATTTACACTGATGTCCATAAATTAAGGATAATGAAGTTCAGGCAAAGAAAGAGACAGAAGCAAAACAAATTTCACTTATTTGTAAAGTCTATTTATTAAACAAAAGGTAAAGAGCAAAAAAGATGCTATATGTTTGACATAATTAATAAAAATTGCGATTTTTACTCCCTCGAGCAAATTTAAAAAAAGAACCTATTTATAAAAAACAGTATAACATGGTTAGTATGATGGTTAACATGGAGTATGTCTCCCGGACGATGCAATACAGGCCTTACAACGCCTAGGCAGGCTGAGTATCAAATTATCAATCTGATCTTGGGGAATATTACACCACTCATCAAGCAATGCCCTCCGAAGTTCCGGTTGACAGGTGGGAGGGGGTTGACGGGCTGCAATTCGTCGGCCAAGCATATCCCACACATGCTCTATTGGATTCAAGTCCGGTGAGTACGCTGGCCAATCCATACGGGTGATATCCTCCAATTGAAGGCATTCGTCTACAATGTTTGCACGGTGAGGACGGGCGTTGTCATCCATAAACAGAAATTCAGCACCCATGGCGCCCCGAAACAAACGTACATGTTGTTCCAGAATGACATCCCGATAGATGATGGCCGTTACACTCTGAACATGCAGGTCAGTTCTGGAACCAAGAATAATTCCTCCCCAAACGAGGCCTCTTCCACCACCGTAACGGTGTCCTTCAATGGTGTTCTCTTGGTGGTAACGGGTACCTGGTGCTCTCCATATGAAAGTCCGGCGAGAATAAGACTGCAAACTAAACCTGGACTCGTAGGAAAACATCACACAAGACCACTGTTGCGGTGTCCACAATGCATGCTCTCTACTCCAGGTTAATCGCAGGCGACAGTGAGTTGCGGTAAGTGGAACACATCTGACAGGCCTACGAGCATATAGACCAATGTGACATAAGCGTCTGTACACGGTCTGCCTTGAAACTGTCGTACCGGTAGCTGAAGAGAGCTGACAAGACAGGTCTGATGCTGTGCTCCGTCTGTTTCTTTTGGCAGTAACTGCTAAATACCGGTCCTCATTCGGCGTTGTAACTCGGGGGCGACCTGTGCTGTAACATCTACTCACATTACCATCATTTTGGAATTGTTGCCAAAGCCTGGAGATGACACTTTGGGAGATCCCAAGTTCCTCGGATACTTCCAGCTGGGTACGTCCACATTCCAGTCGTCCGATAATTCTACCACGTAAAAAATCATCCAAATACTTCCTTTGTGCCATAACTATGCGGTTATAGCACTGAAAGGCTTTTAAAGCTCTTGTGAACAATTTTACTTCTTTGCCACCATTCCTTATATACCCTTCTCTTACACTCTCGTCATTGTGACGTACTATCCGCGCCATCTGGTGGTTTCCTGTAACTTGCATATTCTTCTTCAAGATGTGTGTGATAATTCTATAGGTGAAATTTTTATTTTAAAGTTCAATTTCTGTGTGATTCTGAATTATCCTTAATTTATGGACATGAGTGTAAAAGGAAGACAATAATAATGACACATTAATATTAATATAGTTTTGAAAATTTTTTAAGAGAGAGTTTTAGAAAATCAGAAATTGATATTTTAATAACTGAAGAAAATTTAATGATGGATTCAATTATTTTAAAAGTACTTTTTTTGTACATAAAAAGATGAAAAATTCATATTCAATTCTCAAATTATAATTAAATTTTTAATAAAAGTAAATGGAATTCATATTTTCAAGATTTATAACATGGGAATTAAAAAAAAATTATACTCAATTTAAATTAATTAAATAAAAAACATTTTGAATCACAAAATAAAATTAAATTAAAGCAAAGGTAACAGCGCATTATATAGCTTTTTAGTACATGTTTTTTACTTTTTCGATTTAGGTCATATTTCTGTTTCGTTATCTTTATTTAGTTTTACTGAAAATCCAAAATTAATCATTATTTATAAAAAAAAAATTAATGAAATGATTACTGAAATGCATATCGTATTTCATATATGGAATTTAAATTAATAAATGTCTTCTTTTTATCAAAATTTTAATTTATAGTAATTTAAAATTCATATCAACTTTTACTTTTATATTTCAATAAAATTTTTATTAAATGATTTTGTTAAACCACACATTAAGAACTTTGATTTCTTAGGATTTTAATTAATTTTAAATGTACAGTCTGAAAAGATATAATTAGATACTTTACCATATATAATTATATAATTGCTGGTAAAATTATTTAAAATTAACTTATATTGAATTATTAGTTAGATGCTGTAAAAAACTATGATTATAATTTGAATTTTATTAATTTTAATCTTTTAATTTAAAAATGATTATTATCATACATAGTACAGGAATGCTATCACATATCTATTAAACTAGGGAATCATCTATTTAAATTAAGAATTAAAACATTTTATTAAAAACTATATAATCGAATTTAAAAAATATTAATTAACTAAATGTTGAATTTTTGCTTCGAAATGTGCATTAAGATCCTTCAACTTCGTTATGACGCACTGTAGAAATCAAAATAATACATCGCAATTTTTTTTACTAAAATCAAAATGTGAAGTTAGAATTTCTGAATTTTATAAAAATAATTAATTTACTAAAATGTTTACTTAGAATAGATGGAAAAATATTTATTACTTCACAAATATTTGCTATATTATATTTTTTATGTGTTACAAATAAATGATTAAAAAGAAAAAAGGATATTTTATTTGAAGTCAAAAAAAAAAAAATAATAATAATTATTTAAAATTATTTAAAAAAAATATATTTTTCTTTTTAAAGTCAAATAAGAAAAGTAAGTTGTAGTGTAATTTCGAATGAAGGAATTTCTTCTGTATGAACCCGATAATCATTGACCTATGTTAAAGATCTGTAATTCTTGGAACAGGTTTGTAGTATCAATTTTAATTAAATAAGTATCTACATCCGAAACATTTATTTTCTGTATAAAATGAAATGAACAATAGCAAATAATTTTAATATAAAATACATTTTTTAATAAAGTCTTTCAAAATCATTATCTTCTGCGACAAAATAAATAATACAACTCTAGCTTCTAACTGTTAACTGTTGTTCTATGTTAATGATTCTAACCGTTGGAATCTGTTCTTGGAGCCGTTGCATAATATCAAATATATATTCGATATGTTTCGCAATAATTCTTTACTCTCTAAAACTATAAAAACATTTGGCTGAGGAAAGCGGAACAAGTTTGGCTGCTGACATCGTATGCAACATAAGAGAACAGCAGAAAGTAGAGTTTATGTGTCAATAAAGTTATTTAGTGCTTTGGAGTATTTCAAGTTCCTTTTGGAGGTACTATGTCTTCCGTAATGCTTTAGATCGTAGGAGTGAAAGTCTCGACAAATGTATTTGTAACTTCATCAGAAGATGTTAGACTTTGCATGCTTTCCAGTTCGATAATCGTATTTGTATGTTTGTTATTACAGAAACTGTCTTCTTCAAAGATACTGAATTGAATGGGAGGTATTTTTAAACGTAAATGTGCTATCATGTGACTGTTTGTTATGAAAATCAAAAATATTTTAAATAAATTTAACTGTCTAAATAATTTTATTTCAATTTTATTAGCTCTTTATATTTATTATTTTATAAATTTAAACTTATTATTGAAATTTCTTTTCAAATATGCTTATATAATGTGAAAGGTTACAAAATCTCGAAAATATCTCTTATATAATTTTTTTTTAAATCTTACAAAATTTTAAAAACTCTTACATATTTTATTTTAAATAATTTTCTATATAACATGTATATGTTATAAATAGTAAATATATATATATATATATATATATATATATAATATACATTTATGAAATTTTGGTAAAGTACTATAATCAGTAACATTTTTGAATACACATTTTTGAAATATAAATATAATATACGTTTTTGATCATAGTATACATTTTATATACATTTTTGAATAACGCTTTAATACATTTATCTACATATACATTTTTAAAATTTTTCAATATATATTTCTGAAATTTATTAATTAACACAATAAATTTTGGTAAAGCAATATAATCAGTAACATTTTTGAATGCACATTTTTTATATACAAATATATTTTACATTCATGATAATAATATACATTTTTCATATATTTTTTAATAACATTTTAATATATTTATCTACATATACATTTTCAAAATTTTGTAATATACAGTTTTGAAATTTTGGTATTTTACACAATATAAATAAACACGAGTAATAAAAATTACCAATTTAAAAAACTGAATCATCTTGATACTAAAAAAATGCAAATTAAATTTTTCAGTAATGTTTGTTTAATTTCATATAAAAAATCATCTTATCTAAATAGTTTGAGCTGTAAGAAGAAAATTTTACTATCAGACTCATTTTTACATGGGTATTAATATTTTATCTCTTATCGTAAGTCATCCTCATATGAAACACCCTTTTAATAAATTCTTCTAAACCCAATATAGTATGCAAACAAAAAATAATAATATAAGCTTTAGCTTTCTAGCGGTGGCATCATTCTGTTAAAGATCTATACTTCTTAAACCATTTCGTAATATCGAAAACATATCCGATATTTTTGGCAATGCCTCCCCTTCGTTAAAACGATAAAAATATTCCACTGAGGAGGTTGAACAAGTTCGGGGGAACACCGTATTCGAAGCAGAAAGAGGGTTTTATGAGTCAATAAAGACATTTAGTACCGCGGAGTATTTTACGTTCCTTTTGGAGGCACCATCTGTATCCGTAACGTTATTAATCGTTGGAGACGCCATTTCAATAGTTGGCGGGCTTGTTCCTAAATCCATCTGATGAACGTACGCTTAATATAGTTACCCATTATTTAAAGGGGTTCCCATTTGGTCATTTGTTATTGTTGAATGGATCTACTTCAAAAAATGCTGCGGTGAATAAAAGATAAGGACTAAATTTTAATGATGTGGTTGGTTTTGTGGTTTAATAAATTCATAACCAATATAACTTATTCCAAATCCAATATAGTATGCAATAAAAAAATAATAAAATAAACTTTAGCTTTCTAGTCGTGACCTCTTTCTGTTAAAGATCTATACTTCTTGCTACTACTAATACACCACATCACTGTGCCTAGAGCTGAGTTGCCCCTTTACAGTTTGGGAAGGATGTGGGTGAGAAGAAGTCTGATTGTGCTCTGTGACGCTTTACGGTCATATAAGATCGGGACCTAAATCTTAAAATGGCCTTCGAACCACTACAAACATTCATGGCACACCCGGGATTCCAACCCGATACCTGTAGTACCAAGCGCCAGAGCGCCAGCCATGCGGCCATCAGGCCTCTAAATAATGGTGTAGAGAATTGACGGTCTAATATGATTACTACTACTACATCACACCTTATCACTGTGCCTAGAGCTGAGTTGCCCCTTTGCAGTTTGGGAATGGTGTGGGTGAGAAGAAATCTGATTGGGTTCTCTGACGCTCTACGGTCATATGAGACCAGACCATAAGGCTTAAAGTGGATTCCGAACAACTACAAATATCCATTTCACCGCTCGGATTCGAACCCGAAATCTGTGGTACCGAGCGCCAGAG
Organism: Caerostris darwini; assembly: GCA_021605075.1. Taxonomy (NCBI): domain Eukaryota; kingdom Metazoa; phylum Arthropoda; class Arachnida; order Araneae; family Araneidae; genus Caerostris; species Caerostris darwini. The sequence goes on along the minus strand of BPLQ01009813.1, from coordinate 4,199 downwards.
GGCAAGCCACTCGGCCATCAGGCCCCAAAAAATTCTTATTGTCAGAAGTGGGATTCGAATATACTTCCTGCAACCATTTCGTAATATCGAAAGCATATCCGATATTTTTGGCAGTACTGTGATTCAGATACACACACAGACACAAAATTATATTTTTTATGTTGCCAAATTCATCGGAAGAACGTAAGCATAATACATATACCCGTCATTTAAATGGAATTTCTCATTTGGTCACTTGTTATTCTTGAATGGATCTATTTCAAAAAATACTGCGATGAGTAAAGGATAAGGGTTAAATTTTAATGATGTGGTTGGTTTTCGTGTGAATCAGATATACAAAACAATATTTTTTTTATGTTCCCAAATTCCTCAGAAGAACTTAAGCATAATATATGTCCCCACAATTTAAATGAGATTTCCCATTTAGTCACTTGTTATTGCAACATGTATCTTCTTCAACAGATATTGCGAAGAGTTAGGACATTTAATGATGCTGGATTTTAATGATGTGGTTGTTTAAAATGTGAATCAAACATGCAAGAAATTAATTTTTTTACATTAAAAATAATCGAATTTAATCTTAATTCATTTTTTAATATTTATATTGTTTAATTCTTTTTTAATCTAAACTTATTTTTGAATGTCATCTTTAGAAATATGATTTTCATTATAAGTTCTATAAAAATTATTTCAAGAGTAAAATTGAATAATTATTTAAAAATTTTTTTAATTTATTTTAAATTGAGTTAGACCAAATCATAAAAAAACATCCACCTGCTCTTTATATAAATAATTCATTTATAATTTGTTTCAAAACACTATACGTATTTTAAATGATTAAGAACTCATTGTTGTAATTTAAAAAAAATTACTTATCTAGGCAATATTCAAAACTAATAACATTGATATGTTAATACCATAGCTTTAGACTTGAATATGTTACTAAAAACTGAATTTTAAACACCATTACATATTGGCATGGATTATATAAGATAAAATAGCTATAACTAAAAAAAGGAACAATTCTGTATGCTCTAAATGTATAGAATCAGCTTCATTTATAATTTATCATTATAACTTCACGATTTGAACCGTTGGTATTTTCTTATACTTTTAATTTTATTAATTTTATGGTTTGAAAAATTGATACTATAATAAACTGAAACAAGCATCATCAAAGAAATTTTTTTTTAATTCTTTTCTGAAGGAGTTAAAATAACATGCAAATATTGATGAACCGATACCAGATGAGAAACATTAGAGAGAAATCTTTGTAATTGTCTCTAAAGTGCCATCGAAGTCAATTCATATCATTACAGCACTTTAATGGGGAGCAAATCTTCATTGTCCCTTCGTCGATATATCGACAGGACTTCAAGTTAAGCATGGTGACCTTTAAGACTTTGAGTGCCCTCTGCAGTGTTAAAGCTGTGACGTGCAGTCGATAACTTGGAACATTCAACAATTGGCGAATTTAAGAGTTTTATTAAAAGATTTTTTCTATGAAAATATTTACTGTCTGAGAATTCGCTTAGATGCATTTATGTATAAGTTTAATTAATTTTTTATACCATTAGAAAAGCTATATGTAGTCATCACAGTGATCAAAATGAAATAATTTAATTAATTTAGTTAATTAATGGAAAATTTCTTAATAATTTAGATCAATTAAAAATTTGAGAGAGAAATAATCAATATTTTTGAAATGTTTTTGCTTTAAGACCATAACCACCAAAGAGCAAAAACTATAATGCATCAAAGAGTTAACCATAATGCAAGAGAAATACAAATTCGATTAAGCTAGTAGCATTTATATTTGTTGAATTGCATTATCATATTTAATGACATCTTATTTTTAGCGAATCATTTTTATCAAATTCAATGAAGGATTATGGAATTAGTAGGGTTTTTAGAATCGGCTGTTACTTTTAGACAGTTTTAGTATAACATAAATGATTTTATAAATTCCATTTGTTATTGTAACGCAAATTTAGTATTAATAAATGTTTTAATGTTTAATTAAAGAATGTTTCACTACATGTCTAAAAATCCCATTTACATATAAATCAATCCATTATGACACCAAATTGTGTCATATCTTCGGTCATTTCTGGTGCAGTTGAAGAGCTTCTACAGAAACTGAAGAGATCACTAGATTTTTTAAACACTTTTCATCTCTTTAACAAGTTTTTCTTGGTGGATTTACAAGAATTTATTGCTATTTCATGACGAATTGGTTTAATATTTAATAAAATATCAGCTTATTTACTTCAAGACAACGAGAAAAAACTGTTCAGTGTCAATTAGGTCTTAAAAATTGTTCATATCGTTAAGTTTTGTTGAATGATATTTAAATGTATCTTATTGGGTAGCACATTAAGTTTCAAAACTAGCAAATGAAGTCGAAATAAATGTTACCATTTCTGTAATGGAGATAGGCATAGTTCCTACATAACAGAATGTCCATGAAGAAATGTAAGCCATAACAGAATGTCCTATGTTTCATTGGATTTGATAAAGAGGTGAAGTTGATGACAATACTCTAAAATCTCCTTTTTGGGGTGTCTGCTTCAAACTGCTTCAAATAACAAAATGTGGATGTAAGTTCAGCAGTCCTCCTCTTCGTGCTACATTTGGTTAATTTTCCGTATAAAATTATCACTAACATATTTAAATTAAGGATTGATTATTATTCAGACAACTGTTATAACCTTATAATGAGTTTTTCCTCCCACCATTTATTGAAATTATATGGAAATTCAGAGACACTCAATTTTATAGTTTAACCATTAACTATATTAGCCTATGTTACTTAAATTTTTACTTAATTTAATGAAACAAAGAATTCTAATTTATTATTCTACAAAAAAAGTATTTAATTAAATATTATTAATTTTTAAATAAAATCATTTATCCTTTATTAAATAGTTTCATTTGTACCTAAAAATGTCAAACACAAAGAAATGATTTAACTTTCTGATTTCATCAATCTTCTATCTATTTACTTTGGTATTTTCATAAAATGGAAATAATCTTTTACATACATTTTGTTTGAACAGTTCAAAATATTATTAGCGTTAAAACCCGAACAATTTTCCGAGAAATCTATTTGCAGAACTTTTCAATGTCGAACTAATTCCTTACTCATTTCTACGTATCACTAGAAATGTTTGTTAATTTTACATTTTCATTGAAAACTGTGTACATTTAGGAAAATAAATAATTCATTTCACCAATAAGCTTCCTAGAAGTTCTGCATTTACAATTCTGAATCTATTCAAAGTAGCTCTAAAGGAATGTATTATATTTTGTGTAATTATGGATGAATCAGACAATGATCAAAAGCTCCATTTCTGGGAATCCATAAAGAAAGTTTTCAAAGTCATTACAGTAGAAACGCCGTCTCATGTTTCCTTTGTGCATTGGAAATTCATTATAATTTTCCTACCAGGAATTTTGAAAATGAAACCGACATCAAAAATGTATTTTAGTTTTTGAGACTTTGCAATGCGCTGCTTTCATCAAAATTATTCTGTAAGTTTCTGAAATACTAGATAATTATCGATTATTTTTTATATACTTTATCTTTGTTTTCCTTATTATTTATTAAATCTATAGTCATAATTTTATTATAAATATTATAATTTCTATATTTGGGAAACGACACAATTTATTTTAAAATATTAGTCAACATTATTTTACATAATTTCCAATTTTTTAATTTCATTTATATGATGACATAATCTACGCAAGTTCTATTATATATAAAACAAAATATAATTATAAGAAAGAGACATAAAATGATTATTTTAACCGATGGTTTTATTTTTGTTATTATGTTCCGTTTATTTATAATTATGTTCTGTTGTAATTGTTTATAATTGTAATTTACTGCGTTTATTAAAACCAAACAATGAGAAAAACATAAAATTCTTAAAACAAAATATCCTTACTTGATTAATTTAAAATGTTTCATTGAATGTAACTCTGAAGTAATAATAAAAATGAAGATTTCAATTTTCAATGAATAATTAGTACTGAGTTAACTCAACATTTGCGCACCATTGGTACATATACAAAAAATGCATTCGAATCTTGAGTCTCGTGACATGGTTTTGTTGTAATTCCTAGCCAAAACAGGGTGCTTCAATGTCAAGGGAAAATTTCGCTTCGGTAAATCAAGTAATTAGGACGCCCAA
>BPLQ01009812.1:0-355383 GCA_021605075.1 Caerostris darwini | reverse complement strand
TCAGTTACGTATTGCTGCTAATAAAAGGAAATTAAAAAATTGATGCTTTTGTGGGACGGCGCCTGTGCAAATATCATAACAGACGGATTTATAGTGAGCCGTCATTTCGCTCCTGGGAAAAGCGTAAGTGCTCGATATCAACTCATAATTTTTCACTAGCTCATTCCGAAATGCAGAGTTAGTGTAAAAATATCATGTACAAAGCACCCCACGCTTTTAGAAATAACAGTGACATCTACCATTTTTCTCGTCAGCCATTTTATTTTATGTTAACAATTATTTTTACTTTTTAGGTAGATTAACTCCTAAAAGCGTGTTTTAGTTTTTTTAAACTATTAATTTATTTTTTACTTTTAGTTTCATTAACCTCTAAAAGCGTTTTTTATAGTTTTTTTAAACTATTCATTTATTTTACTTTTTAGTTTGATTAACCTAAAAGCATGTGTTTTAGTGTTTTTAAACTAATATTTAAATGAGGGTCCCGAGGAGGAACTGTAGTACAATAATGTAATTGTGAGTAAACAAAGGCTAAATGCGAATAGTCCGTTGTGCTGTCCCACGGATCTGATCGCTTAAAGTAGCAAAATCGAGCCCGTGAGTCAGTTATAAAACAAAACAAACAAGCATACAGGTGAAACTAATATAAAAGCGTGATTAAAAAGAATCAACTGTTTCTTGAAAGATGCCTGTAATGTTTCTTTTTGCAGTATATGAGGAGAAACAGATCTCCAGGAGAAAAAGTCGTTCATACATACATTACAAACAAAACATACAGGTGAAGCTAATAAAAAGGTATTAAAAGAAGGAATTGACTTTAAAAAAAAAAATATTATAGTGCTTGTTTTTCTGAAGGGGTCAAATAGTTCACTTTTCATCGCTGAATAAATTATTTCAAAGAATTTGAAGGATGGTATTTTTTCAGAAACTCAAGGCTTGAAAGTTGTACTTTTTTTTCTTTTTTTTTTTTTTCCAAGAACGAAACTTAAAATAATGCTTGCAATTTTTAAATTCAAAACAATTCTGAGAATTGTTTATTCATTTTTTTCCCCTTTAAATGTTATAGAAATGTTTCACTAAAGCACACTATACTGGCATAAAAAGAAAGAGAAATGAAATAGTTTAAAGTTTTTGTTCAAACTACTAAATATATTTCAGTTTTGTTTGGAGATTAAAGAATTTTAGGCAAAAATAATCATACTATTCTTCTCTGTTTGGGGAATTTAAATTGCTAGGTAAGGAGCTCTAACGTTTTATTTTGATAAAGTTGCGTGGATTCTTCGCGGTTCAAGTCTAAGAAACAACAAGACAAGTTCTAAGAAAAGATCCACCCCAACAAACGCTGTTTACAGAAAGGAAGAACTCGAAGACAAAACAATTTGGAATAACCTAAAAAATGACTTTCACTCAAGTGCAAAAAGTGCGCAAGGAAAATGTTTTCCAGCTGATGCACTGACAATTAACTGACTTATCGAATCAAAATAAATGCGTGCGTTTGTTAGATTTTCTGTTAGTTTATAGAATATTTCATTTCATTGAGAAGGAAGATAATTCGTTCGATTAATGTAATGATAGAGTTCCTGTATTAAATTTTGTTTTTTTGTTTTAATGCAGCTGGCAAACACTTAGACAGTAGTCTTTGATGCCTTAAGGCAAGCGCTGCACAGACGTTAATCACTTAGCACTACCCAGGAGGTGCGTGTAAGTTGAAGATAAGCTATGGACGCGTAGTAGCAATACCACAACAACACACATGTTAGACCGGGAGCTACGGTTTAAAGTGGATTCCGAACCACTAAAAAAATCCGCTCCACCACGAGGGTGGATCCCAAAACCTGTGGTACAGGGCGCTAGTCACTCAGGCCCTCTGTATTAAACTTTATGAGATCCTCCATAACGAGAGACTGATGGCAATTGGTTCTGGTACTTCAAGTTAGAATCCTGGCGGTGTTACGGATGTTTGTGAGTAATTCGGAATCAACGTTAAACTGAAGGTACCAATCTATTTAGCCTATAGTGTGTACCAGAAATCGTAGAGAGACAATCAAACCTCCATAACGAAAAATCTGGGAAGGTTCTGCTGGTAAAGTAAACGGAACAAAGGGTTCATTTCCGGTTGTAGCTAACGATAGTATCGTTCCCTGATCAGAGTCAATAAAATTAAAAGACCCGTGATCCTTTGCAACTCAAGAATGGAAGAAACAAAATTCTCTTTTATGATTGTCTGGCCTTATTTAGCATAGCGATAGAGGGGGGGGGGAATCGAATATTGACTTCGAACTAATTGAATGAAAATAAAAATCCATCATGCTTTACAGCTCAACGAAGAAAAAAAAAGAAGAGTCTTCTGGAACAAATTCTCTTGATGTAGTTCCAGATACGTAGATGGATTCAGCCTATCAATAGCGTTGCTGAGACTGTTCCTTCGAGACAGAGTATTCATTTCATAATTTAAAAAAAATAATATTTTTAAAGCAAAATGACTCAAAGGAATTATGTTCGAATGAACAAGTTCACTGAATTTACTGTTTCAAGTAGGTTCAATGAGTGAAAAATTTTTGAAAAACATATAATAAAGTTGAAACAGATAATAAATAGCAAATAAATAAATAATATTTTTATATATTTACACGGCAATGAATCTTTCAAGAAAGGAATGTACTCATAAAGAACATACCGAAAGAGAATTTTTGAAAAGGATGCCCTATCCAAAAGATGTTAACTAGATCAAAGATCAAGCAATAAAATATTGGATGCAATTATTTCTTTTAACACAACGAAGTATAAGATAGGTGAAGGACACGATAGGATAGTTATTCATTATCAGTGGAAAACAGGTTTTTGCATTTTTTTACTCACTAAAACCGTTGCCTATAGCAGAAGCTCGGATTCCCATTTAACAAGGGCATTCATACATTCAACGTACGTTTTTTAAAATATAACTTAATTAAATAAAATGAAAAGTTTAACTAATTATAATTAACAGTATTATCAAATTAATAGCAAAGTTCTCCTTAGCATTTTTGTACATTAAAGCAGCGATTCTCAAATTTTGTACCTTCTTGTCTTCTGAGTAAAAGGAAATACTATTCCTTCTCAAACCTTTTTATATTTTATTTTTATTGTATTTATTATTTTATTTACTTTAAATACTGTAAATGTAGTTTATTTTCTTATACCGTTATATGTTTTGCAGGCAGCCTTAAGTAAAATAAATTATCCAATGTATTTAATTCCAAAAAATAAGATTTATTAATAATTACTCAATATTGTATTGAAATCTGACGATAACTAACGGTTTTTAACCTTCTAACCAAAAGAGAAATTGTTTTTGAATTTTGATTGAATTTTTTTTGTTTTTGAATCTGCTTTAAAAAAAAAAAAAAAAAAATCTTTTTTACAAAATATGATGCAATATCAAAAATATCTATTCAAAAAGAAAATCTTTTTTTAGTTATTATTTTATAACTGTCAAAACAGAAAAATCGCTCCACGAAGGATTGCGAAATATTATCAGGATTTTTTTTTACGATATTTTTTTTTTTTTTTTTTTTTTTACGATGTTGAATAACATCAGAAAGGATCAATTTTGAAATGACTCATGAACTCACCCATAAAAACAGGTTTTCTATGTTTTTATTTTTCTCATTATTTGGAGAACCACTGTATGAATATTTAAAAAAGAAAATTATTAATACCATGTTTTTGAAACGCTATGGCTTTTTTGCATAAACAAATACGACTATTTTTCCATCCTACCTCGATCATCAGTCTGTCAGTATCCTTATTACCGAGATTATTGTAATTTAAATCAATAGGCTCTAAATAACGTTAATTAATTCAATACGATTTTTTAAGCAACTAAAAAAGTTGGTCATGTGCCTTGTATTAATAAACAATTAGATTGTAGAAAGACTTTGATATTGAGCTGGCGTGCTCATTTCTGCAGCTGAAATAATTAATAATATCGTCTGCACAAGCAAACCCCTCTTCCCTCCCTGTTCATAAAATATTCCACTCCTAAAGCAGTGGTCGTGATTCATTATACAGTGGCTGCCTGTTATTTTACGCGCACGTGCAATCTTTGGAACAGGAAACTCAAAATATAAAAGCGTAGAGAAAAAGAGAAAAAAAAAGTAACTTCAACTTCGACCCTGGCCACGTGCGCTTCGAAAAACGTGACGCAATCATCAGAATAGTAAGGGGCACATAAATTCTTGACATTTTATAGCGATAATGGAATACTCAGATACCACAGGTGTTGGTAGAACTAAATCAGACGTGCTTTTTTACTTCTATCTGTGCTTATTAAGAGGTTTTTTTCATTTCTCTGAAAGCTAATATCAGAGAGATGTTTATTAGTAATGTCTTTGTAGTAGAGATTATCGTAATTTATGCCACACAGAAGTAAAATCGTTTAGATAAAAGGAATAAATGTATATTAAAATCTTTTAAAGGTCTTAATTAGCTTTAAGAGAAAAGTTCTATAGAAGGTTTTTTTTTTCTTGGATATTAATTGAACTGAAATTTAGAATAATAAAAGACGAATTTTTGAAAATAATTCGGAATTTTATTTTTTTTTTTTCTTTTACTATAATTGTCATGATATGTTTAGAAGGCTTTTTAATATGCCATAATAAACAACTCATACATTAATTATTCACTCAATTTTATGTACCTAAATAGTTATTAATTTATAATATTAAATATTATAAATTAATAACTATTAATTTATTAATTTATAATATTATTATGAAGGTATACTACCTGATTAGGTATTTTCAAAAACCACGACAGTCTGTGCTGACATTTAAATAAAAAATATTGAATCAAATTTAATTTGAAATCAAATTCAGACACATCAGCTTATCATTGGCTAGCTTCTCTGTTTATCGTCTTTAGATCATAATTATTAAATTCTATTAAATTAGATCTTTTTAATTATATTATTTAATACTTTTTTGAATGAGGTAAGCAAAGATCTACACCAAAACTTTGGTATTACATTAGCCAAATAAAGGAAAGCAACATTTATTTTTTATGATATTTTTTGTCTTTCCTTTTTCACTGCCTTTATTAGTTCGTGATAACACTGTAATATGATTCGTTCTTTACAATATCCTTTTTGTAAGCATTGTTTTGTATAGTTTTTTTGTTTCCGTTCATTTTTTTCATCGCAATCAGTCCATTTAAATGAGTTCTCTTCGACTATTATACTGTATCAGGTTTTCATCGTGACTAGTCTATGACTCTCTTGTAATATTTTCTATGGAAAGAATAAATGAGGTTGCTCGAAATTCTAACTTTCTGGTTTCATATCTTATAGAAAAAAATAATGATGAAACTGAAAGTTTATGAACCGCATTCCTATTTACTATCATATCATTCGAAATTCCTACATGAATTTCTGACTTCTATTATGTCTGTCTAAAGCAGAGATTCTCATACGATTCTTAAGGGTAATAGTTTTTTAAGTGGCAGGTAGAGTTGCGGAAGAAAGGTTGAAAATTTACCCCCTTTTAACTCTTTTTTCAACTCCTTCTATTAGCTCACACTCTCCCTCTATATATCTTGTTCAAATTTCCAATCGTTCATGAAATACTTTTGATTCATCCACTCAAGTTCAAATGCATTTTTTTGTAACTTGCAGTGGATGACACTGGATGTGAATGCAGTTTTTTCAAATATTAATTCAGTAATTAAATTTAATTAATTCATTTTAGTTTTTTTTAAATTTAAGTTGCATGCATCTACCAATAGAGGGCGCCAAATAAACTTAAAAGAATGAAAAAATTATTTATAAAGTACTTTCTGCAATAGAGTGAAAAAAAGGAGAAATTGACTTAAAACTTTTTTTTATATATTACTTGTTTTTATTTTCATTTCAAAAATGTAACTTTTTATTACTATTATTTATTTCACCAAATCAAAATTGTTATGAGCATATTTAATTTCAAAAGAAATTTCGGTGTGCATCCATTACTGAAAGAAATATTTCAAATTAAAATTTGTTTCATAAAATCTGAATAAATGAACATAATCTTCGATAAATCTGCATGACATCTAATGGCAATTACTTAAACCCAGATTATGAATGTTTCTCTTTTCAAGTAAAATCTGAAATTTACAAACAGTCGTCTCTAAAATCAGATCCATCGAAGAAAGATATTTAAAATTTTTAACAGCTACATGAACACAGCATAAAACTATGGAAAAGCATAAATAAACGAAAATTAACCATAAAATTTAATGAAATCTAAATTATTGTGTTTCTTTTGATGATTGCTGAGGTTCTTTTGCATTGATAGAATCGCAAGTTTTGCAATTAGTGAAATATCTTTTCTTAAATAAAAATCATCTCCTCAACGACAAAAATTGGGAAAAATGTCCATTGATTTAAATTTAATATAATATAATATGCCCGAATGAATGTGAATTTGGAAAGTTATATGAATTTATACAATTAATGAAATCTAGATGGATGTGAACATTTCATTTCTCAAGTACAGATTTCAAAACTATCACTTCAAAAATATTCATCGAGGAAAAAGATTTCCTAAATTGATAACATCTTCATAAAATCTATACATGTAAACTACTATACTGTACATGAATGGACCTAAATATTTGAGAAACCTACTGTTTATTTCCCAAGTGAAAGTTCAGATTTTCAAACGTTAGCCTATTCAGTTACATCAATCGGTTTGGTTTGTCGCTCAACAATCATTTTGTGTACACTTTAGGCTAAATAGACAGGGACCTACTGTTTAACGTGCATTCCGAACCACTCAGAAATATCTATACCACCGCCAAGAATCAAACCTGAGCGTTAAATCACGAATCAACGTCCAAATCGGTAGTCAATTGGTCATCAGGCCGCTACATCAATCGGGAAAAGGTATGTTCTAAAATAATATCATCAATTACAAAAAAAAAAAAAAATCTACTCTGCATGTGGATTCTGCATGAATCACTATAAAATTTATCAAGTTTAGATTGTCGTGAAATCTTCTTTTTCTTTCGTGTTAAACTTCAAATGTTTGGAACTTTTGTTTCATCCACCAAGGAAAGTGTTGGTCCAATTTGGAAAAACCTGGACCTGATGGACCTAAATATTTGGGGAAATCTGTATCCAACCCAACAGCTAACCCCATCTGTGCTTGCGGTGAATGTTTCTTTTTCCCCAGTGAAAGTTAGAATTTCCAAAACTCTTCAATTACATCCGTCGCGGAAAGAGACGTTCTAAATTAAGGTCTCCCCCTCTCAGAATTCCCAGAGGAAGAGAAGTGACAGGCGACAAGTGCTTCTGCGGGGAGTAACAGTTCTGGAATTATTTCCATCTCTCAGTCTTCGGCCATTTTTAAATCCCTGCGTTGCCAAACTGCCGCTTCGAAAAAACGCCACGAAAACAAACTGAGATGGATGGCACAAACATTCATTTAGCAAGAGATGTGGATGTGACAATTCTGCAATAGGGTAACAGGTTTAGGGGAACCCCTATTTTTAGGTATCGTTTGCCTCAGAGGGAGGGATCGAGTTAATTGCGTCGGAAAAGAACACCTGTCGGTATTCGTTCCGTTTTTGAGTGACAAAGCGGCTTTCAAGAGATTCGTCAAGTTTTCTTTTCGTCGCAGGAATATTTCTGTTGCAGAAGGGAGCCTCCTGTCGCCCATAGATTTCGGGAAAACTGTTAAAATACACTATGTTTTAAATCTCTCTCTCCAGCAGGACAACCATCTTATTCAATTCCTTCTATTAGCTTACACTCTCCCTATATATATCTTGTTCAAATTTTCAATCATTCGTAAAACACTTTCTATTCATCCACTCGTGTTCAAATGCATTTTTTTTTTAACTAGTAGTGGAGGACACTGGATGTGAATACAGTTTTTTTCAAATATTAATTCATTCATTAAATTTAATTCATTCATTTTAGTTTTTTCTTTACATTTAAGTTGCATGCATCTACCAATAGATGGCGCCGGATGTAAGAGGAAAATTTCAACTTTATTTATAAAGCACTTTCTGCAATAGAGTGAAAAAATGTAGGAATTGACTTAATTTTTCTTTTTATATTACTAAAAATGAACGAAAATTATTTATAAAGGACTTTCTGCAATAGATTGAAAAAAGAGTAGGAATTGACCTTAAATTTTTTTTTGTTATATTACCTGTTTTGGGAGATATTTGCATGTTTTTCGCTCAAAATTGGTTATGAATGAAATAATTAATTGAATGAGTGAATTGAATTGATTATGAGTGAAAAAAATCCAATTAACTCTATCTAGATTGCAATTAAGCATTTCAATCGTTACTCGATTTATGTCAGTGATTTTGTATATGGGTACACTGAAAGCAATGGCAATCCTTTTTTTTCTTTCTTTCTTTTTTTTTTTTACAATTACACTTCTTCACTTAGAGAAGAAGTTGGAGTTGCAGACTTGGCGAAGAGCACGTTTAGGACTTTTCTCAAATTTTTTCTGCCCTGATGGAAGGTTGAAGCTCAAACCCGCTAACATCATTCGTTGTACTCACCATTTTTAGAAACGAGGGGATTCGATGACAATCGTGATAACTTGAGTAAATTTCTGGTATCAACAGTCAAGTATTTTCTCATCATTAAATGTGGTGAGTTTCCCCTAAAAGAACTTCCGGAAGGCAGTGCTCCACCTTCATTTCTCATCGGTGTGCTGGTCGAGCTACACATAAATGGAACGCGAAGGCCACCGATGAATAGCAGCCACACAAACTTTTTTCATTCTTTTATATTTTAATTAAATCTATTTCTTTTGAATAATTATGTTATTACAAATTATCGAGCTATACAATTATAAATAAAATAAGCGAATTGAATAGAGCAATTAGAATGAAAATTTTTTTATGTGTGATAAAAGAAAAGCAATAAAGAAGTAAAATTTAGTTATGACTGTTTCAGAAATCAGTAATATAATTCCTGCTTTTTTTTTTTTCATATTGCAGAAAATTCCTTTATAAATAATTTTCATTCATTTTTTTTAAAGTTTATCTGGCTTCATCTATTGGTAATTAAAATGAATTAATTAAATTTAATGAATGAATTAATATTTGGTAAAACTGCATTCACATCCAGTGTCATCCGCTGCAAGTTAAAAAAAATGTATTTGAACTCGAGTGGATGAACAAAAAGTGTTTCATAAACGATTGAAAATTTGCTCAAGATATATATATAGAAAGAGTGTGAGCTAATAGAAGGAATTGAAAAAAGAAACGAAATTCAACTTATGCAGATAAAAGAATGAAAACCTTTGGTGATAAATGAAGTACTTAAACCCCATTTGGAAGGTATCGTATAATTTCGTTTAGTACTTCCTTCGACGGTTGAAACAAATGCGCGCTGTTTACCTAAAGATCTCGCACCGTCGTCCGAAGAACCACCTTTTCCTGAAACTGATTTATAAGATACCACGCGCCGTCATAAACTGAACCTCTAATAACAGTGCACGGAGTCAATAACAGGGGATCGGCCCCCTTCGAAAAGGTGCCCCCAAGTACTAGGTGCGGCCCACAAATTGGAACACCAGCACACCCCCCGTAATGGGTGCTCATTTTGGGGAATTGTTTATGCCTAATGGCAAAAGGTAATGAGGCTCCGTGACTCCACAAAGTGGGCCCCAAACCACTCTTGCTCTTAAGGTTAATTGGAATTGCGTTAGTGAGAGAATCGGATTATCCCACATTAACAGTAGATAGGATGGTTGTGTTTGTTTCCTTCTTTTTCAATTCCTTCTATTAGCTCACACTCTCCGCATATATATCTTGTTCCAATTTTCAATCGTTAATGAAACACTTTTTGTTCATCCACTCAAGTTTCAAACATATTTTTTTGTTGAATTTGTAGTGGATGACACTGGAGGTGAATGCAGTTTTTTTAAATATTCATTCATTCATTAAATTTAAATCATTCATTTTAGTTTTTTTTTAGATTTAAGTTGCACGTATCTACCCATAGATGGTGCCAGATAAACTTAAAAAAATGAATGAAAATTATTTACAAAAGATTTTCTGCAATAGAGTGAAAAAAAAGTAGGAATTGACCTTAAATTTTCTTTTTAATTCCTTTTCCATGTTTTCATCCCTCCATCCTGTCATCCATCCTCACAGGATTTCCATAAAGTTCTGTTTTTTCCAAATTCTTGTTCTGTTCCAAATCTATTTCGTCTTTTAGTTTAAAATCTTGGTAAGTTTGGTTTGTCGCTCTGCGGTCATCTTGTGCACAGACCAGGCTAAACAGACCGGGACCTACAGTTTAAAATGGATTCCGAACCACTACAAACATCCATGGCAACGTCAGGACTCGAACCCGAAACCTGCGGTACCGAGCGCTAGAGCGCTAGCCACAATCTTGGCAGGAGAAGTTCTGTGCATCAATTTCTACTAAACATTCAAATCTGACAATCCTTCATTAAGTGTGCCAAGTGGCCAGCGCTCTGGCGTTTGGTACCACAGGCTTCATGTTCGAATCCCCGCGGTGGCATGGATGATTGTGAGTGGTTCGGAATTCACTTTAAACTGTAGGTCCCGGTCTGTTTAGCCCTCGTGTGCACAAGATGACCGTAGAGCGACAAACCAAACATTAAGTGTGGAAAAGAGACAAAAGAGAGAGTAATTAAATTTGGTAAATTCTCATTTGGAGTCTGATGGCCGAGTGGCCGAGTCATGGTGCCGCAGGCTTTAATTTAATTTAAAGCATCTCCGTATGGGCATCAAGAGTTGCAAGGAATACGTGAAGATTTGGCATGATCGCTGTGGCATACCCTCATCAATGATGGCAAGGACATCAGTGGTCCTCTGCTTTAGATGAATCGTGTTCTGCACTTTTGTTCGATGTCTTTACCATGTCCTCGTAGAAAGAAGAGTTGTATTTGATGTACGATGTATTCATGAAACATAATGTTATGCTTGTTGCCCAAAGTATTGGAGATCATGCAAATATTTCGCTTTCATTTTACATCCGACGTCCTATGCTAAAGGCATGTAATGGGTCATGATGTCGGGCACGGGCATATAAATTGATACTCCATCAAGTATTAACTAGATGGTCGGCCGGCTGCAGGTAACATGATTTGATCGTAATTAATTTAAAACCAAAAGTATGGTTTTTGTAAAGTTTTACTTTTTTACCATGTTTATATTACGTGTAATAAAATTTACTTTCTTAAATTAATTAAAATGCAGGGATTTTTGCTTCTGCTGTACTGTACACCGCGGCACTCGTCTAAATTTTCCGACAATACTAATTACACAATGGAAAATAACTAATCCAGATGACGATCTCAAATTGAGTAAAGAAATTTGGAGAAATTAGTATTGTAATGGACCGGCGTCGAAGTGGTAGTTCTAAAGCAAAAAAAGGATTGCAGAATTTAAAGAATGTATACTGAAGAGATCGTGTGGAAGAAAAAAGTGAAATTTCAAGAGCGCGATATGAAAATTGAGCAGGAATTGAAAGAAACTGGCAACGTTAAGGCGTTGCACCTCTACAGTTAGTACAAAAATGTGTCACTGCGTTAACTTATGTGAATAGGAGATGCAGCCCCGGATTTTCCTATAGGCTAACTAGGCTTCAGCCTAGGGCCACAAGATCAAGAGGGGCCTACATTCAAATTGTTAGCAAAATTAGAATGACACTATTCTGAAAACAATAAACACTGAATCGAAAATAAGGAGAAATTCCACACATATGACTCATAAACAAACATAAAAATGTATTGGTTAAGATCAACGCGTTCGGCTCATTGGGTCTGTTCGTTTGTAGAGACTAGATTGCACCAAAGTATAGTTCATACGCTCACCGATTGCAATGGCAAATATTGACGCGCCTTATGCTACTAAGCTCATAGTGTCATTTAACATATTGATGCATATCACAGTAATGATGCATTTTATGATCCCTCGTGTAATTTATAAACTTAAAAATGGGAGGTGAAAGGGCCTGATAAGTGCAATAGCCTAGGGCCTCTTTTCATCTAAATTCGGCCTGAGGAGACGCTTTGATTCCACTTTTAAAATGTGAATTGAACTATACGTATTTGTAATTACAAATATGTACTTTCATTTAGTGAAATATTGGAATAAATTCTTGCATTATTGAGTTTTAGGTTATACTGTATGAGATATAAATTTTAATACACAACTTAATCATCATTAAAGTGAATAATTGTCTGGTATATACATTCACCCATGTACCTATGTTAATATTTCTTAAAAACTGTAGCACTGATAAATGAAGTTTGTTTTCTAGTAAATCTTACTTTTAATGGTCGAGCAACCAAATGTCACGAAAATAGTTTAACTAGATTTAAAAAATTCCATTTTTACAATGTCTATGTTTTTGTTTTCATTTATGTTGTTAATGCTTTTAATTTTTTTTTATAACAAATGAGAATTCTTGTTTTTATTTGTTTAAAAAATGGATAGGCATGTCTTACAGTTAATGTCATGTAGAACTCTAGAAAGCGTCGGTCAGACATGTCAGTGTATATATGCAATATACAATATACCGCAATAACAATAATAATAATAAAAAAAAATGAGTCTCAACGATCAAAATAACGGAGGTGATTGGTCCAAACCAATTCCGTGTGCATATGTCACAACTGCTGGCAAAGTTGGGCCTTTTTCCAAAATAAGGCTCATTTTAAACAAAACACAGTCACTCACATGTAATGATGATGATTTCAACGGGCGGTATGGAAAACATATCATCATGACGAATGGAATTTAGTACCATTGTCTAAATACGTGGCAGCAGGGGTGTTTTCGAACAAATAACACTCACTAATGTTCTTGCACTCATGCACCTAGTGGACTGCAATAGTAATCACACTCAGACACCACAATAATAATCCACAGGTTTAAAACTTAACAAACACTTTATTTAACTTAACAGTCCCAGCCACTCGCAGCCATGCTGTTGCACTCTTGACGATCTGGCACTATACTAAACAGACTCGGAGTTCAGCGCTCGCAGGCGCATGCGCATACATACACTTTTTTCGCCTGTAGGGGTATCCTTGCGCCAGGCGCGAACTAAGGGACAACAGCAAATGGAGTTCTTCCTTGAGTGTCCGCTTTACCGTAACTGGAAGGAAATCTTTTGTCCTGGTCATTGACACTCGGAGTTGACCTTTCTTCTGAAATTTCCAGCAATCCGTTACGTGGACAGCTCACTATCTTCCTCGCTCTGCTTTTTCGTCCTCTATCTTGTGACTCCACCTATTCTCCTCCTTGATATCTCCTTTCACAACACCTCTTTTACAGACCACACGCCCTTCATTCATTATTGGCAGGATTTCCCTCCTAAAATCTGTCCCTGTGCCTATAGATTTTTTTCATTGGCGGGAAGAATACCGACACTTAAGTTTCATTCCCACCGAGGCGTGAAGGCTCGTTCTCACCGAGGAGTGAAGCGTTGAAGATCCACGCGGCAGGCCAGAAATCTTTTTCGACCCCTTCACAGAGAAATGTCAAAAGTCACATTACGTCTAGTGAAGTTCCTCTTCGAGTTGACAGTTGGTCAACTCGAAGCGGTGCATTTCAGGCGAACGCGGTGAGGGTAGTGATTGGTCAAAGCCTCACGCGTCGGTGGGAACGATTCTTTACACAGATCGTAGTGGCGGCGACTCCTTTTTGTACATTTTCCCAAAACATATACTTATAAAATTATTCGCCTTTAAATCCATCTGTTTTCGTACGGAAGAGACACCTCATCAATAAATACGCGAGCATAGATCACTTCTTAACTGTCTAAACAAACTTTCGTTCTTGCCCACCCGACTCTTTGAAGTTTCGCAAGGCCCCGCCCTTTAAAACATCTCACACAGATATCACTTTTATTCGCAGTAGTGGCAAAACACTTGTTTCCTCCTGAAACTGGTCATTCTTTGAACAGATCAGATTAGCATCCGGTAAGGACTAGGGACCTTCAAATACATTCTTCCAACGGTCAGACATAAAACATATCACCACAATGCATGAATTATATAATCATTAAAAATAATTTTATCTTAACACAAAAAATACACTCATGTCCATAAATTAAGGATAATGAAGTTCAGGCAAAGAAAGAGACAGAAGCAAAACAAATTTGACTTATTTGTAAAGTCTATTTATTAAACAAAAGGTAAAGAGCAAAAAAGATGCCATATGTTTGACATAATTAATAAAAATTGCGATTTTTACTCCCTGGAGCAAATTTCAAAAAAGAACCTATTTACAAAAAAAAGTATAACATGGTTAGTATGATGGTTAATATGGAGTATGTCTCCCGGACGATGCAATACAGGCCTTACAACGCCTAGGCATGCCGAGTATCAAATTACCAATCTGATCTTGGGGAATATTACACCACTCATCAAGCAATGCCCTCCGAAATTCCGGTTGACAGGTGGGAGGGGGTTGACGGGCTGCAATTCGTCGGCCAAGCATATCCCACACATGCTCTATTGGATTCAAGTCCGGTGAGTACGCTGGCCAATCCATACGGGTGATATCCTCCAAATGAAGGCATTCGTCTACAATGTTTGCACAGTGAGGACGATCGTTGTCATCCATAAACAGAAATTCAGCACCCATGGCGCCCCGAAACAAACGTACATGTTGTTCCAGAATGACATCCCGATAGATGTGGCCCCTATCATCGTTACACTCTGAACATGCAGGTCAGTTCTGGAACCAAGAATAATTCCTCCCCAAACGAGCCATCCTGCACCACCGTAACTTTGTCGTTCAATGGTGTTCTCTTGGTGGTAACGGGTACCTGGCGCTCTCCATATGAAAGTCCGGCGAGAATCAGACTACAAACTAAACCTGGACTCACCGGAAAACATCACACCACACCATTGTTGCGGTGTCCACAATGCAGGTTAATCGCAGGCGACAGTGAGTTGCGGTAAGTGGAACACATCTGACAGGCCTACGAACATATAGACCAATGTGCCCTAAGCGTCTGTACACGGTCTGCCGTGAAACTGTCGTACCGGTAGCTGAAGAGAGCTGACGAGACAGGTCTGATGCTGTCTGTTTCTTTTGGCAGTAACTGCTACATACCGGTCCTCATTCGGCGTTGTAACTCGGGGGGCGGCCTGTGCTGTAACATCTACTCACATTACCATCATCTTGGAATCGTTGCCAAAGCCTGGAGATGACACTCTGGACGATTCCAAGTTCCACGGATACTTCCAGCTGGGTACGTCCACATTCCAGTCGTCCGATAATTCTACCGCGTAAAAAATCATCCAAATGCTTCCTTTGTGCCATAACTATGCGGTTATTGCACTGAAAGGCTTTTAAAGCGCTTGTGAACAATTTTACTTCTTTGCCACCATTCCTTATATACCTCTCTCTTACACTCTCGTCATTGTGACGTACTATCCGCGCCATCTGATGGTTTCCTGTAATTTGCATATTCTTCTTCAAGATGTGTGTGATAATTCTATAGGTGAAATTTTTATTTTAGAGTTTTTCGGTTTCAATTTCTGTGTGATTCTGAATTATCCTTAATTTATGGACATGAGTGTATTTATAAATGTATATTGACACCCATATCGACACGGAAATTTCTGTATTTCATAATTAGTAGACCTAATTAGCTGTGGGACGGAAAATGGATATTTCATTAATGGATATAACATTGATGCATTTCTAAAGGGGATCACTCTTAATAACATTCTTATAAATTTCTAAAGTTTATATATAGGAATTTTTAAATGATTACAGTTGAAAGGAAAAACCATATTAAGTATGTCATAAAATTAATTCCAGATTTTAAATAACATAGTATCAAATTCTAGAGAAGAAAATGTTTCTGTCTAGAATTCGGAAATTCTCATACTTTTAGAATTTCTCATCATTTATTTGGAAAGTCTCCTACTTTTTCTATTCCTATTATTAGTTCACACTCTCCCTCTATATATCTTGTTCAAATTTCTAATCGTTCATAAAATACTTTTCATTCATCCACTCGAGTTCAAATATATATATATTTTTTTGAACTTGCAGTGGATGACACTGGATGTGAATGCAGTTTTTTTCAAATATTCATTCATTCATTAAATTTAATAAATTCATTTTAGTTTTTTTTAGATTAAGTTGCATGTATCTACCAATAGATGGCGCCAGATGGTAGAGGAAAATTTCAATTTAAAAAGTAAGTATTGAGTTTAAAATTTTTTTTATATTACTTGTTTATGTTGTATTTCTATATAGATATTTGCTCATTATAAATAGACTAAACACAACAATTTAAAAATAATTACATTTATACTTATATCTAAATTTTACAAGAATAAAATGTCTGTGAGGTGAAAGAGTAAACATTTAATAATTTTCTACAAATTCTTTAAATGAAATAAAGTTTGTAGTCGATGCAAGTACAGGGGGCTCCACGTTCGGGCGCCAGTTCATAGTAGGTGTCGACGTTTGTTTGTGCAGCTGGATCTGGGAGTGGTCGAATCACAAGAGCATACTTTTAAAAAAAGCACCACTTTAATTACAAGTGCGCAAGTACGAGCACAACACACTACAAAGATTGATATACAACAGACATTTACAGTCACATACTTATATTTAAGTAAGGATTCCACTACTAAGCTGTAAATAAAGTGACTCAGGTGCACGCTGGATATCGAAATATACTTCCAATCCGGTTGAGAGGCTATAATCCAATTCATGCACAGGAGGGTGTTAACTACATCTTCTCTCGAGGTGAGAGGCTGTAAACTAAATGTCTCTGAAGTAGCAGCTGATTATACGGTTGCGGAAGGATTCCCCTTCTAGCTCTCGGAATGAGAGCTAGTAGTAGGTGGGGCACTCTGGGAGACGGAAGTACGTCCTCAGAAAAGCGCGCGCAACCGGAAGTGGCGATTTTGGTAGATAAGGACCCTAGAAACCTTTTTTTTACCGGTGGCAACACCGGAGTGTTGTACTATAAGAGAAGGGTTTTTACGTGATGACTGATAAGATAAGCAGAATAGGAAACTGTTTTAATTGGATTTCTTCTTAATTTTTTAATTAGATTATTTTATAAAATGTGTTTAGTAAAGGAATTTATTTGTATTAAATTTGATTATTTTTTGTGTTGGATTATTTTACAAATTTATATTATTACAAATACATAATTATTTTCTATTTGCAAAATTTATTTCGTGAAGAAATTTATTTATTTTTTCTTTTACAATTCTATTTTTTTATTTCAATTTGATTAAAAAATTTTTTTAATCATTTTACAAAACTTTTTTTTTTATAAAGGAATTTATTTTTTTATTGTTGCTTCTTTCAAATTTATTTTGCAAAACTTATTTTCATAAAAGAATTTATTTTTATTTTTTCGGAAAATTAATTTTTTTTATAATTCCATTTTTTTATTTCGATTGCATTTGTTATATTTTACAAAATTTGTTTTTGTAAAGGAATTTATTTAATTTATAATTTTTCCCTAGTGTGTTACTACATTTTTTTTTATCACTTCATTAGACATGTAATTATCCGAAATTTTGTTTGGCATTTAAAGTTGTCCTTAAAAATCTCTCACACTTCTTTTTAAATACGATATTAATTTCAAATTTTCTACCCAATATTAAATACTACAGAGCATTCGTATTAAAAGATTTAATCTATTAACTTTTTGAAGATCATATACCAGAATAGTTAAAACTCCGAGGGAAATGTTACGAATTTATATATTTAACCAATTAATGAAATGCAGAATTTTTTTAACATAAATGTACTTTAATTAAAATAGGCATGAAATTTTCTTTCAACTCACTTATTTTTCTAATATTTTTTTTTTCTTTCATACTCGATTCTATTTTGATAAACACTATAACTTCTTGCTGACACAAATAAAATGTCTTAGCATGCATTTTTTTTTTCAAACATTTAGAAATAACACAGATTATGATTTTGTAAGACAAAATAATTAAAATATTATATTTATAAGGATCTTACACTAATGTATTTCTTAACCTATTTTATTTAAATATTGCATACTTCTAATTATCTCACCAATAATTTTCACCTACGTTATTATTCTCTTTACTGTAATACACAAAATCTTGTACTTACTCGGAGATACATTTGTTAAATTTTCCCACAGATAAATGTTCGATACTAATACATATTACTATACTAAACTAAAGAATTTGTATAACATGAAAAGCATAAAATACACACACACACACAAATTTCTATAGAAAACTTTCTTACAAAATCTAATTGTATAAGCATGCTATATATCTTATTATTTTTTGAGTGATTTTCTCACATTCTTCTTACCTGGGGAAAACCCCCGATTGATTACATTCTAGACGTTACCGTATTATATTTATAAAATTAAGGTGTATATTTTTTTAATCCAACTATTTTATAAAACAATATTTTCATTGATATTTAAATTTTAACATGTATTGAATTTTCTTACTCAAAAACTTTTATCATTAAAGAAAAATCTGTACATATGTTCTCAAATTCTCGTATACAATCTTTTTTAAAGAATGCTGATAACATGTACCTCTTTCCAATTTCAGATAAGATAGTATTGCTTTCAAATATTGATAGCATTGGAATGCCTATGAGTTTAGATATGCATATTTTTTAATTTTAATTTAATTAATCAACAAACCATTTGTAGTGTAATTTTAGATGAAGAAAAAAAAAAAATTACGAAATTATTACTAAATAACATATTTTTTTACTAAAGATATTATAAATAAATTATTTTTATTTTTAACAAATGATATGCATTTTTTTGTTTTCTGGTAAATGAACACACACACGCAAAAATAATATAAATATTCTTTTATTTTTATCAAAGTGAAATCCAATCATCTCGTTTTGCATACATTCGTTTAGATTTTTTATGTTCTAATATTGAATTAGTCTGAAATTTTTTTTTATTCATGATGTAACTTGCAGGTACATTCATTTCTTTCAATGCTAAATGAAACTCTTTCGAGCCTGCTGGAGATTGTTTCCGATTTCGAAGTAAATCTACAACTAATTTTACAATATTAGTTCGATGTAAATGTTTTCCTTTATAAACGATTTCTCCATCGGGTGTCCAAGATAATACGGAAGGCTTCTCTTTTATAAAGTCAAAATATTCCTTGCAGTATTCAAGTATCGAACAGGCGCAGCTTTTAAAATTTTGGTTGTAATGGAATCTTCTTTTTCAGAATCGGATTTTACGTCTTCTTCCTTTTTCAGAATCTTCTTCTGTTCGTTCTTGTCGGGGATGATGTATTTTAACAAATTTTTGTAACACTTGTAAATACTGATTCATCTTTTCCCTCTCGGGTAAACCCTTTGTCCGAATTATTTCTTGCATTTTATTATCTAAGTCAGTTAATTGGTCAGCTACCTCCACGCGATCTTCTGGTACCAAAATCAATTTTCTACTGTACTCCATGGATCAAGGATGTAATTACTGAAATCGCAGCTGATAATAGCAAGGATAAAAATCCTTCTCCCCGTTGAATCAATATATTTCTCTTTTTATAAAGTGGTAGTTTTTTATCAGAAAGTTTTCTTAAAATTTTTTTAAAAGGGACTAATTGATTCTTTTTTTTTTAGAAAGGGTACGTTTCCTTGAAGCACATTCAGGGCACATTCACACAAAGATTTAATAACACTGTTTGGACATTTTTTAAGAATATAGCCTTTTGATTTACTTTTTGAAATCAGTTTTAGATGTTCCAATTGGTGGTGTGAGCAGGCAGACATTCTAGAGTCGAATAAAGAATCATCTTAAAATGTGAACTTATATCGTTTCTAAAAACTTGGTGAATACTTTAGCTTTATAGACAGCACAATGGTTAAAATTTCTTCCATGTTGAAAGGGGCACAATACATTCAATGGTGGTAAATCATTTACTTTGGGGCAATCATAGTCATCCAAATTCAAAATTTCTTTACTCGTTAAAAACTCTAAAAATTTCTTTTTCTCTAATCCTTTTACATAAATATAGGGAAACATTTCCATGATAATTGTCAAAACACTGCGTAAGTACTCGTAAGGTAATTCACCATTTTATTTTGTGGAGGTGCTTAGTAACCCATAAATAATTTTCTTTCTTTCGCGGTTCTATAAGTTCAAAAGGGTGAGGGTTTAAAAATCTCCCGCAGAAAGTATCATCGTGCACGGCACACACTGCCAGTTCTTTTATAATAAAAGACCCTGCAGAAATCTGAAATCCTTCAAAATCCAAGACAGCAGCCGCCATGACTTGTAAAGACGAAAATAATTAATGAGGCTGATAAACACAGTATTTATCCCCTGGAAAAATTCCACTATGCAATCGCAGTGAATCGTCTGTATCCGGTTTTAAATCGATTAAAAGATAACTAAATGGTTTTGAAGTGGCATCCTCGTAAACTTCTCGAAAAAATTTCGTTTGACTGGGATACAGTTGTCTACCTAAATGCATGATTTGCGATCGGTCTCTAGGATTTTTGAATAAAAACAGGTAATGTGTATTCAGTGATATGTTACGCATTTCTTTTCCTTTATGAAAAATATTTTGAACAATAAAAATAATACTCAAATTTCAGTGGGGACCACCCTTAGTAAATAATTTTGTTAGTTTAGTATCGCTCGAAAGTTCTGACATGAGATCATCAATCACAATCAAAGCGTTTGATAACGTATGAATGTCTGATGGCAAACCTTCGTGAAATTCTACATTTTTCATTTCTCGGTAAAGTTTTTGATAAACTCCATAACACCAAATCACTTTTGGGAAAAGGATGTATGATTTTAAATCTATTATTTTTTAACAAGCTGTGTCTTCCCACAACCTGTAGCTCCAGCTATTAAATAATTAGATAACTTTTCCATTACTGAATGAAAATATTTGAGTATGAAGGAGTATTTATACCCACAAAAAAAAGGAACACATTTGTTTTTTAAAAGCAATTTTTTTATTTCTTAAAAATCCTTCTTACACCATATCTTTTTTTAATAAATTGATACAATCAAAAATCATTTCTTTTACAATGCACAAGATTGTTTACAATAGAATACAAAGAATTTCCTTGACATCTTTTTAAAATAAAATAAATACAATACATTCCACACACGTTAGAAGTCAGATTTTGTAGAGGAGTCGAATTCCAGCATACAGAAGGGTAACGTAAAGTGATTTCATGAAATCGTGGATCATAAAAATCAGGTGGATTTCCGAAGGAATCAAAGAACTCGATACAACCATTTTCACAGTAAAAGGCTAACCAGTGGGATCCTGGTTCTGAAGATTCATCTGAATTTACGACGAATGCATATTTTTTTCTTTTTTTATGAAAGGTATTTTGTCAGATGCATACACCCCTTTAAAAAATGGTGAAGTTGTCGAATCTCGTGATAAAATAAAATGTATCTGATTTCCATTCATTTTCAGTTTCCAAAATCAACCAGAATATTTCTTGTCTTGTTTATTTCTATAACGTTATCGAATTCTGCGAAAACAATCACACTTATAGTTTGAGATAAAGATTGAGAAAATTTTATTTCTAATCTCAAATTGCTTTGCTTGATCAAGTTCAAATGATCCCGTTACAAAGATCAGGAGACAAATTGAAAGCGAATAGTGTATTTCCTTTTATATAATCTTCTCTAGAAATAAAAGTCCTTGATGGTGTCCTATTTTTTCTGTTCCTGAGAAAAGACTATGGTAACCTTTAATGTAATTATTTTTATCAAAATTTAATTCTAATGGTGCATGAGGCTTTGGTTGTCCATCTACATAAATTCCTATAAAATTCATATGATAATGTTTGAATTCAAAAGGAGATTTTTCAAACGTACCATGAAATGCATCATTATCAACACATCCTACAATAATTCTTTTAGGCATTTGTCCAACAAAAATATTGTCTTGTACAAATGACATGCTTCCTTGTGGTACTGAATACGCTTTACAAAGAACACGATTGAGAGGATATTTTGCTGTGTCGTTTTCTAAAGCTTTTGCGTGTCCTAAAATAACACCAGGACTAACGCGCACTTTTCTGGCAAGTAAATTTATTTTTTCTAAGACAACTTTGTATCCAGCATTTCCTTGTAAACAAAATTCGGGTTTACTTCGAATGAGCTTTATTTTCACGTCTACTAAATTCAATAATAATCTCTCTTGATGAATTCAAAAAATTTGGAACGTAGTTTAAGTCCATCATTGCTGTCTTTATAAATTCCGAAATTTTATTTTTCCGAAGTTAATTGGGAAGTTTTACAGTCGAAACCATGATTCAACAGTGTTTCAAAATACGATCTGTATGAATAGGTATTACTTGAATTCGAAACAAGACGATCGTTTAATGAAATATCCATTTGAGAAAAGAGAGAATGCATAAACAAATTAACAGGACCAATTTTTTCATCTTTTTCCAAGGGCTTTCCATCGGCTTTTACTATTTTTGCTTTTACATAAAGTTGGGTTTGACTCAAGTCAACATATTCTTCCCCACTACCAGAAATATGAAATTCGACAGGTCCGCCATCAAAAACGTTTGACAAAGGGTGAAATTCAACCCAGTGACCGTCTTCTATAGCCGTTTGGATTGCAGGCAAGTGAAAAAGTTCCAATTCAGACTTTACACATTCGGGTGATCCTTTTAAAATAAATGCCATATTTTTTGCTAATCAAAAATATCGTGTTCCGACACTTTTCGTTTTTTAGAAGAAATGACTCGCTTTCTGTTTTTTCTCTTCCTTTTATATACTCCTTGACCTCTCATAGACTGTACACGATTGATAGCTTTACGGGCCAAACTTTTACCAGCTTCTTTACTTCTGCTTTTAGCAGCAGTTTCTAAGTCTTTTCCAGATAAAACATCATTGATTACTTTCGTTCCTGTGACCAGGGCTTCTTTTCCAACGACCTTTCCACCTCTTACTAAAAATGGTAATGCTGCTCGAAACAAACGACGAAACACACCTCCTAATCCATACCCTCTTTGAAATGAAATGCCTTCGTAATGTGGAATTCCGGAACCAGATTGATTGGTATAATGTTCTTCAAATTTTTCACTGCAACACACGTAAGGCACTTTCATGGTGCAACTTATACTTTTAACACTATAAAAAGAAATGTTGATTTCTTTTCTCTTTCCCCTTATTTATAGTATCTGTCTCATTCGAAAATGTAGCACGATAATGACTTTTCCTCTTTCGAAGGGCACTAAGATTCCTGAATTAAGACGGATTTCAATTTCGATGGTCTGAAATGATTGACGTATGACAGGAACATAGTGTGGTCTATCATAGAGTACATTGATAACGTCTCCGTCTTTTCCAGAAATTCTAACAACTCTTAAAAGGGGTGCTTCAACATGCCCAACCACTACAGGCTGAACGATATCACTATAAACATAAAATATTGGAAATTCGGTATGAGGATCTGCCGTAAAAGAACTTTCTGTTATATTTTCTATCACTTGAGGTTGAAAACCTAACATGCTACACAAACCTTTTTCAAGTATAACTTTAGCCCCGTCTGTAGTTTTTATTTTTACACGTTTAGTATGAGGATTGAATTTAAAATTTATTTTACCTTCATGAGAAGTTAAAGCAATAGCTTTCAAAATATCAGGTATTGTTTCATATGATCCTGGTGATAATTTTCTCGTGTTTAATTTACCGTCCCCCAGATCAAATCCGAACATGTTATTCGTTTCATTTACATTATACCAAGTGTGAGGATAAATAATTTCGGCTAATCCAACTTCCCATTTTCCATCTAAAGCAGGGGTCGGCAACCTTTTGAGTCGGAAGAGCCAAAAATGGCAATTTACAAATTTCAAAGTTTTTAAAGAGCCACAAAATTTTTTCTTGCCAACAATAAATAACAGGTGGGCTGAAAAGTTCATAGGCTGAAACATATATGGCTCTACTAGTATTAAATCCATATAATATTTGGTTAGCCCTAACCTTCAAAAGACATGTGTATAAATTTGATAGCTGTTGCGCTATTAGTATGTGAGTTACAGCATTTTTAATGAAGTTATAACATTTTTAGTGTTCATCACGTGCTGTCTACTCGGCTGACTGTCGATTGGACACCGGTGTGAAATGATGGAGCCATGTTTCATCCATTCTCACATATCGACGCAAAAATTCGGGTTTATTACGATTGAACAGCTCCAAACACTGCTTAGAATCATCAATTGGTTGTTGTTTTTGGTCGATTGTGAGCTCGCGCGGCACCCACTTTGAACAGAGCTTTTGCATATCCAAATATTCATTCACGATATGTCCAACACGTTCCTTTGATATCTTTAGCGTCTTAGCTATCTCAATCAACTTCACTTTACGGCTATCAGAAATTGTTTTGTGGACTTTTTTGATGTTTTCGTCGGTAACAGCCTCTTTGGGGCGTCCACTGCGTGCATCGTCCTCGATGCTCATTTCGCCTAGTTTAAATTTAGCAAACCTCTTCTCTACGGTTGATTTTTCTGGTGCAAAGTCCGAATAATGATTATCAAGCCAAGCCTTGGTTTCAATATTATTTTTTATTGCCAAAAAGCAATGCTTTATTAACACATGAAATTCCTTTTTATCCATTTTTTCAAACTAACTAAAGTTGCTTCACTAAAAATGCTATAACTCACATACTAATAGTACAACAGCTGTCAATTTTATACACGTGTCTTTTGAAGGTTAGGGCTAACAAAAACTCATATGGATTTAATACTAGTAGCGCCGATTTAATAATACTAGCCCACCTGTTAGTACTCGCATAAATAAATTTTTTGATAAAAAAAAAACTAATATATTTATTCATAAGAAAACATATCTATTTATTCATTATATCATACTATTTATTCATTATTAGATAATACTTATTATTTAAGTAAAAAATTAAAACAATTAAACATTTACTGACAACACTAACTTGTACTTCAATAACAAACAATTGAACAAACAAATTCAATGGGAGCGATGGCGTGGTATGGTTATTCAAGTAGAAAATTTTAACTTTACTAAACAATGTAATTTGTACTTAAAATAAAATAAAAAACCAATAACATACATTTGAGCAAACAAATTCAATGGGAGCATTGGCCTTACATGGTTTTAGAAAGTTTGGATGAATTTGGCTCATAACTTGTTGCTTTAAGTTTCAAACACGACTCTAAATTTTCATTTGTTAGTTGGCTTCTCTCTTTACTTTTAATTATATCCATGCAAGAGAACGCTTGCTCGCACGAATATGTCGATTCGAAGATAGTCAGCACTCCAAATGCCAACTTCTTCACCTCACTGTAGCAATCTGGAAGACTATTCCATGCGTCGAATATAAGTGCCTCAACTCGCCGCATTTCTTTTAAAGTTGTCCACTTTTATTGGGTTACGTACATACATTTCTGGACCTCCAGCTATTCCAACTTGCTTTTCAACTGTGTAAATTTTCCACTCCACAACGTTTACTTTTTAAATCGATCAATTGCATTTCTAGAGATCCAGTATCAATTCAAAATGGTTCAATGTGGATTTCGTTTCTATTCGTGTTGAGAGGATTTACTATGAATGCTAGAGTGGTTTCGTTGGTTTTGAATTGCTCAAATCTATCAGCAAACTCATCTTTAATTTTTTTTTATAACTGTGCTGAAGTACCCTCGTGTCAACAGTTGCACTAGTTTTATCACGATATTGCTTTATAAATTGAAAATGAAGTAATATGCCGCTCTGAATATCTTCTGCGAAAAGAATTAATTTTTCTTCAAGACAAACCAATTCTTCTACCAAAACATAGTCTGGGTTTCCCTTTCCTTGCAGTTATAGATTCAGCTCATTTAATTTCGTTGTGATGTCCACCATAAAGTAAAATTTTTGCAACCATTTGCCGTTCTCTAACTCAGGGTGATTAATGCCTTTTTTATTTAGGAATGTATTTGTTTCACTCAAGCCAAAGCAAAACGTTTCAACACCTTACCTTTGGAAAGCCATCGCACTTTATTGTGAAGAAGAGGTCGGAATACTGAGTCTCCATTTCGTTTAAGAATTCTTTAAACTGACGATGGTAGAGTGCTAACAATCTTGATTACCAAATTCGTGACCTCAACTTTTTCGGCCGGAAATGTTTGGGCACAAAGCGCTTCTTGGTGTATTATGCAGTGAAACGTAAGAATTTCGTGGTTTATTTTGCTCTGAAGAATCGTTGTTGCCCCTTTATTTTTTCCTGTCATACTTCTGGCTCCATCAGTTGCTATTGAAACGATTTTATTTAAATCGATCTTATTGTCTTCAAGGCATTCGCTACATCTTCCCCTCTAGTTCGTCCCGAGAACGGTAGCAATCCTAAAAGTTCTTCTTTTGGACCTTGGGAAGACATATACCTGACAAAAAGGGCAACTTATGCCGTGTCTTTTATGTCGCCAGTGATAAGCCAGTGATAAGGCAGAAGAAAATTGAATATCTTCCACCTGCAAATATGTTACATTTGAAGATATTTTAGCTATTCTATCTTGTACTGTTTTAGCGGATAGTGGCAAATCTTTGATTTTTTTCAAGATTTCTGGTTTGTTTTGAAATCACGAAACAGTTCTTCAGATTCCTCGTTAATCGATTCACAACCATTTTAAAATGGTTTTTTTTTTTTTTGATAAAATGAATAATATTTGCGTATGGAACTAAAGAGCCGCAGTTTCACATCCAAAGAGCCGCATGCGGCTCGCGAGCCGCAGGTTGCCGACCCCTGGCCTAGGGCCTCAAGATCAAGAGGAGCCTACATTCAAATTGTTAGCAACATTAAAATTGCACTATTCTAAAAACACTAAAACACTGAATCAAAAATAAGGAGAAATTCTGCACATTTGAATAATAAACAAACACAATAAGTAATTTACAAACTTAAAAATGGGAGGTGAAAGGGCCTCATAAGTGGAATAGCCTAGGACCTCTTTTCATCTACATACGGCCCTGTTCACGATCCTCTTCCAAATTAAAAATTTTCTCAATATAGTTGTGTGCGAAAAAGAATACGAAACATTTTATGAAATCTATATTTTATTATCTAAATATAATAATCCATCACCAAATAAGATGACTAAATAATCGCAAGAAGTGATAAGTTGAAAGTAAATAAGTGATACTAAGTAAAAGTTCAATAAAAGTGACTATAGTACTTAAAAGGTGTACAACGTGTAGTACTTACACTATCTCCAAAATGGAAGAAGATCTTAGCTAGTAGTACATCTTTGTGCTTAAAATAGTACGTCTTTGTGCTTAAAATGTACGATTTTCTTTCCCCTGTCTTTATTTTAAAGTACTTTGGTACTTGTTAATTAATAATAATAGTTAAATTATTAGGATATTTATTTTCTTTTGAGTAAATCTAGAGTACAATAATGTATTTAATTGAGTGCCAATACTACACTTCAAAAATTATAAAAAATACTTTGTAATGAAGAGACTGTGGTTATAGATATATGATTTCAATAAACGTCATTGAATTCATTTTTAAAAATTTTAGTAAAGATAAAAGTACATAAAATGACGGAAAAGAGTCAGGAATAGAAAATGTTTTTGTCAACTCTCTATGCCTGCTTTACAACATTGTAAATAAATATATATATATTTTTTTAAACGAATAAATATGCAATATCAATAATAAAAAAATTAACTTCTATTGGGAAGATGAATAAAATATTTAAAAAGGGCAATTTTCACAAATTTTCATGATGCTCCCCTCCCCTCCCCCACACACACAAGCAATTTTTTTGGAGATACACTTGAATGTCGTGAATCTATTATAAAAGGTAAATTTCATTGGTGATAAAAATTAAATCATAATTTAATTTAAGTTAATAAAAATAAGTTAATTAATAGATTATTTAATTAATTTAATTTTATAACATTATAATTTAACTTCGATTAACTTGCATTGTGATCTCTGTTGGCTAATAAATTTTTAAATCTAAATGAATCATTTCGAATATTCTTGGAATAAACGCGCATAGTGAGAATTCCCTACTTATGTCAATGAAATACCACACACACACATGAACACACCTAAAGTTCCATTGTGTTAACATTGGAATGTATCCCTGTCTTAACCCAAGTGACTCATACAAGCACGTGTTCGTGGGAAAATTAGGCTGTTCGTGGTAATTTTAGACAGCCTTTCTTATACAGTGTTTACATTCCTTCGAGCTTCTTGTGCAGTATTCTCATATCGCAGAATCAGTGAAAGACATATCTTTTGCCATCTATATACACGACATTCAAGCACTTCCCCTCCAGTATATGGGCAAAACACGTGTTACAAGATTAGAAAGCGTACAATAGTAGTGCCCTTGGAAGAGCTGTCTCTTTGACCGATTGTTCACGCCCCGTGCCACCATTGATTCTTTACAGGTGTCCAAAATAGTCCAAAAAGAGGTCGAAGGTTGAACCCCAGTGATTATTCCTATTTAACACATTATGCTACCAATTGTCAGTTTGATAAAAAGGAGAAATTATGGGAGGGATCTCAATTACACAACGAATAAATAGGATAGTTGCTGGTGTGGACTTGATAGATTCGAATTTATTGTAGAAAACTGAAATTTAAAACATTCGAATAATTTTAAAAAAGATAAAATTTTTTAATGAAAAGCCTCTTATAAAAAACAGATGTGGAAGAATGTTGGATTGGCTAGAAAACAATTTCGTTTTTCACGTTTAAGTACATGGTACTAAAAAGTGAACGTACAACCTTAACGTAAACCAATAACTTTTATTGGTTGTTATTTTGATTTTCCAGGAGAAACTAAGAAATGGTAAAAATAAGATTCGAAAACTTTGCCTTTGCTTTATTAAAATACTAAATAGTTTTTCTTATTAAGAAACAAGTAATATAATTTTTTTTTTCAAGTCAATTCCTACTTTGTTTCACTCTATTGCAGAAAGTCCTTTATAAATAAAGTTGAAATTTTCCTCTTACATTTGGCGCCATCTATTGGTAGGTACATACAACTTAAATCTAAAAAAAAACTATAATTAATATTTGAAAAAACTGCATTAACATCCAGTGTCATCCGCTGATAGTTCAAAGACGGATGGTTAAAAAATATTTTATGAACGATTGAAAATCTGAACAAGATATATATAATGAGAGTGTGAACTAATAGTAGGAATTGAAATTGCAGACGTGGAAGAATGTGGGATTGGCTAGAAAGTAATTTCGTTTTTCACATTTAAGTACATTGCGAAATACATCAAACAATAACGAAATAGCTAAATCACAAAAGTCTTTCATACACAATCGCTGCGTATTAGTAGGCAATGTAATATTTCGATCATTTAATATTAAACAGAATAACCTGCAGAACTCACAAATTTTAAAATATCTTGGCATAGAATTCGCTAGTTCTTTTTGTAATTTTCTTTTCAAAGTTCCTCCATTTTTTGATTATTATTGTTTTTACTTTACTTTTAGTTATTTATTTATCATTCTTTATATAATTATTAAATATATTATTATTATAATTATCATTACATGTTATTATATAATTATTTATATTACTATATTCTGACGATTACAAATAAATAAATGCACGAATATTAAGAGAAGTGATTGGTTTAGAACTTCATTTTTACAGGTTAAAGTTTAAAAACCGATAATAAGATTTTGTTAGAAAATCATGTCCAGTTACACATGACCTTATTACTACGAACAATTTAAGGGAAAACGATCTTTTTTACAGCAAATATTTAATTGCTCACTATTAATACATTGATTTACTTCGTTGGTCAAATTAATTGGAGATCATAATCATCAATGATAAGCTATATAGATGAACTTAATAATCACATGTAATTCATATCGTAAGACGAAGTCTGCTTTTGATTTACATTGTGCAAGCTTATTGTATTCGGATGGGCATCATTGAATAGGTCATTATCATTGAATATCATCATAAAATTTTAAAATTTCCAAAAGACATTTAAACATATTACTCTTTGTATCTCAATACAGTTTTCAAAATCATTCATTTAATGAGAGAAAAACAAAACATCTTTTACCCTATGTAACAGTGTGTTGGTGAAATAATCTACATCAGGCAAGCCTGAATTAATTTGGTGTTGTCACCAGGGCTCCTATAGACTACCTATGCTTCAGCCTAGGGCCTCAAGATCAAGAGGGGCCTGCATTCAAATTGTCAGTAAAATTAGAATGACACTATTCTGAAACCAGTAAACACTGAATAGAAAATAAGGAGAAATTTAACACATGCGAATAATAAACAAACATAATAAGTAATTTACAAACTTAAAAATGGGAGGTGAAAGGGCCTCATAAGTGGAATAGTCTGGGGCCTCTTTTCATCTAAATCCGGCCGTGGTTGTCACTTAACACTATTCAGCATATGTCGCCACAAGGAAGAATTCCTGTAAATGCTAAAACACGGAACAGTTTTGAATAATTTATGACGTTCTTCCTTGGAGTGTTCGGGAGAGGAGCACTCTTTTAATAGATCGAAATGCAGACGTTTGTTGCGCAACATCAGCTGCTGCTCGGCAAGACCATTCCAGACCTGCAGCTCATCTTGCAAGTTCTTCTTACAGTCTCCAACAAAATTGCGAGTCCCGGCTGAGCCATGGATGTTTGTAGTGGTTCGGAATCCACTTTAAGCCGTAAGTCTCCCGGTCTCATACAACTGTAGAGCGTCACGGAGCCTACACCTACACCAATCCCAAACTGTAAAGGCAACTGTAATCCCACCGAGGCGTGAGTATTAGCTGCGGCACTATAGGGAACGGGAATGACGTCACGAGTGAAGCGCGCGCAACCGGAAGTGACGAGGAGTCATCTTGTTAGAGATGGTGCTGTTGGTAGATAAGGGGTTCCCCTAGAAGACTATAAGAGAGGGGTTTTTGGAGAGATATGAATTCTCCAAATCGTGATGACTGCACTGATAAGAGGGGGTTTCAGCGGAATATGAAAACTTTTTTAATTGGATTTCTTCATAATTTAATTAGATTATTTTATAAAATGTGTTTATTATTATTATTATATTTCTTAATATAAAAATTTCTTTTATTTTACAAACGATTTTTTTTTTATCTTAATTGTATACAAAATTTATTTTTTCTTTTAACAAATTTAAATATAATTATGCGGATGTTTATTAGTGGTTCAGAATCCACGTTAAACTGTAGGTCCTGGTCAAGTTAGTTTAAAATGTGCAAAAAATGATCGTAGAGCGACAAAACAAACCAATATTATTAAAAAAAAAAAAAAAAAAAAAAAAACGATTGATTACATTCTATTTATGCACACACCAACGAATTATATTTATAAAATTAATGTGTATATTCTTTTCAGCAATTATTTCTAAAATAATATTTTCATTGATATTTAAATTATAATTTTTAACATGTATTGAATTAGCTTAACCAAAAATTCTATCATTAAAGATAAAACTGTACATACTTTCTTTTGGAATGCTGAACTAAAATTCTAGTATAAAACCTTTATTACAGAATACTGATAGCATGTAATGCGGCATCCGACCGCTGGCCAATTTCAGATAAGATAGTATTTCTTTCTATATGGCTAGGATTGGAATGCTTATCAGTTTAGACATGCATATTTTTTAATTTTCTAAATAACTATTTCAACAAACATTTCATCCGTTTGTAGTGTAATTTTAGATAAAGAAAAAATAAAATTAGAAAATTATTATTAAATAATATATATTTTTAGTAAAGATATAAACTATACAATTTTTTTTACCAATTTTATTTTTTTTTTAATTTTGGAATATTTTTTTAAAATTTAAACCATTTTTATTTTCATTTTTTTAAATAAAAGAAATGACATGACTCTTTCACTTATTGAAATTCTTTCACACAATTTTTTTTTGTACAACGTATTGTGCATTTCGACAAGCATTCTATTTAAGTACACACATCAATAAGTTAAATTATCTGTTTACTTTTATATATGTGTTAAGTATTATTTAAACTGTTAGTTAAATTATGTTCTATAGTTTTTTCTTCCAAGATGGATTGACTTTCCCACTTGATTCTATTTGTTAAACCCTATAACTTCTTGACACAAATTTTTAGCATACATTTTTTCAAACATTTAGAAATAATCACTACTTAAACTATGATTTTGTAAACCAAAATAGTTAAACTAATGTTATTTTTATAATGAATTTACACTAATTCAATTTATTAATATTGTATACATCTCACCAACCATATTTATTTAGATTTTACTTCTTTTCTGTCATACACAACCTTCATAGGCATTCTTTTTTTAAATTTTGATAATCATTATTTTGATAACAATATTTACAAAAGTCTTATAAAATTTCACTCATTATATACATCATTTTGAATTTTATGTTCCAAAAACACATTTATTAAATCGTTTTTATTTAAAATTTCGTAATGATATTTCTTTAAATAATTTATTTATTATTTCTTCCTCCATATTTGACTTATCTGTTATCTACCTTAAAATTAACAACTTACGAGATATTTTCTTAGATTGTAAACATTTAGAATTACTCACCATGATTTTGTAAAACAAAGTAGTTAGAAGGGTGTTTTTTAATAATGAATTTACACTAATCCAATTTATTATCACCGAATAACTCTATTTTATTCTAAATAGCGCAGGCGGTTCATCAGCAATTTTTCTTTACATTTTATGTTTTTTTTCTGATATGCACAAATCTTGTGCATAAGCATCAGTTTATTTTAATTTGTGTAATAATGTTAACAAAAATAGTATGAAATTTCACCCATTATACCCATCAAGTTCATTTTGAATTTTATGTATCAAAAACTTATTTTTTAAGTCGCTTTTATTAAAAAAAGTTCCTAGTGATATTTATTCTATTAATTATTCTTTCTACTTTAATATTTTGTTCTATCTGTTAAATCGAAATTAAACTACAATTAACGATATTTTATTTAGCATTCCATTATTTAAAATTGATCACGACTTAAGACTACTAGACTAAATTGATACTACTTTTTTTAATAATGAATTAACATTAATTCATTTTCTTAACCCTCAAATAACTGTTTTATTTCAAAATATTGTATACTTGTAAATATTCTTGGTTATCTAATAAACCATTTTCACTGCATTTTCATTTTCATTTTCCTTACTAGTTTGTCCTACAAAAGTCTTGTAAAAAAAAATTTTTTTCTCACTTTACAATATGGTTTTTTTTTCACTTTATTAAAGGAAATGAAAAAAACAATAATAATAAAGATGATACTTTTTACACGACTAGTTTACTTATTAAAGTGTTTTCACCACTTTTTTTCATGTGTATACATACACTCATGTCCATAAATTAAGGATAATTCAGAATCACACAGAAATTGAACTCTAAAATAAAAATTTCATCTGTAGAATTATCGCACACATCTTGAAGAAGAATATGCAAATTACAGAAAGCCACCAGATGGCGCGGATAGTACGTCACAATGACGAGAGTGTAAGAGAGGGGTATATAAGGAATGGTGGCAAAGAAGTAAAATTGTTCACAAGCGCTTTAAAAGCCTTTCAGTGCAATAACCGCATAGTTATGGCACAAAGGAAGCATTTGGATGATTTTTTACACGGTAGAATTATCGGACGACTGGAATGTGGACGTACCCAGCAGGAAGTATCCGAGGAACTTGGAATCGCCCACAGTGTCATCTCCAGGCTTTGGCAACGATTCCAAGATGATGGTAAAGTGAGTAGATTTTACAGCACAGGTAGCCCCCGAGTTATAATGCCGAATGAGGACCAGTATTTAGCAGTTACTGCCAAAAGAAACAGGCGGAGCACAGCATCAGACCTGTCTCGTCAGCTCTCTTCAGCTACCTGTACGACAGTTTCAAGGCAGACCGTGTACAGACGCTTAGGGCACATTGGTCTATATGCTCGTATGCCTGTCAGATGTGTTCCACTTACCCCAACTCACTGTCGCCTGTGATTAACCTGGAGTAGAGAGCATTCATTGTGGACACCGCAACAGTGGTCTTGTGCGATGTTTTCCGACGAGTCCAGGTTTAGTTTACAGTCTGATTCTCGCCGGACTTTCATATGGCGAGCGCCAGGTACCCGTTACCACCAAGAGAACATCATTGAACGACACCGTTACTGTGGTGCAGAATGGCTCGTTTGGGGAGGAATTATTCTTGGTTCCAGAACTGACCTGCATGTTCAGAGTGTAATGATGACAGGCCACATCTATCGGGATGTCATTCTAGAACAACATGTACGTTTGTTTCGGGGTGCCATGGGTGCTGAATTTCTGTTTATGGATGACAACGCCCGTCCTCACCGTGCAAACATTGTAGACGAATGTCTTCAATTGGAGGATATCACCCGTATGGATTGGCCAGCATACTCACCGGACTTGAATCCAATAGAGCATGTGTGGGATATGCTTGGCCGACGAATTGCAGCCCGTCAACCCCCTCCCACCTGTCAACCGGAATTTCGGAGGGCACTGCTTGATGAGTGGTGTAATATTCCCCAAGATCAGATTGATAATTTGATACTCAGCATGCCTAGGCGTTGTAAGGCCTGTATTGCATCGTCCGGGAGACATACTCCATATTAACCATCATACTAACCGTGGTATACTGTTTTTTGAAAATAGGTTCTTTTTTGAAATTTGCTCCAGGGAGTAAAAATCGCAATTTTTATTAATTATGTCAAACATATAGCATCTTTTTCGCTCTTTACCTTTTGTTTAATAAATAGACTTTACAAATAAGTCAAATTTGTTTTGCTTCTGTCTCTTTCTTTGCCTGAACTTCATTATCCTTAATTTATGGACATGAGTGTATAACAAGCATTCTATTTTAATATTTTTATGCACTTATGACATCAAATCATATTTACCATAGATTCATCTCATAAAGACGTATCGGAAAACTTAGAAAAACGTACTGAAATCGCAAATGCAAAATTTTAGAATAATCAATAAGTATATTATGGTTTGACATTGAAGTCTTAAAATGGACAATATCTGACACTAGAAACGACAACAGCATACACTTGCTCATTTCATATGAAGTGCTTGCTAAAGATGTGAATTGGTGCATTTGATTCATCTTGTAATCTAAAGTCATTTGATTGCACTAAGGTAATTTGCGACTTAAGGAAATAGTGAGAGTTTCGCATCAAATTAAATTTGCAATAATACTATAAATGATTCTCATAATCATATTTTTGTTTTTAACTGCTCGAAATTTAGCAATCATTTCATTTCAGTAAAAATAAACTTGATACAAACATTTCTACCACAAATGCTACTGGAGGGAACTTACAAAGTATTTGAAAACGATTCACAATTTTTTAGGCCTTTTCTTTATGATCATGCATGGCTTTTCTAATTTTTTTCAATGATTCCTATAAATCAGAAGTATCCAAACTTTTTAGCCTAAGAATCACACTGACTCTTGCACCAAGTTCCAAGGCTAAGACATGCGTCCTCATATCAATATAATCAATTTTTTAATTACGTACAAATCGTTTCAGAACTACAGCGAGTGAGGTATCTCCGGTAGCAATTTCGGTTGGTACTTGCTGGCAAATGTAAGACATGTCAATGTGGCGTAGAAGCTATTTTGCGCTATAGTAGCAAAGCGCCATCTACAGGTGAGGGGCGAAATGACGCAAAACGCTAATCATGCTTCGTTAGTCGAAGTATACAACGCCATTTTGTAGCGAGTAGCAGAGCTAGAGTATAATTGTAACTTTCCACTGACAGTGGAAAATTACATCTAATGAATCTCATTCATCATAATTTTAATCTCATTATGTGAATTATCTTTGTACGTCGCTTATTGTAAGTTTTTAGTAATATCATTAATTATAGTTGAAATGTTCAACTTCATTATGCATGTCAGTTATTGTGCGTCTTAGTGGGCAGCAAAATTTACATTTCTAAGAAAGATGAAATTTCACATATGCGTTTAATGATAAAATGTAACATATGCATTTAATGATAAAATGTATTTATTTAACACCTTACTTTTGGACTTTATATATTGACATGTTGTCCTATCAGTATGCACGAATTTACGAGATGTT
Source organism: Caerostris darwini (assembly GCA_021605075.1). Lineage (NCBI taxonomy): Eukaryota > Metazoa > Arthropoda > Arachnida > Araneae > Araneidae > Caerostris > Caerostris darwini. The sequence goes on along the minus strand of BPLQ01009812.1, from coordinate 319,309 downwards.
GGAAATTTCATATTAAGTTATGTTTAATTTATAATAATAATAAATAATTCCTCGATTTTGCTCGTTTGATTGGAATCCGTGGATAATCTGTTCTTTCAGGTCACATTACGCATTCAGTGCCTCGATGGGTGAAAAAAAAAAAGATCGAATCCAACCCAAACGACTTCTCACAGTTCGATGGGAGGGGGAAGGAAGAAAACTCGAGGAAAATCGTTATTACATTACATTAGCCACAAATGCTTGCGGTGATCCGAAAGCGAGAAATCATCGCTGGTATTTTTGGAACGAACAAGTCCAACAGGTGTTCCATCGGTGGGGGGGCAGCGAGCAAGAAAAGAACGCCACCTGTGCCTCGGTGGCGCGGGAATCCATCTCTCTCTCTCTGTGTCATTGTTCAATCATTAAAAATGGCGCCCTCCGAGCGCTTGCAGGTGCGAGTTGTGCTGTTCTCTCCCTTCTTTCTAATCACAATTTCCGCGCACGTGCAACGGGGAAGTTAGAAAATCGTTTTCATTCTTTTTTTTGCCTGTCGGGAAGGACGCATGGGGTGAGACAATGCGATGGGCAAGAAAAGGGTGTGATGTTCTACGTTTCATTCTTTTTTTTTTGGTTCTGTATGGCTAACCGAGCATTGATAGGCCACAGCCCTATAGCAGACGATTTTGTAAAGGTTTTTGGAATGTCCGAACAGAATCTTCTGCATCGATGCTTCTAAAAAGGAATTTGTGTCCAGTGTTACACAGGAAATGGAATGTGCGGATGTCATTAAATGAGGTCCTCCCAGAACGAACGTTTCCGTTCGAATATGAAAGAAGCTCCATTTTCATGAATGGAAAAGGAATGTTAATGATTTCGCCAACAATGGAATGATTCTGATGATAAGCCGAAAATATTCTATAGAAACTCCGTCGATTACTGTCGACTACAGTGAAATAAATCGTGGGAACTAAAAGTAAAATGAAATAACATGATGAAATTCGAAAGCTCATACACAGATAAAAACTCTTACAAAACATTTATTTACTTTTCATTCCAACCAGGGAAAAAAAAATTTATATTTATTTAATTCAAAGCATAGCTTTCACGTTTATTCTGATGGGTTTTTTTAATCTATCCTCAGTTAGTTTTATTATCATTTTTTTTTAACATCTTCGCACGACATATGCAAAATTTGTTTGAATGATTATAACTTTGAAAATAAATTATCCCCAAACAATATATTTGAATAGAAGAAGTATACTTGGTTAAATATGTTTAATGAGCTTACTTTTTTATTGTAATTTAAATTATTGAAATAAGAGAGGGACAAAAATAAAATCTGACGACAGAAAATTTTCCCTTTTTGGCTCGGGATTTTAAACATTTGCATGTCCAACTATAAGTACTCGTAGTACGTTGATCATTTCCTTCTTCTTGAAGTTTCATATTTATCACTTTTGGCATTTCCCATGCTTATGGAGCTGTATAGTGCTTCTTATTGTATTTGGAATGCTGCATTCTTCCTTTATGCCTAGAATTTTCAAGCTTTGATATATTCTTTTGGGTATTGAATGTGACAACGTTTCTTGTAGAATTTGGAATGCTTCATTCTTCATTCATGCCTAGAATGTTCAAACTTTGATTTATTATTTAGGCTATTGAATGTGACAACGTTTGTTGTAGAATTTGGAATGCTTCATTCTTCATTCATGCCTAGAATGTTCAAACTTTGATTTATTATTTAGGCTATTGAATGTGACAACGTTTCTTGTAGAATTTGGAATGCTTCATTCTTCATTTATGCCTAGAATTTTCAAACTTTGATATATTCTTTTGGGTATTGTATGCGATAACGTTTCTTGTCGAATTTGGAATGCTTCATTCTTCATTCATGCCTAGAATGTTCAAACTTTGATTTATTATTTAGGCTATTGAATGTGACAACGTTTGTTGTAGAATTTGGAATGCTTCATTCTTCATTCATGCCTAGAATGTTCAAACTTTGATTTATTATTTAGGCTATTGAATGTGACAACGTTTCTTGTAGAATTTGGAATGCTTCATTCTTCATTTATGCCTAGAATTTTCAAACTTTGATATATTCTTTTGGGTATTGTATGCGATAACGTTTCTTGTCGAATTTGGAATGCTTCATTCTTCATTCATGCCTAGAATGTTCAAACTTTGATTTATTATTTAGGCTATTGAAAGTGACAACGTTTCTTGTAGAATTGGGAATACTTCATTCTTCAATTATGCCTAGAATATTCAAGCATTGATAGATTTTTTTGACTATTGATTGTTATAGTGTTTCTTGTAGAATTGGAAATACTTCATTCTTCCTTTACGACTACATTTATCTTACTTTTGTACATTCTTTTAGAGATTCTTGAACAATTCCTTCTTCATGAATTTCTTGATCTATTCAATATTACTATATTCATGTGGCTATTGAGTTTGGTCATTCTTGTAGTATTCCAATCAATTGCTTCATATATCTGGCGCATTATTAAACATTGGCCTATTCCCGAGTTTACTCATCAGTTCTCCAATGTTTACATATGATAAGTTGAAATTTGCCGAGCAGATTTCAGCATCTTCCTTTTTTTTTTAAATCTATCGTTAGTCAGTTTATTATTATCATTTTTTTTTTAATATCTTCGCACGACACATACAAAATGTTTTTGAATGATTATAAGCTTGAGAATAAATTATCCCCAAACAATATATTTGACTAGAAGAAGTATACTTGGTTAAATATGTTTAATGTGCTTATTTTTTTATTGTAATTTAAATTATTGAAATAAGAGAGTGACAAAAATAAATCTGACGACACAAAATTTTCAAACGATAAACGGAATATCAATCTGCATGATGGAGAAAACATACTTCTCTGTCTAAGATAGATGAAAACAGTTAAATGGAAGTCTTTAGAAGTTTGTAAAAAAATAAATCATTTGATGTATTTTTCATAACAGATAAAATTCTAGTCTATTTATTAAAAGAGTTATTCAGTTAAGAGATAAGTAAAATAGATAAAAATTCTATATTTAATTTTCAATATTTTGTATATTTATAAAAGAACCAGACAGCCTTCGAAATTAGAAGAAGTTATTATATATAGCCACTTAACGAAGTAAAAGATATTGAAGGTGAGCGCACAATAATAGAATAGCCACTTAACAAAATCCGAAAAGCAACGCCCGCATATCTATGAGTTCATTAAAAACAAACAGCAAACAGCAAAAATTACCTCACACAAGTATAAAGAGTTCTATGAATCTTGAGTTGTTATTTTTTTATTTTTTTAACGATCAACCAAAATTCAACGCTCAACTCAAGAGACGGCAATAATGTGTGCAGCAGTTTTCAAGAATTTGGTCAAGAGCTACGGTCACTTTGGGCTAAACAGACCCGGTACCTACGGTTTAACGTGGATTCCGAACCACTAACGAACATCCATGCCACCGCCAGGATTCAAACCTGAAGCCTGGGATAGGCCAGAGCGCAAGCCACTTGGCCACGAGGCCGCTGCAGTTTTCAAGAGGGCTCAGATTCAATTCTTCTGGTAGCATCCGTTGCAATCATTGCTTTCAGAGAGAGGGGAACCAATGGCGATTGTAACAAGATGTATTGGACATCTTGCATCGAGAGTCAGAGACGGCCTGCTGGGAGTTTTCCGGGTGTCCTTTCATATGACATTTTTGCGTCAATGTCCTTCTTTGAATGCCTGTACAATTAAGTAAAAAAAATGAGCACAAACCATTGGCAATGAATATAAGGGCGATAGAACAAACAATACGAAGACAAAAAAATTATTATTCACATCAAAGAATTATGGTGTGGTTAAATCTGAAATTACAAAGCCGCGGAAAGGTGCTTGCGTGACTGTTAGAAATTGAGGACAGTATTTATCAGAAGTTGCATATCTAATATTCATTCATGGTAATAAAGAAAAAGAAATTTAGTTTCTGATAAATTGGAGATATAAAGTGATAAAGGGGGAGCCTAGGTGGATGTGGACGATAAAACACGAAATAAATTTAAGGTTTTTTTCAAGCTTTCAATTCTATTTTTTATTCAATTCCTACGATTAGCTCACACTCTCCCTATATATATATCTTCTTCACATTTTCGATCGTTCATGAAACACTTTTTATTCATCCACTCGAGTTCAAATACATTTTTTTTTAACTTGTAGTGAATGACACTTGATGTTAATACAGTTTTGTTCAAATATTAATTCATTCATTGAATTAAATTAATTAATTTTAGGTTTTTTTTAGATTTAAGTTGCATGTATCTAATAATAGATGGCGCCAGATGTAAGAGGAAAATTTCAACTTTATTTGTAAAGGATTTTTCTGCAATAGAGTGGGAAAAAAAAGTACTAATTGACTTTAATTTTTTTTTTTTTTTTTTATGCATATTACTTTTTTATATTACTTGTTTATTTCTTCAACTTCACTTATTATATATATATATATATATATATATATATCGTAATTATCTTCCCTACAAAAGAATAAATTAAATTAAAACAAATATTAATAATTAAAAGAAAGAGAGGGAAACATTACAGCATCCTTAAGCAATACTGACTTCTCTCTTCCTTTTTACGAAACGAACACAAAGGAATTTTTTACACCGGATCTCTATAAAATCGTTTGGCAGAAAGTGAAAATCGTTTTACTTCCCTGTAAGACTAATGGAACACAGATTTGAGGCTGGGTCTCACCTGAGCTTTTAATGGGCGACAATTGGTGGTTGGTTTTCTTAATCCCCATACCCTCGGGGCTTTTTCTCCCCCTCCCGCTTTTGGGGGATGGCCTTATTTGTTCCATCTACCCCTCAAACAACAGAATTAAGGGGAAATGATAATGGAGAGTATATTCAAAAGTCTATTCATTTGTAAGTTAAGCGAATTGGGGTTCTTTTTTTCCGTGTTGTGAAGAAAGAGAATCTCTTTGTCCCGCTGTCTAGCAGGGAATTCTCGAGAATGTCTTGGCACCTGCACTTTAGCACGAAGGGGCATGTTTCCACGTGCACTGACGAATAGATACTTGAAACTAAATCAGGGATGGGCAAACTTTTTCGGTCGCGGGCCAAAACTCGAGAAAAAAAAGGTTTGGCGGGCCAAGATAAATTTTCCTAAAATTTTAAATACAATATACAAGTATTATAATTTAAATATGCCAATGAGATGATTGAAATTGAGATTTCATTTTTAAAAGTTCCTTATAGAGAGGTTCAAAGTGAGATGGACTGATTCTAAGGAACGAGATTAAATGCTCATCTGTCAGTCTACTTCTGAAATAATTCTTTCTAAGGTTCATAGTTGAAAACACTTGTTCACATATATAAGTTGAAGCAACTGAAGTAACTTACTTTTGATAATGATTTGTAAACTGCTATAACTAACAAAGAACTTCCGCTTTTAATACTTTCCGATTGAAAGGTGTCTGTGCTTGCTATTTCCGTCGATATATGTTCTGTAGAACAAAAATAGAGAAAGTAAAAAGATCATCAGTCCTTGAAAAAAAGGAAGATCAAAGTAATATTTAATCAAAGTAGAAAAGGAGATGCATATATAATATATAAATATATATTTCTTTTAATTTGCCTCGGACTGGCAAATTAAAATTCTATCCGCCGGCCGGATAGAACTTTCCGGTGGGCCGGAGTTGGCCCGCGGGCCGAAGTTTGCCCATCCCTGAATTCAATTCTTGCAAGATCTGAGACCGAAATGTGCAAGGGGAGAAAAAATTATGTTTGAAATAATTCGTATTGGTTCAGATTATGTGATTTTTTTAAGTGTTCTGGCTTTAAAAATTTCAAATTAGACGACACGCTACATTAAATTACTTAATTTTATTAGGGTTTATAAATGTGTAAAATAGGCTACCTTTTTCTATTCCTAGTATTAGTTCACACTCTCCCTATATATATTTATATATTTTGCTCAAATTTTCAGCCGTTCATAAAATACTTTTTATTCCTCCACTCAAGTTCAAATACATTTTTTTTAACTTGTAGTGGATGACACTGGATGTGAATACAGTTTTTTCAAATATTAATTCATTCATTAAATTTAATTAATTAATTTTAGTTTTATAGGGGAGAAAAAAAAAATCTCTTATATAAGATATTTAGCAGGATATAAATTTATTAATAAATACCATTAGTGGTGAAGAGTATTAGTGGAGAAGCGTATTTATATTAATTGTAATTATTTAATAAAAAGTAACAAAAATAAAATATTTCTTTGTTGACTTAAGTAGGAATTGACTTTAATTGTTTTTTTTATATATATATTACTTTTTTTATTTTCATTAGTGAAATCACAAATAGCTTCGTGTATTATAAAGAAAATTTTGTTTGTTGATTATTTCTATTTCTTCAATAGAAGAGTATACTAAACTGTTTTCTTGTTCTGTTTTTGTTTTAATGTTTTTTAATCTTCAGATATGGCTATAAGAATTTGGCCAATACAATAACAATAGCCTTATTCGTAATTGTTGGTTCTGATTGCCGAGTGTCTAGCGCTGTGGCGCTCGGTGCCACGGGTTTCATGTTCGAGTCCCGGCGATGCAATGAATGTTTGTAGTGGTTCGGAATCCAATTTAAACCGTAGGTCCCGGTCTAATATGACTGTATGGCGACAATCCTACCCCATAAAAGAAAACATCTTCTGTCTCGAAATCTGCCAGCCTTGCCCCACCATGGACTGCTTCATGATAATGTTTATTCGTGTTTTTGATATTTGTAATTGCGAAATAATTTTCCTGCCTTTCTTTTTTTTTGCACCATGAAGGATGGATTTTAACGTAGACAAAAATGCGTATGCAATGTAAAAACAAATTTAACCCTTCAGCGCACGACACTCACATTCGCATGGGGTCGATTAGATCCCACATTTATGCTCATTTCTCATCAACCCACCAAAACAAAAATCACTTTTAACATGTGAATGTATTTTTTGCATGAAAGACGAATCGTCTCATTTAAATAACAATTACAAAATAAAAAATAATAGTTTAAATTTAACTCAATTTTTTTTTTAATTCTCTTTTTGAAGTGCATTTAATTTTTATCTTTTTCGACATATTCAATTATTTTATGTAAAATAAATACAATTTTCCAGTTAAAATAGTATCAAATTATAACAAAATCCATGTTTTAGATTATATTTACACTTGAAAATTTGGACAAAAGGAAAGATTCACTATTCAGTGCAAGAAATCAGTTTAGAATTTCGATTTAAATTTCTTGCATACATACACATTATGCTATTTGTGACACTTTTCCTACTTTAAAAAAGATTATTTATCAATATGTTTGTCAGAACAACTTTTGCATATGGAAAAGGAATGTGTTTGACTGGAGTTTTATCACATTTTTCACAAACATATGTCTTCCTATCGAATTTTCTCGGCAACTCTTTACACGAAGGTTTGCTAATTTCTTCGGACACTTTGCTTCTCTGGCTCCAAGGATGTTTGTGAGTGGTTCGGAATCCACTTTAAACTGTAGGTCTCTGTCTGTTTAGTCTAAAGTGTGCACAAGATGACCGTAGAGCGACAAACCAAACCAAATCTCTGTCGCCAAAACAGTATACGCTATAAATAAAATATATTATAATGTGCTACATAGAAATACAATCAAATCGTATAACAAAACAATCACAACATTCTCAACACCAAAACCATGAAGTGATTCATGTTCAGCAGCTCCCCCCTCTCAAAAAAAAAAAAAGGAAGAAAGGAAAACAAAGAGAGAGAGAGTAAAAGAAATTAAATGAACATAGCCTGCAGCAACATAGTTGAAAATTAGGAGGCATCCACAAATTTTAGATGTAACAAAAAAATGAACGGCTAGAGTTGTATGGCAGGAAAAAAAACAACACAAATATTTATTCGAAATATACAAAAGGGTATGAAACAATTTGTCGAGGAAACCAATAAAAGCCAAAAGAAGATTATTGTTATAAAATCTTGATGATAACTTTATAAAGGAATGTGTAAACTCAGGATATTATAAACCTGTTTATTTCTGCTCGTTAGATAACTGGATCCAAATCAGAAACATACAGATTATATATATATATATATATATAGATAGATAGATAATTTATGTGGGTTAAAGATTGATATAAATTCAAACAAGTGCCCAAAATTCCAATTAGCAAAATTATCCTTTACACACAGAAATTTAAATTCTGAATCATCTTGTTAAAGTGATCTATACCTTTCTCTGGGAATAAGATTGTTGAAGCCTGTAAAAAAAAAAAAAAAACGATAATGTTAGTAAATTAGAAGAGTTTTATTTTCATATAGTTATAAGAAAAATAATGTTATTGATTTTTATATTTTACATGTCTGCGATCACATAAGATATTCGTCAACAATAAAAAAAAAAAAAAGCAACATACTTCTTTGACGTTAGATCTAAAAATATATACTTGATTAAACATGCATTAAACATTAACAGTAATCAATTTAAGTGTCTTTTTATTATCTGTGAATATGTCCTGGTTAGAGGTATGTCTCCAGCATTTTTAGAGGAGTCCAGGGGTTTCTCCAGAAAAGTGAAGCTATAAAATAAAAAAATAAGTAAGAGAATAAATAATTATTTAAAGCAGATTTATCTCCTGTCACAACACCAGAAACAATATTTAAAAAACTTTTATTTAAAATAAATATTGATTTGCACGTGATATATTTGTGTATATTTTTAAATGAAATATCTAAACATAACGATTGATCCTTTTTAAGTTACGTGCTCTGTAGTTCATGTTGAACGATCTGGCTTTCAAAATATAAATAGATCAGTGTTTCAATATACTCAAAATCAGTGTTGTAGGATTAGTTTATGTTTATAAAACTTATTTTAACTATTAATGAACAGACTTCTCTTCCTGAATCGGGTAGTATTTCTTGTAGTATTTGAACAACTGCTTCTTTATAAAGTTCTAGAGTTATTCAATTTTGCAGCTATTTCATTTGACAGTTCTTGTGTGGATTCTGCACTTTAGGGTTTCCGATTTCTCCAAATCTTTTTTTTTCCACGCTCAATGGAATAGCCAAACCGCAGTATTTTGTAACCACTGAGGTTTCTTTAGGAGTGGACAAACAGCAAAGTGAAAAAAAAAAAAATCGCCAAATAAACCAGCGGAATCCTAACGTGTAGAACTCCTGATTTTGCTGTATTCTGACCCATTGATTCATACATTTCTTGGATTATTGAACATTTTTATACTCTCACGTGTATTCGCCCAGCAAAATATGCTCACACATGATAACTTGAAATGCGTGAAAAGATTTCAGGTTTTGGTATTTATTTTTTCTTCTCCTTTTTAGTATAAAATATTAAAATAGAGAGGACTGATACAAATCAAGAAACTCGGAGAAAGTTCTCGACTCTTTATCCTACAGTGATTGAAAAAAGAGCAGATAGCAAATAGAAAGTACAAAATTGATTTATTCCAGGAAAAAAGAGCTGATTCCCGTGATAACTATAACACTCTACATCTGACTACAAAAGTTGGAATGATGGAAAATGTTGACTCCTGATCCTAGTTAAATTCGGAAAGAGCATTAAACAATCCTTGCCATTGCTGGTAAATAGCAAAGATATCATGAGTTATTATTGCCATACCACTTTTTCTTCTGCCTTTCTTCCCCTGGTATGTAGTTTCTCCTTATGCAGTATTTACCATAGAATGAGATGGCGGTATATGCAGGTATTCTGCGATATGTACATAGCTGCTCTTATTGATCAGATAGACGGATGATTGATTTGGGAATTGTAAATTGTCTTTCCAGCCAGTTCTCGGCAATGTTCTGAAAATATTTCTCGTAGAACAGTTATTATTATTCTGCATGAGTAGCTTTGGCGAAGGAGCATTCTTCTTCTTTTGTATGAGTACCTATTATTCCTTTAAGAAAGTTTCCTTCCTTGTTGGACCTAACTTTCAAGCCCAATCTATCAAATGCCCTCTTTTACTTTCACCGATTTCAATCTGAACCCGTTGCAATGATGACTAACTGTTACAACTTTTATTTCTGTATCTCTTTTTTTTTTATTCTTTGTTTTTATTTTTAGTTAAATGTATAATTGTTATTCTCTCCTGACCATTCTGTGATGCTTAATTCCTTCAAACTGAGTAGGAGTGCATTTCACACTCGCACTCCAAACCATTATCGAATCTAGTAGCTGTCCAAAATTTTTCAACTTTCCATTCTAGGAGAAATTTTATTGAATTTTTTTTTTTTATTTTTTTTTTAATTTTTTTTTTTATAGTTTTGGTTAATTTTTTCATAAGATCAATCAGATTAAATGTTTAAGCCGACCTGGTCCGAAGGCTTGCGGTAAGTGAATAATAAAAGAATTCTCCAATCTGAATTCAGAAAAATGAAGTTAAAAAAAAATGAAGTCACTTTCATATAGTGTCCCTCTCAATTTGTATTGATTTTTTTGCAATGGCGATTTAAATATTTAGCATTTTATGAAAATTTTCAGATGAAAAAGCGGTTTAGATGTGCTTATTTGGTTTTTAAAAAAAACAATTCTATTTTGACAAAACTTTCCTTTTTTTTCTTCTTTTTTTTGTCAATTTGCAGTCCTAATTTTGTTTAAAAAGATATTTAAGATATTAAAAGATATTTTTCAAAATTAAAAAAAAGCTGTCAATTTTTTAATGTAATTTTTCAATATAATTTAATAAGAGATAATAAAAAAAATTGCGTCAAAATGATTAATATAAATAAATATCTTTATATTCTTTCTTTATCTTTATATTTTTCTAAATATCTTCTTTTTTATTTTCAGTTTAAGATTCTTTTTTTTAACAATTTGAATCTGTTACCAAATTTGAATACCAAAATGTATTTATTTTTTACTTTTAAAAATTTACCTTTTATTAAACTAAATACTTTTTAAATTTATAAAAATACTTTTCAATTTAAGTTCTTTTTTAACAGTTTAATATTTTTCTTAACTTTATTTATTTATTTTTTATTAAACTAATTATTTTTATAATATCCTTTTTTTTTTATCAAGGAAATTTTTTTTTCTCAATTTGAAACATATTGCCTACATTATTTTGGTAAAGTAACTGCTTTTATATTTTGAAGAATAATATTTCATATTAATTATTATTAAAGGAAAAAAATTAAGACTTTTTAACATACTTTTTTTTTTTTGTATTAATTGTTTTAAATGTGAATGCATTCTAAAATTTCCTTCTAGCATTCTAATAAATTTCATTTATTTTAATATATGTATATAATGAATGCAAATTGATTAAGAAATATATTCCTTTAAGAAATAGTATTATAAGAGTATTGAGTATTATTTAAGTTTAAAACTCTTTGTTAAATTATGTCCAGTATTTTTTCTTCTTTTTGTTTAAAAGCAATTTTTTTTTCTTTAAAAATTGTAAATATTTTCTGTTTTTTGTGCTTGTTAAAATTTTATCTAAAAAAAATTTCAATATGTCAGTTTAGAAATAATAGAAAATATACTAGAATTCTATCAAATAGAGAGTACTACATGTGAGCTGATGCAACTTAATCTTTTAGACAACATTTTTAATTTTTCATATTTTTTTCATGCTTATCAACTACTATTTGTCCACTGTGACATTTATTGTTCATTATTTTGAATTAAAAAACCTGCTTTCTATTTGTAATGCATTTTATTTTCTTATAAAAGTGAACACTAAAAAACCGATATTTAATTTATTTTGTTCAACATTAAATAGTTTTAACATGATTTTATTAAATCAACTTTCTATTTATAGATTTTTTAAACCCATTTGCAATCTCCGACTTGTATTCCAAATTAATACATTTTACATAATAATAATAACAATAAATAAACATTAAAAAAAAACTATAACAAGCTATTGATTTTTAAATGCCTGCCTGTGTAACCCTCAAAATAATAATAATAATAATTATTATTATTATTAATTCTATCTTTGATTCTTTTATCCTCATTATTTGATGCATTTCAAAACATATATTTAAATATATTTATTTGCTTATTTATTTCAATTCCTACTATTAGGTCCCACTCTCCCTCTCTATATCTTGTTCACATTTTCAATCGTTCTTAAAACACTTTTTATTCATCCACTCACGTTCAAATACATTTTTTTTTTAACTTGTAGTGGAGGACACTGGATGTGAATGCAGTTTTTTTTCAAATATTAATGCATTCATTAAATTGAATGAATTAATTTTAGTTTTTTTTTAGATTTAAGTTGCCTGTATCTACCCATAGATGGCGCCTGAAAAAAATTAAAAAAAACTATATAAAATAGTTAAAAGTTAGTTATTACAAGTTACACAAAGTTATTACAGTTAGTTATTACAAAAATGAATCAAAATTATTTATAAAGGACTTTCTGAAATATAGTGAAAAAAAAGTAGAAATTGACTTTAAATTTTTTTTTTTTATATATTACTTGTTGTTTGATGCATTTCAAAACAAATATTTAAATATATATATACATTTTTATTTATTTATTTTATTTTATTCTGTTTATTTATCTATTTTATTTATTTATTTATGTTTTAATTTAATTTTCTTTTTCTTATTATTATTTTGTAAAATACGTCATCTGCAAATTTATTTCCTCCTGCATTAGCCTGCAAATATCAAGAATTCCGTTGGATTGAATCCCCCATGCCTTTTCTTGAGACTTCTTTGAGACTTAATTTACTTATTTATCTATTTTATTTATTATTTATTTCTTAAATTTTAATTAACAGCAAGAGAAGAGAAAATGTTGGCAATCTTTGAAAGAAAAGTGCTACGAACTATTTTTGGTGGTATCCATGACAATGGAAATTGGCGAAGACGATACAATTTTGAACTTTACTAACTTTTTAGGGATGTTGACTTTTTAAAATGTGTTAAATTGAACAGAATGAGATGGGCTGGTCATCTGATGAGAATGGAAAGTGATGGAGCTGCTTTGAAGGTTTTCAATGTAACCCCTTTTGGACAGCGACCCAGGGCAAGACCAAAAAAGAGATGGGTCGACTGTTTAGACTCTGATTTTAATGTTATTAAGATCAAAAACTGGAGGTCCACGGCCAAGAGGAGAACAGCCTGGCTGGATCTTTTAAAGAAGGCCAAGGCCCACAACGGGCCGTCGAGCCAGTTATGAAGATGATTTGATGCATATCAAAACAAATATTTAAATATATACATACATTTTTTATTAATTTTATTTTGATTATTTATTTATCTATTTTATTTATTTATTTATTAAATTAAATTTTATTATTATTATTAATATTATGTCAAATACGTCATCTGTGAATTTATTTTCCCCCTGCATTAGCCTGCTGCAAATATCAAAAATTCCGTTGGATTGAGTCACCCATGCCTTTTCTTCAGACGAGTTTCAGCATCATCATTTCGCCGTCCACCCCCGATGTGGGGATGGGGGGGGGCATTCTCTCTCTTTAACAGAACATCGCATTTCTATGTATCGTTTGCACAATGCCCCTCCCCCTACACACTCCACAGTGGAAGAGAGAACATGCGATCCTCTCAGGAACTCCACGCACAGGTGATCCCTGCCGCATTCCTCTACCTCAATAAAGGACACCACCATCATCGAACTGCACACTGCAATCATCGCCTCCACCCCCCCTCTCCAGAGAGCGAGAGAGAAGAACTTCTTGGAGTGAGTAATCCTCGCGACAGATGCCTCGCGACACGCAGGCATTCCATTGGCCACTTTTCCCATGCTCTGCCATCTGCCGCGCATCACCTGCGCTCTCCGACCTCACCTGCTCCCCGCCTTATTAAGGGCCTTCAAAGGACGTGTTGCTGTTTACTTATTATTGACTCCCGGGATTAGTAGCGTGGGAATCGCCCTTTTGTTTCTTTCCTTCCGCGTTTAAGTGGACCTCTCTCGCCCGCGGTCTGAAATATCTTCTTCTTTTAACTAACTTCCACATTATTATTCACTTGTTTTAATGTCCATAAAAATGTTTTGTTTATTTGCCTTGGTATCCTTTAAGTTGAGCATGTGAAGATTTGTGAAGGCCGCATGCAATCATGTAATTTGGCCGTGGGCCACAAACGTACATACAAAAAAACTTGTAAATTCTTTACCATAATAACATAACTTCATACAAATAACTTCATACATATTCTATATGACATAACATGATTTCCAAAATTCTCTAACGTATTAACATAACTTCGAAAATTTTCACATAACATAATCATAATCACATAACATCACATATATAACATAGCATATATCATGCATATATTACAAATAAAACCATCCTATAACATATATTCGGTCATCTCATGAGAATGGAAAGTGATAGAGCTGCTTTGAAGGTTTTTCAATGCAACCCCTTTTGGACAACGGCCAAGGAAAAGACTGGAGATGGGTCGACTGTTTAGACTCTGATTTTAGTCTTATTAAGATCGAAAACTGGAGGTCCACGGTCAAGAGGAGAATAGCCTGGCTGGATCTTTTAAAGAAGGCCAAGGCTCACAACGGGCTGTCGAGCCAGTTAGGATGATGATAACATATTTTATGCGTAACCATTTTCATGCATGCTCTATCATAAAAACATAACTTCGAAAATTCAATAATCAGTATGTTAAATATTTTAGTATTAACATAATTTCTTATATAAGATTAGTGCCATGCATATTCTAGCATAATAATATAACATAATGTATATATACTAATTTCCATAATAACAAACCTTATATATATTCAAATATAATAACATAAGATTTACTTCATACATATTCTAGCATAACTTCATGCATAAGATTAACTTCATACGTGTTCTAATACAACTCTAAATTTTATAGCGTAACAAATAAAGGGGGAAAAAAATTATCAAACCCGTATTAAATAGGGGAAGACGGGGACAGTTGAGTCCCTTCTTAAATTTCAATATTTTTTAAAAATTTTTATACTTTCTTACACCGAAATGAAATATTATAAGGGAAATTTTAACAAATAGCTTTCAATTCAAAACCTCACATCTTAATAAACAATTTCTTGTCTTTCTGATCAGAAATTCATTGTAAATGCCAACAAAGCGGATTCTGCATTTCTGACACGTAAAAGTCCAACCCAGTGACTTAGTGGTAACATGTGCAGCCATTCTTCAAAGAAACCCAGGTTCGAATTTTCCCTTCATCGTCTGTTACAGTCAATACTTTAAAAAAAAAAAAAAAAACGGACTTAATATCGATTGTGACAAGACTTTGGTTTGGTTACTTTAGTTAGATTACCCGATAGGATGTTTTCTGTCACATGATACCTATAAATCGTTACCCCTATAAGACCTTTCGGAAGGCATTACCCTCCCCTTACACCCGATTGGTGAGTTGTTCGTGGCGTACATGAGTGAAAGACTAGGCCTACTAACGTTCCACAAAAAGAAAAGGAAAATATTCTATAAGTTTTTTTAGCATGTAGTCCGAATTTTTGTGTTAACCAAGCCAAAAAGTTGTTACTCAAATGATTTTCAATGATGGATTCCGTTATACTTTCACGTCGTGCTATCGAACTGTTGAATGGACACTCCCAAAAGTGCGGACATCCCCAAAAGCAAAGTGTCAAGCGAATTCTCCAGAGGGACCTCCCCTGATCTTTAAGCACAACGGAAAGAGTCAGAGTCCCGCCCTACATATTTGTCGTGTCCATCCCCTGTATACTGAGGTTTTCTTCTTTGTATTACTTGCCGAGTTTCCAACCGAGAACCCTCGCTATCGGAAACTCAACCAGCTATCCAACAGACCGCTCCAAACAACATAAAAATCCTAGCATTATTAGTCATTTTAGTTGTTGTTCTAATACTCAGATGCGCTACAAGTTTTTGTTGTTTCTTATCCCACTCGGCAGACATCTAGGCCAAGCTCATATGTACTCATGGTTTAAGGGGAAGGAAGCAGCTTCCGTTGTGATGGAGCACCCGTAGGTAGAAGTCTGAATTTGGCACCGTGACGCTCTTACAGTCATATGAGACCGGGACCTATGGCTTAAAGTGGATTCCGAACTACTACAAACAGCCATGGCACCGCCGGGACTCGAACCCGAAACCTGTAGTACCGAGCACCAGCCACTCGACCATTCAGGCCCTTCAGGCTCTTGTTCTTGAAGAATCTAAATTCTCTTTTATTTTATGCCTCTCTGCGCAACGCTGTATTTGCTGCCTGTTGTAGTGGCAAATGACTCAGGCAAATGCCGGGCATTTGGAAACGACAACGACAACGTGATGGCAAGTTGAGATGAGGCCACCGAAGTGAGGGGACAGAAATAGAGTCTCAGAAAGAACGAGCCGCAAACCTGTGACACCGAGAGCTAGACACTCGGCCATTCAGTCCCTGCGCTACAAGCAATTGTATAATACTTCTGATAATGTCTAATACTTGTTTCATAAAAATAAAAAAATATATAAAAAATCTGTGTTTGTTATACTATGGTCATACCATCTTATTTCACATACAATAATGAATAAAAGGCCACTCCGTGTGCCAGAAATCTAGACGAGTAAAGCCAATCGATAGAATTACAAGCGTTTCTAGAGTTACTCGAGTCGTCTAGCCTGAGTCACTCTTCCGACGTTCTGGATGGAAGGTGGGAGAAACGAGAGTAGTTCTGGCGGAGATGACCCTGACTGAGGGAGGATCACTTTCTCTCTCCATCCTCGACCAGAAAAAGGTGTCAAGGTTGCCTTCTTCAATTCGTTCTTCATCTCAATTTGCGGTGGCAGGAAGTGTTTAGGAAGCATTAGCTGGAATTTTCATCTGCTCGCACCGATTGCCCCCGGGGTGCAATTTGGAAATCGAGGAAGTCCACCTTTGCGGCTTCGAATTCCTGAAAGAAAAGAAAATTAAAGGTCCTATTACTGGGAAGTTGGATAATTGAATCTTTGTTTCAGCTATCAGCCACATCTGTTGTAGAATAAAGGTTTTTATGACAATTTTAGTGCTGTGGTTAAACACCTGAAGGGATTTCAGTTATTTTGTTTTGAAAGAAGCACTTTTCTACATTCGTGCAGTAAAAACTAAAAAAACATATTTTTTATACAGTATATTTATATACAATACATATATATTTATTACTGTGTCCAAAATTCATATCCTGGCAGGTTCGCAACTGAATTTTTGAACACGATAACAACAACAACTGTGTCCAAAAAGTAAGAATTTTCAATTTAAAATACCCTGGGTATATATAATTTCAATTTTTTTTTTTTTTTTTTTTTTTTTTTTTTTAGGTGTTGCTGGCGCTGTCCTTGACATTTTTGTGAAATTTGACGTCAAAATATTCATTGGTGCTTGAGTTACACTTGCTTTGTGAGACGCTAAAACTGATTCCGGCGATTTTTGAAATGTTTGAATTAATTGAGTAAAGAACTTGCGTTGAAATTCCAACATCGTCATCAAGGTCTCTAATTGTAAATCGATGGTTTGCAAGCACCAAATCTTTAATTTTTTTGAACGTGAGCTTCGTCGGTTGAGGTTGAGGGTCGACTAGAGGCCTCCTGGTCTTCAACGCGCTCTCTGCCTTCTTTGAACTGTTTATACCATTTGTAAACATTTCTTTCCGATATAGGAATGCTCACCGAATGTCTTCTGCAACATTCCGTACGTTTCCGCAAGCAAAATTGAATGCAAGCTCTTTGCTCAATCAATTCCGACATTTCAAAAATCGCCTGAATCAGTTTTAGCGTCTCACAAAGCTAAGCGTAACTCAAACACTAATGATTATTTTGACGCCAAATTTCACACAGATGTCAAAGACAGTGTCAGCAACCTAAAAAAGGAAAAAAAATTAAATTCTATAAACCCCGGCAATTTTAAATTAAAAATGGGTCTTACTTTTTGGACACAGTAGTATGTTTCTCTTGCCATGAAGTTTTTAGGCAAGAATAAGGAATTCGTTTACTAAGTCGTTTTGAAATATTACGCTGGTGTTTGTTTTAGCAATGCTTCAATATCATCATCGTTCTGGTTTACATACATAATAGTCTATTCTACATATTTATATATTAAAGTAACTATAAAATAATTAATGAATTATATTTGTCTGGGCAGGAACTCTTACGACAAGATTAAGGAAATCGTCTTCTACGTTCTTTTGAAATAGTACACTGATGTCTGCTTTAGCTGCAGTATGGTCATTGGGCTAACAATGGGTTCTAGTTTAGTGTATATACAGTATTCTATTCTACACTATACATATACATAATTTATAAAGTATATTTATATTATTTATACTATATATATAAATAAAAATAACTTTAGAATAATTTGTGAAATATATTTGTCTTGGCAGGAGCTCCTCTGAGAAGATTAACAAAACCATCTAGTAGGTTCTTGTGAAATAGTAAGCTGATCTTTATTGTTTAATAATGAAATTAAAACTGAAGATATTTTTTAAACATTATCTTTAATTCTTTTGTGAACAGATATAAACAACTAAACTCATAACATAAGCTACATTCTTTAGAATGTCGATCTCAAACATACAGGTGAAACATACAGGTACTCTCGATTTTTCTTTAAAAAATCTATTTCTCGAATAAGATTTCAAATCAAAAGAAAGAAAATTAAAAAAATCAAAAGAATTTTATTTAATGTTTAGAATGTTCTTAAATTGTTACTGATTCAAAACATCTATATTTTTGATTTCTTGAACTCTTGGAATGACTGCATTCGAATATATATTTTAAGTTTAAACGTTATATATGCATTTTTTTTTTTTTTTTTTTTTTTTTTTTCGAAATTATAATGTCCATTTTATATTTATTTGAGGGATTTAACACTCTTTTGCATCCATTTCTGGTAATGAAATCATACATTTAATGTTTGGATAATGAATAAGCATCTTTCCATGATATTTTTATCTGGATTTTTAATACCCTTTTATTAGTTTCACCTGTATGTAACTGACACTTTGGGCTCGATTTTGCCCTACTTTAAGCGATCAGATTTAATTGAAACGTTGTAGACTTATCAAGGACGACGACAATAAAATATTTTGGTAAGTTTATTATCTCATCATGATTAGGATCGCCAGGATTAGGGATTAAAACACACAGCCTTTGACAAGTCATCTTGATCGGAGCACCCCTTTTTCCCCTGGAGATCTGTTTCTCCTCATACACATTATTTATGCTGCAAAGATCTTTTGAACAGTTGATTCTTTTTAATACGCTTTTATATTAGTTTCACCTGTATGTTTGCTTGTAACTAACTCTTTGGACTCGATTTTTCCTCAGATTTAATTTAAACGTTGTAGACTTATCATGGACAGACGACACTAAAATATTTTGATAAGTTTATTATTAGGATTGCCAGGATGAATGATTTTATTTTAACTTATGAAGAGCAATTTAATCCATGTAGAATGAAAGTATTCAGTAAAGACATTCAAATCTACGTGGGACAGCGGCACAACGGATAATTACGGTTTAGTAGATTCCCAGTTCGAATCCTGTCTGGCTCGACATAATCGCATTTAGCCTTTCTTTTACTCACAATTAAATTGTAAGAAGTATAGTTCCAGTCCTCCGTACCGGGACCTCATTTAAATAGTACGGTTTAAAAACACGCTTTTAGAGTTAATCAAACTAAAAAGTAAAACATAAATTAATAGTTTAAAAAAACTAAAAAACACGCTTTTAGAGTTAATCAAAATAGTAAAAAATAATTGTGAACATAAGAATAAAATTACTGGCGAGCAAATTAGTGTCACTGTTCTAAAAGCGTGGGGTGCTTTGTGTGACATTTTTAAACTAACCCTGCATTTCGGAATGAAACTAATGAAAAATTATAACGATTGATATTGAGCACCCGACGCTTTTAGAACAGTAACATTCATTTTTCTCGTCAGTCATTTTATTCTTATGTTAACAATTATTTTTTACTGTTTAGTTTGATTAACTCTAAAAGAGTGTTTTTTAGTTTTTTTTTAAACTCTTAATTTATTCATTGATATTTATTCTTGAAAAAACTTAATAAAAAATAATGTAATATTTATTGAAATCAGATAACTTAAGAACGTTGGTTTATACCTGCTGGTACATAGTAAAACGCACTGAGGCCTTTCTGGAAGTTTCACCTGAAATTCGCAGCAAGTACATTTTCAGAAAAAGAAAAAAAGAAAGTCTCTAATTGATGGTGGAACAAATGCTGTGTGAGCAAGCAGAACGTTTATTTTGAAAGCTGCTGTAGTGTAAGTTTAATTTCGATGTCATAAATTAATCAGTCCCAGCTGTTGCCAACGTCGGGAAGTGAATTATTATTTGACGAGCAACTGACAGCTGTGGTCTCTGCTCGCGTCAAACCGGCTTCCTACTGCAAGAAGACTGCAGTCGCGTGGAAAATCAGACCCGTCTCGGGATTCATATTGAAACGGACGCTATTTTTAGGACGCCCAAGCAGTTTGCGTTCTTTATTTTGGGAAAAAGAAGTGTATTGCATTCTAAATTTGTTGAACAGTTTTATTTGCTGAGATTTAGGGGCTGATGGATAGCGCCTTGGACCGCCCTTCTTCTGGGGGGAGATAGGTTCGAGACCTGACAAGAGAAGCCGATCCGATAATTCCCGTGTCTTTACCTGGGTTGGGCATGATACTGGGTCTTTTTTGTCTACAAGTATGCAAAATGTAGCAGTTGAATTAATTGTTCGAAACTTGAATTAATCGACTGAACTAAATAAATGAATGGTATTATATATTTAAATAAATATATGGTGACTTGAATTAATTGACTGAACTAAATAAATCGATGGTACATTTGCATAAATCGTTGGTGATTTGAATTAAATATTCGATGTTATACCTAAATAAATAGATGGTGATATGAAAAAATCATTGCTGAGATTTCAGAATTGAAATGGACTGATGCATAGCGCATTGGGCCTCCATTCTTCTGGGGGAAGATGGGTTCGAGACATGACAAGAGGACTCAATCCGATAATTCCCGCGTCTTTACCTGGGCTGGGCACGATAGCGGGACTCTTTTGTCTACTAGTATACATAATTTAATATTTGAATTAATTGTTCGAGACTTGAATTAATCGAATGAACTAAATAAATCGATGGCATATTTGAATAATTCGTTGGTGACTTGAATCATATGATTGAATTGAATAATCATCATTATACTTGAATAAATTGAGGGTGACATGAATCCATCATTATTGAGATTTCGTGATTAAAAAGGAATGAGGAATAGAGCGTTGGGCCTCCCTTCTGCTGGGGGAAGACCCGACAAGAGAAGCTAAACAGAAACTCCCCGAGTCTTTATCTGGGCTGGGCAAGACACTCGGTCTATTTTTACTACAAGTATGCAAAATGTAGCAGTTGAATAAATCATTGGTGACTTGCATCAATGGGCTGAATTAAAATCGATATCATAGCATAAATCCATTGTAGAAAAAAGTCAATTGATGAGTTTTGTGACATCGTAGTTTCATGTCAATGTGTTTATACTCGAGTAAAGTTACTCGGTTTTTTCTTTTCTTACATTAAGTTTTTCAATTCTTATAATCGGTATACATTAAAATGAATGTGATAGACGAATAGGAACTGATTTTCAACTTGCCTATTGCAATAATAACCAGCATATAAGTTCAGCAACTCAAAGATTAAATGGGTGGTAATTTTAAAAGATTCCCCACTTCCTCTTTTGGGATCAACAAGTTTCGGGTTCGAGTACCGGCGGTGCCATGGATGTTTGTAGTGGTTCGGAATCCACTTTAAACTGTAGGTCCCGGCCTGTTTAGCCGAAAGTGTGCACAAGATGACCGTAGAGCGACAAACCAAACTAAACTCTTTTGGGATCAAATGAAATTACTTTAGAAAAATTGCCTCAGATTTGTTTTGAATCAGAAGAGTATAAAAATTGTCTTCTATACATTTCTCTCTCTCGAGCACTTACTAAAGAAAATCTTCGTGATATATGTATAAAATTCTTAAGCATTGCCTCTTGATCTTCTTCAGGTGTCGGCCAATACATAACAATGCAGATGAAATTATGTCCTTTCATTTGTACGGTGTAGGAAGCATGTAAAGTTTTTTTATTTGTTCTTTGGCAGTCGTTAACGCATAGTTTTTATGTATCAGCACCAATGTCATAACCACTTGATAGAGAGGGGGAAGGCATGGTATACATCCGTTTCATAATTTCCTCAGAATCTCTTGTGCGCAAAAAGCAACTCAGATGCAAGGGGGTCTTTCTAAGAGTTACTGTTTTAAACCGTTTTATATGAACAAAAATTCCATAAATATGTATTAGTATCATTGTCTAAATTCAATTAAATGCTATTTTTTTTCTGATTAACATGGTTCTTTTATATTTCTTTTTTCCCCCTTTTAAATTATAAAGTTTTGTCGTAGCTCCTGTTTAGGGGTGCGCCACAGACAGACTCACTTTTAAAACTGACACTTATATATTTTAAACAGAATGAATTATTGTGTAAGATAAGTTTTACAACGTTTCGTTTGAAATAATTGAGTAAAAATTGTCAGACTACAGAAGAAAACTTTGGATTACATATTTTTGGAAGATGGCAGTTTGATAATTTATTTAAAATATTTTTTCGCTTTTACAGCAAATCTGTCTTATATGAGTGATTCAACTTCCATATATCAATCGACATCAATAATCTCAATATAAATTGTCCAATATTATAACCATTAATTGTCAAAGTACATTATTATTATTGCTCCAGTTGGGGCAACGGGCGTACCTGTTACGGAGTTCCTAGGTGGTTTTAAGAACCACTATACCTCCACATCTTAAATTAGCTAATATCTAATGAAGTTGCTTGAATTATAGTTGCTCCAGTTGAGCAACTCGGCATCTATGCACCATTAACACACTCGCCAACTAATCAGCCCCAGAAATTGTTAAGAAAGCAACAATAGCCTTACTTCTTAACTAATGCAAGCAAGTGACTGTAAAATTGGGTGGGACTGATAACTGTACAATACGATATAAAGTAAAGACAAAGTGAGAAAAACAAGTAATATAAAAAAAAAAAAAAAAATTTAAGTCAATTCCTACTGTTTTTTTCACTCTATTGTAGAAAGTCCTTTATAAATCATTTTCATTCATTTTTTTTTAAGTTTATCGGGTGCCATCTATTTGTACATGCAACTTAAATCTAAAAAAAAAAACTAAAATTAATGAATTAGATTTAATGAATGAATGAATATTTGAAAAAACTATATTAACATCCAGCGTCATCCACTACAAGTTAAAAAAAAATGTGTTTGAACTCGAGTGGATGAATAAAAATTATTTTATGAACGACTGAAAATTTGAACAAGATATATAGAGGAAGAGTGTGAGATAATAGAAGGAATTGAAAAAAATCAGTATTACGAATTATCGGTATTACCTAGGGATTAAACTAGCAATCTATTGAAAGCAACAATAGCCTTGCTTCCTTCTTAACTAATGCAAGCAAGTTACAGTAAAATTGGGTGGGACTGACAACTGCACGATACGATATGAAGTAAAGACAAAGAGAGAGAATCAGTATTACAAATAATTCACCTAGGAATTAAACTAGCAATCTATTGACAGCAAACGTGGACGAGGGACGACATTCACATTTTTGTCAACCCTATTTAAATCACTCACTCGTCACCACGCAGCAGTTAATGCTTCAACCCCAAACTGACAAAGGGACAGCATAGGTTGCGTGCCGACCCAGACTTCAATAGTACTGAAACAAGATGGATGGCCATTCGATACTGTTGCCAGGGTTTACATTTTGGGGGGAGAAGAGTCGCAAGCTGCCCCCCTGCATTCACTCCCACACTGGGAAAAAAGCAACCATTCGGAAAAATGCATTGCTGCAGGCACGTGGCCCCACAGTCCGCATTAACTGATTAAAAATATTCGCCGCCGAATTCATGATTCCCGCGGTAGAACGGCGCGTGCCGTTGTGCTGCAGCCCATTGTTGAGGGGTGCATAGGGTAGTTTTTCCTGCGTGACCCCCTCCCAGGTCCCCTATGGGTTTTCTCTTTTTTTATTATTAAAAGCAGAATGCCACACTTTTGAGACGCAATATGTTCCCTGTTGCCGGCTGCTTTCATAATTTTTGTTCGATATCGTTCCACCCCCCCCCCCCCCCTCCTCTTGATGTGCAGGATGAGATTCAAAATGCTAAAATGTTCCCATGCTATACGTCTATTCATGTTGCATACGTTGCATTGTTGCATATGTTTCTGACATTAATATATTTTTATTAGTGCTAGGAATTTAAAAACTGATATGCAAATATGGATTTTCTTTTTATTTTTCTGATGATTTTATAAATATTTTATGTTGTTGATTACAATAAAAAAAATTTTTTTTTATTACAATAAAATTTTTATTTTTTTACATTAAAGGATTTAAAGAGATAATAAAAGCATCAAATCATTTCATTTTTATTTATTTACTATTTTTTTAAGAATTATAAATTTTATAAAGAAAAAAGAAATACGTTGTCCAGTAAAGAAGACTTTGGGAAGAGATTTTATTATGAAATATGACAAAGCAGGGTTCAATTTCGATGAAATGATAAGTTTTTACTTGTGTAAATTTGATAATGGAAATATTTAAATGTAGCTAAATATAGGCTGAAACTGCATAGAAATCCAGCATAAATAAGCTGGATGCATTTACAATGTTGGTAAGTTTCACTCGGGGAAAAAAAATGATTTCAAAATTAAAATTCAGAAAAATAATATTGAGAATGATGAGAAATATGGAAACTTCAAATTGGAAAAAGAACAAATATTCAATCTTATTCACACCATTTCATACTTTTGCACTATAATATCCAACAAATTTTCTAAGCAGTTTAAAATATTATCAATCTTGAAGTTCATTAAATAGAATCAATTAAAATAAAAATAGAACATAAATATTAATTAAAAAATGTGAAGAAAATAATGGGAACTATAATACTAAATAATATCTATCAACTATAAATAATTAAATAATATCTTTCAAGACTGCAGTCATCAAGAAAAGTCGCTTTTCGATTTTTTCTTTGCATATTTCATAGAATTTTCGATGTAAACATACCGTAGGCAAAGATTGAGAAGTTCACTTTGTCTTATTAGGTTTTTATTTGTATTTAACTTACTTGTTGATTTTTTACTTTGATAAATTTAACGAAGAAGATATTTAAATACCGGTTAAATATGAACTAAATGTGCCAAGAATTCCTGAATCATTAAACTCGACCTAATAATAACCTCTTCAAGAATATTTCTAATACACACACAAAAAACAATTCTAAATCCGTTTACTCAAGTGTTCATAAATAATTTATGAATGAATAAAAATTTAAACATTAAAAATGATATTTGCCATTCTTTTGTTGCATTTGTCGTACCTTGAATTATATGGTTTATCGTTTGATGTGGTTTTTTGAAGAAAATGAATTTTGAAATCTTAATTTAACAACCAAATAAAATAAATTTGGATTTGAATTTAGTAAAAAAATAAATAAATGCAAATAATTTGGATACATATCAAGTAAAAAAATAATGAATTTACAGAAAAAAAACCCAACTAAATTACAGATAAAGATAGTCACAAATCTCTTCTTTTTATGTGATGTATACGGAGAGAATGCGTATCAACTTCAAATAAAAGAAAAACTTCTAGACTTCACTGAAAGAGGCATCTCGAATATTAAAAGTACAATTTATTCCGTACTTTTTAATTTTTTTAAAACTAACAGATTTCCTACTTATTAAAAAAGAAAATATCATTGCTTAATTTCGTATATTTTATTCAGAAAATATTAATAATAAAAATTAAAAAAATATAATAAACATGACTGCAAATGATGAGAAAGAGAGAAAGTTTTAGAATTGCAAAAGTACAAATATACAATCTTATTCGCATTTCATTATTTTGTTCTATACTAGCAATCAAATCAATCTAATCAGTTCCAAATGTTTCATCACCAATGTTTTACTTCCCAAAGGGAAATTTAGAATTTTAATTTGCCTAAGCCAATGTTCATCCAGTTGAAGATTTCACAAAAAAAAAAAAAAAGTCAGCAACACTTTGACAATTTAAAACCGATAGATTGCTGTTCTTTAAATTTATTTTTCTAAGATAACAGTTAAATTCACACGAAATCCGCGCCTTCTCCTGACATCCCCCTCTTACTCAGCCTTTCCACCTGTGTCCAGTATCCGTCGTCCTACCCAGGATTATCTTATTTATGCTCTTCTAGACAAGTGGTCAACATCTTTTCTACATCTGCATCCGTTACTGCGCCAAACGATCCTCAAACAAAGAGCCCCTCCCACCACCCCGAAGGAATTGGCCTGACAGATTTATTCCTTTCCTCAACATCTGGATTTCGTCCGCACCCATTCCGCCTGGTGTCAACCCCTTATCAACCACGGCGTTTCCGAGAACACCCCCTGCTCGCACTTTGCAAGGTCAGCAAACGATAACCAACCACCCTCGCACCAAACGATCTCTTCCTCCTTCCTCGAAGGAGGGGAGGGGTGGTTTGGAACACACCAGAAGGGGTGTTCCTCCCTCCAGCCCGGAAGATGCTCAGGGCCCACCTGCCGTGGGTGTCCCGTGGGAAAGGGCCCGCATCGACACGTGGCTCTCTGTTATTTGGGCCCCCGGGCCTTTTGTCCGTTATCAACTGATGACTGCGCACATGGCACGCAGGCGTTATCGCAGGAGCCCCCCCCATTTACCAGATGTGAGGCCATGGCCGTTGCATGCTCCCTGTTGGCAAGTCGGGACTCATTGAATGGCTTTAATAGGCAGCAGTTGGTGGGACACTGTTGTAAATGACTGAAATGAAGGTTCCCACATACTGGAAACGTATGTCGCAGAGCTAATAATACAGCTCCCGTTAACAGATACAGACTGGGAGCTAAATCTGCCCCAATTAATTATATATATAACTCTGAAAGATGACAACCAAAATTTCATAAGTTCATTCTCTGTCTCGAAAATGTTGGCAATCTTTTGAAAGAAAAGTGCTACGAAATATTTTTGGTGGTATCAATGGCAATAGAAATGGGCAAAGAAGATACGATTTTGAACTTTACAAACTTTTTAGAGATATTGACATTCTAAAATGTGTTAAACTGAACAAAATAAGATGGGCCGATCATCTCGTGAGAATGGAAAGTGATAGACCTGCTTTGAGGGTTTTCAATGTAACGCCTTCTGGACAGCGACCCAGGAGAGGACCGAGATGGGTCGACTGTTTAGACTCTGATTTTAATGGTATTAAGATTAAAAAAAACTGGAGATCCACGGCCAAGAGGAGAACAGCCTGGCTGGATCTTTTAAAAAAGGCCAAGGCTCACAACGGGCTTTCGAGCCAGTTATGATGATTCTGTGTTTCACATATCAGTCATTGTCCTACCAGCGCTCATTCATAAATCTGTTCTCATTTAAGTTGGCCATTATACAATCCTCCATGACTCCCTCCTGCACTTTCTTCTTTATTACAAAAGGAATCATTTAGTTAAGAGGAATTGTTTCTTAATTTGGCAATAAATTACCTCATTCATAAGAGAATGTGTACATCTTTTCATTCAGAAATCTTTATTCTGTTATTCTATTTTCACCCGAATACATCACTCTTATTTTTCTTTCTTATTTCACTCCGTTTTCTTTTTTTTTTTTTTTTTAATTCTTATAATCAGTAAATAATAATATTGAGGTAGGAGAATTGATTTTCCCAGCGTACTCCAATAACTTGGTATTTCCTTTGTTCTTTGCAAGTTATTCCATTCATATGCCAATTCGTGTTATACGAAATTAAAGAAATACTCCAAAATATGGTTAATTACTAATTATAAAATGCAGGTAATATGTATATATATATATATATAGTTGAAAAATATTTCCCATGAACATTGATTAATGAGATAGTTTACATATTAATTTTACACAATAAATTTTTAGCCTACTAGATATAAATGAACATTTTGAAGTGATACAACAACTTCAACATCGAATCTGCCACTGTTTTTCACTTGAATCTTTCATCTCACCTTTACAATGCCAGCCATCCATTTCACTATTTTTCTTTTCTCGATATTTTCTACAACAATTTTCCTGGAAACAAATAGATACAAATTCAACTTTTTCTCTCTGTTGATGGTGTACAAAAGCAACTTAGATCACAAACGTTTGCAAAATTAAATAAAGAAAAATTGGCCTTACTCAGGATTCAAAAATTAATACAAAACGATTCATCATCGGAAACAAAAACATTCAAAGTATCAGAACCTCTCCGGCATTTTCCTCTTCTCGTTCCATCCAGTCAGAAATTTTTTTTTTTTTTAATACTACAAAATTTACAAAAGACATAAACGTTTGGTTTGTCGCTCTACGGGCATCTTCTGTCTCACGAGGGCTTAACAGACTGGAACCTACAGTTTAAAGTGGATTCCGAACCTCTACAAACATCCATAGCACCGCCGGGACTCGAACCCGTGGTACCGAGCGACAGAGCTCTAGCCACTCGGCCATTCAGGACCCCCACAAACGTTGACTGTTTTAATACAAAGTCAGTGATCACGTAAGATACTTTTCCGTTTGGATTCGAGTACGAGCTAAATAGTCTACAAACAATCCGACAAACTCGGGCCTGAATGGCCGGGTGACTAGCGCTCTGTCACTCAGTGCCGCAGGTTTCGGGTTCGCTTCCCGGCGGTGCCATGGATGTTTGTAGGGGTTCATATCCACTTTAAACTGTAGCTCCCGATCTAATATGACTGCAGAGCGTTAGGAGAAGTGCTGACAACGCTACCCGGTAAAAATAAAAACATCTGTCTAGAAATCTGCCAGCAGGCAGACGGCTTTGGCCCACCAAAGGGCTGTTGCGCTACTGATGATGATGATGAACCCAACAAGTTCATCCTATTATTCAGCTATATAAATTTCACGATGCATAACATAACTTGCCCAACAATCCCTGATTTTCTCTTTTTTTTTTTTCTTTCTTTTCTGCATGTTTTCTAATTTTTAAATCGTTTTTTCCGCGATTAAATCAGCAATTACTTCATTTTTTAGATAATTTTTGCACCTTTTAAGTCAGAAATATCCAGTCAATTACAGCAATGTCCATCTATTTTTTACCTGAGTAACATTTTTTCTTTCTTTTTTTAAAAAGTTTTTACTGTGATTTTTAGTCTCATTCATTTTTAGAACACATTAAAACGGTTGCCGTGGAAATAAGAGAATTGACTTTCTCGGCGTACTACAGTAATCTGATATTTCCTTTCATTTCTTAAATCAGTTCTGTTAGTTCCATAATCATCATCAGTGGTACAACAGCCCCATGCTGAACCAAGGCTGTCTGCCTGCTGGCAGATTTCTAAACAGGAGATATTTTCTTTTAACGGGATAGGGTTGTTAGCCCTACGCCCAACGTTCTACAGCCATATTAAACCGAGACCTAAGGTTTAAAGTAGATTCCGATCCTCTACAAACATTCATAGCATCGAGCGCTAGTCACTCGGCCATCAGGCCCCTTTGTTAGTTCCAGCGATGGAAAATATCCTTTAAGTCGGAAATATTAAGTTTTATCCTGAAAGATTTTTACTCATCTGCTTTTTGTTTCAAGCAGATAGTGTGTAGAGCTTCAAAATTAATTCACAAGAAAAAAAACATCCTTAACAACATTTAACATCCTTTTACAAAAGATTCTGTGAATATTAATATCCCAAAAGCTTTTGTTTAACCCTTTAAATAAGAAATAAAAAAGAACAAGGACAAATTGATGTAAAAGAATAAAACGATGAAAGTCTTGAAATATATGTAGTGCGTGTGCACTAATATAATCCTGGCGCGTGCCAGGAATGTAATGAATTGAAATATTCTAAAACTCTATACGCATACCTCACAGGTACAGAGGCAAAAATAAAGATATCGCTCGCTTCGAAATGAAGTGTATTCACACAATAATTTATTATTATTCTGTACTGTTGCTGTTTTGCTCCCTAATTACCAAAACCAGTCGTAGGAATGCAGCATTGGGATTTTTCCCTATTCTCGGGCGGAAAAAAAGAGTACACATTTCAATTCCATTTTCATGTCTGCTTCTATTGCAAATGAGAATTTCAATAGAACACATTTCCTCTTTATTTATATTTTCATTATGTAACGGACAACTTTTAAAAAAATATATTGAAAGAAGGCAAAATAGTATGATGTTAATGGATCGTTATTTTATTTCCATGTACTGCTTGTTTAGTAATAAACAACATGCACTTAAAACCTTTTTTTTTGGATTAAACTATTATTGCAAAATCCAATCTATATCCTGTCCATCTCTTGAATGTTATAGTTAAGGCTTTTAATATTTTATTCCAAGATTTCTAAGTTAGATACCGATGTAGGATGAACTTTTGAGTTCATTCCGTAACTTTAATTGTTCAACTCATTTTGTAACTTAAACTCAACGTAAGATCGACTCCTCCTGATAGGAGCAACTCATCGTTCGATATTTTTAGGCAGCAACTCAATTTTTGAGCTTCATGCAGAGTGATATTAATATGAAGAGCCGATGGAGTGCTATAGATATTCCTGCGAACTGAAGAAAAAATCTCTGCTCTGTTCTGTTCTTTTTTTAAATTTAATTTTAAATATTATTTATTATTTTTTTTAATTCATATTAGGCCGCTCTTTTTTCTTATTCATTTAATGTTTCACATTAAATGAAATTTCTTTGCTAAGTTTGTTTGTGGAATTCTTTTTTGAAAAGTGTTTAATGGAATACGCATAACTATAACCCTATAAACAGATCTTGTAACTAACTTTTAAGATCGTCCTATAACTTTAAATTTTAAACTATTAATTTTTCACCCTGTTGCTATTGAAAACCATCGTTGTGCTGGGACTACTGAGCATCATGTTGTTTCTTGTGAATTAATTTTGAAGCTCTACACGCTATCTGCTTGAAACAAAAAGCAGATGAGTAAAAATCTTTCAGGATAAAACTTAATATTTCCGACTTAAAGGATATTTTCCATCGCTCATCCTAGCGCTCGGTGCCATGAATGTTTGTAGAGGATCGGAATCTACTTTAAACCTTAGGTCTCGGTTTAATATGGCTGTAGAACGTTGGGCGTAGTGCTAACAACCCTATCCCGTTAAAAGAAAATATGTCCTGTTTAGAAATCTGCCAGCAGACAGAGAGCCTTGGTTCATCATGGGGCTGTTGTACCACTGATGATGATTATGGAACTAACAGAACTGATTTAAGAAATGAAAGGAAATATCAGATTACTGTAGTACGCCGAGAAAGTCAATTCTCTTATTTCCACGGCAACCGTTTTAATGTGTTCTAAAAATGAATGAGACTAAAAATCACAGTAAAAACTTTTTAAAAAAAGAAAGAAAAAATGTTACTCAGGTAAAAAATAGATGGACATTGCTGTAATTGACTGGATATTTCTGACTTAAAAGGTGCAAAAATTATCTAAAAAATGAAGTAATTGCTGATTTAATCGCGGAAAAAACGATTTAAAAATTAGAAAACATGCAGAAAAGAAAGGAAAAAAAAAAGAGAAAATCAGGGATTGTTGGGCAAGTTATGTTATGCATCGTGAAATTTATATAGCTGAATAATGGGATGAACTTGTTGGGTTCATCATCATCGTCAGTAGCGCACGACGATTTTTTTCAATAGTAACAGGATGAAAAGTTAATAGTTTAAAATGTAAAGTTCGATGAAATACAATGCAATTTAAATGATGTTATAAAATATATTATTTTAACTCGCTTAAGAAAAGTGTGAGAATGATTTCAGCTCCCATTTCTTTTTTTTTTTTTTTTTTTTTTGCTAGTAAATTTAAGAAGAAGAGCACAAGACTCATTCTCCATCTTTTTGGGTGGTCCAGTCATGTAAAAGTGTTGCCCACTAGAATTTGGAGAAGTTCTCTTAAATTTTAGGATGATAAGGTCACAAAAGTGGAAGAATAGAGTGTTGTACAATGTAATATGCACATTTATGTAAAAAATACGTTTTTTTTTTTTTAAAGGTTAATTTCTTTAAAATGTTTTGCAGTTTATTATAGTTCAACAATAATACATTTCATTTCCACCAAATTGTGTTACCCATTGATTTTATTAGCCTATAATACTTTTTTTTCTCTTTATGTTATTTTACTTGATGCGTGTGGAAATCTAGCAATCTCGTTTCCAGGAAGCGGAACGATTTGATAGCTACTTGGCTAGCGCTTTGATTTTTGGTGCCTCAGGCTCGAATCCTGGGAGTGGTCTGAATGTGTGTTGTTAACTGTAGGTCCCTGTCTAATTAGCCTGATGTGTGCTCAAATCAAACCAAATCCAAGAAACGGAGCCCTGTAAACTTCGTTTTGATGGATGGGCGATGACTAATTTGCCGAGGGAGTTTTGTTCTGCTGACCATCTGACCACCGAAGGATCCCCGCGCTGTTAATGGCCTCTCCCCCCCCAGACAGGAAATGGAAGAGATAAAACAGTTTGAAAAGGGTGAGAATCGGTAACACATATGCGAAAGAAAACAACGGATGTGGGACGAATAAATCTCGTTTGAAGATCCGAGAGAAAAGGGTCCGATACTGTTACAGGGAAGCTGCTACCAGAATGAATGACCGGACCATCTGGTTTTTTTTAAAAGGATGGTAAATGAATGGCTTCTTGGAGACAGAAACTGGATCACAGGATCTAATCAGACTGGTCATAAAATAAACATAACATAAAGGCTGTGGACATAAAGGCTTTACTGCTTCACTCTTAGTTCTTGACCACTGGGAGGTCGGTGGGCATGTCTGGGAAGGGAGGAGAGGTCCATCCTCTTACTCATCCACTGGCATGCCTTTTACAGAGTTTCTGTGCTCTGAAATTGTACCGAATTTAAACTTAACTTTAAATTCTTTTATTTTGTATTTTATTTTTATTTATTTTTAGTATTTTTTAATTTTTTTGTGTACCACATTAACTGAATTTTTGAAACTTCATCTTTCATTTTTATTAACATTAATTAAGCAGCCAACTATAATTATAATCCTATTTATGAACTAAGACGAGGAGGTTTAAGGGGTAATTCCCCCTGTTGGTACTCCGTAACCGATACGCCAGTTGCCAGCTGTACCCTGAAAATCTCTATATCCTCATTTTCATATAATTAAAATTATCACGAGTTATAATTAAGTAAATGAAAAAATTACGTAAATGTTAAAATTAACATTTAAAAATCGAAAATCTTAGAAGTGAAAAAGAAATCTATTTATCTTTATTTATTTTTACCGTCTATGTTTTACAGAGGTACTATTTTAAATGTAAAACACAGCCACACAGTACGCTATTCCTTCTCATCCTGATGATGTAAATTTAAGTAGAATTTAAATAATGCAACAAAATGAAAGCCGAAAAAGGAATTAAATCCCCCATAAGTTGTTGAATACTATTAATTGTTAAAAGAGCCTTATTTTACCATAAACCTAAATTGTCTGAACATATTTTTCTATGGGCCTGCAACGTAAATAAAGCTGTCAACTTGAGCTGTCCCCATGCATGGCAATTTTTTTTTTTTTTCCCTTTACAAAATGCATGTCTATAAATGCAATAGTGCCTAAATAGGAATAAGTCTTCGTATTAGAGGACTCACCCATCTTAACCTTATCAATAGGATGGAGCTACCACAGTTATGAACAACAGGAAGGCGGCACTAGCACATATTTTGTTTTTCTTTCTAATGCAGCTGGCAAACACAGACAGCTTGGTCTTTGGATGCCTTAAGGCAAGTGCTGCACAGACGTACTCACTTTGCATTACCTAGGGGGCGCGTGTCACTTGAAGATAAGCCGCGGACGCGCAGTAACAATGCCCCCGCAAAGCTCTAAGATAAAAAATTTTATTTTTCGTAATTTTCTTTCCGTGTGAGTATTTTTTATTCACTTTCTATTAGAATTAATTCTTTTTCACTCGCTTTACGTTCTTCCGCCGACCTTCCATGAGCGCTCTTTACATTTGCCTCGTATAACAACCACTCTGTTTACATGTGTGATAGACTCTGCCCTCTCTTTCCTTTTAAACTTTCCAGGAATGGGACTGCATAGGTTAAAACTCAAAATTACTTCAAATATTTATTAAAAGTTAAATATTTACTTAAACTATTATTTTTTGCATTTTTAAAAATTTTGAATACTAACAGTAATTTCTCTCCTTTTATTTTTACACAGAGCATGCGCTCTTTTAATATTTTTCTATTTTCAATAGCTTTAAATTGGTAAAATTAATAATTAAGATTTTAAATTCTTCGGAGGTACAGGGTAATCCCTAAGTACTCCAATCATACACTAATAATCATACACATAATTTTTTTTATTTGATTTGGTTTTATGTATCCTTTTGCTAATAAAACTAAGTTTTATGAATCCTACCTCAAAAAATTATTGTTAAATACGTGAAATAAAATAGTTACATCCATAAAATGAAGTTAACAATACATAACATTTAAAAATAAATAAATAAAATATGTTACAGTAGAAAATGCACAATACTTAGAATTAAACTGCGACTGCTAGTAATGCAATCAGTGTTACTTTATATCAGAATAAGAATGTGTAACTTCACCAATTCATAATTGCATGACTACTACCGATGAATAGCTGAAAACTGCATACTGCGTAGCTGTTACCGATGAACGACAGAAGATTCGGAGGCGCCCTTTTCCTTTGCTTAACTTCAGCTATAGTGCTTTCATGCACCTTAATTAGTACTGCTGTTTTTAAAAGAGCACATATTCTTTGCGAACAAATTTAGAGTGCGAGGATATTTTTTAGACTGAGTGCAAATACGACATGTTAAAATTGTAAACAATACTTCGTTAATGCAAATATTTTTATATACATGTATACAGATCTGAATTCAATAAAGATCATTCAATCTATTTAACGTATTTTCTAAATCTATTTCGTATAATAAAAACATGGATCATCATATAATTACGAAAGAGAGTCAGGAGTGAGAGTCGATATAAAAAAAATCGAGATGTCGGAAATTGTTTGTCACACTTCTCATTCTTGGTTCGGAGGTGGCCTGACGGCCAGTTGTTTTGCGCTCTGGCCTTTGGTAAGACAGGCTTCAGGTTCAAATCCTAACGGTGGCATGGATGCTTGTGGGTGGTTCGGAATCTACGTTAAACTGTAAGTCTCGGTTAATTTAGCATAAACTGTGCACGAGATGACAGTAAAGCGACAAACCTAACTTGGTTAGGAATTTTTCGGATTTTTTTTTCTTTCTATTCTATCTACTCAATGAGCAGAAACAGACTATCGAAAACTATGTAAGGCAAAAAAAAAAAAAAAAAAAAAAAAAAAAAAAAAAAAACTTTGATAAAGCTTCCTTTAAAAAAAACTTTTCATAAAGCATTGTCACAATGCTTTATGAAAAGTTTGACAATTGTCGCTCATTGGGCCAAACGAATTTATTCTAAAGACAAACATTTTCGAGACTCTCTTCCATATACCAAAATTGCACCTAGCTACTAAACATCGATTCCATCTCGAAAAATTCTATCATGGTACTTATTGTATCAAGATACAATCGAGGTATAGGAGGCGAGTTTTTTATCGAGTGATACTAGAGCTATACGATAATGCATTCTATTTTTTTTCTATAATTTATTCTACTACATAAAAAAATACACAGAAAAAGCCGTAAATCGTAAAAGCCGTTGACCACATAACGGTAACTTTGACCGTGAAAATCACCTTGAAAATAATTTAATCTATTTATTTCATTTCTTTAATACATAATG
Organism: Caerostris darwini; assembly: GCA_021605075.1. NCBI lineage: Eukaryota > Metazoa > Arthropoda > Arachnida > Araneae > Araneidae > Caerostris > Caerostris darwini. The sequence goes on along the minus strand of BPLQ01009812.1, from coordinate 283,497 downwards.
AAAAATAAATCACGTAATATAACCAAAACCAAATAATGAAGTATCATAAAAATGAAATTATATAATATAATATAAAGTAAACACACCATTTTATGAATGTTTGATAGTACATAAATTTAATAAGAGATTTAGTATTTGGTGAGAGCAATACAAGTATACTGTTGATCCAGTAGACTTGCGGATTTTAATGAATTATTTATTGATTTATAAACCACATTTCTTTGTTAGAGACTTAAAATGGAATATGCTTTTGACAATAAATATCGCAGAAATAAAAAGTTGAGTGAATAACCGTCATCTAGTCTGGTGCAATAATAATGAAACTTATTTTTTTCTTAGTGTGCAATAAATGAGAAAACCTTGAACCCCAAATAAATTTTTTTTTCCGAATATTTAATTCTTGCAACCTTTCGTCCCGAGCTTCAAGTTGTTTATGATCAATTATTTTAATTCGGTAGTTTAATTCCGAAATTATATTTGCAATTCTTTTCTTTATTCGCGATTTTTCCTTTTCATTTCTATTTTATTATTATTCTTACATTTATTTATTGAACTCTCTTTTGAATATTCGTTTTCTTTTTGATTAATCTTTTACTTTTAAAATCTTAATACTTTTCTTCATTTAAAATATATATAAAGCTTTTTCTATTTTAAATTCTAAACTTTATTTTACTTTTGGGTAAGATTTCTATTAGCCTTTACTGCTTTTGTCTTTGCAATGCATTCTTCATTTCACCAAAGTTTCAACTCAAGATAGAAGCTTGATAGATTTGATGTTTACTTATTTTTTTATTTTTTTATTATTATTATTATATTAAAGCTGAATTTATCATAAGTATTGCATTCAATGCATAATCATTATATTGACACGCATAGCTATTATGGATTACATACGAACTTAATCATGTTTTACAAAGCCAGTTTCACTTTTTAATAAATCAGATGTTAGTAACTTGTTTTTGAAAAGCTCAGTTCATCTCTTTACTGAATTTTCAAAGTCGGCGTTCTCCCTAGAATGACATGGGAAAGGTTAAGGAAAAACTTGGATGCTATTTCCACGACTCATCAATTACCCAATCTTCGCAGTGGATCCTGAAGGAAAATCCACGTTTCTCGGGTTTCCGTCATTTGTCAAAAATATGCCTTTTTGTGAGGAGGAGCAGTTCATGGAGAGTCGTCTTTTAGCAGGAAAACTTACGAAATTTTGATTATTTTCAATAAAAATGAAACGCGTTTCGTAATCGTTTCTTTCCTTGAACATGAATTGTTTGTTTTCACTCGCTCGTTTTCTAAATTTTCTTTCTACTTAATAAAAAATTTTTCTTAAGAGAAATGCAACTGCAGTCATATAATGATTTGGTAATAATCTTCATTATTATTACTTTTTTTTTCATAAACCGAATACATAGTTGATTGACACTACTTTTCCACAGAATCAGTCGATTTAAGCGCGTTAATGCTTAGAGAAGTTTTTGCATGGATTTTGTTTACAGAATCAATTGAGTTTAATATATTTTTTTTCTAATGCAGCTGGCAAACATTTAGACAATTGTCTTGGATGCCTTAAGGCAAGCGCTGCACCGACGTGACACTTAGCACTACCCAAGAGGTGCGTGTAGCTTGAAGATAAGCTACGGACGCGGAGTAACACTACCCCCGCAACGCTCTACGATCCTTTTAGACCGGGACCTACAGTTTAAAGTGGATTCCGAACCACTACAAAACATCCATGGCACCGCCGGGACTAGAACCCGAAACCTGTGGTACCGAGCGCTAGCCACTCGGACATCCAGGGTCATTGACTTTAATATATATCGAGCCGTATATCTAGAAAATTATAGATATTAAAATTAAAATGTAAATGCTAAATTTGTTAATAAAATAAAAACTCTTTACTTAATGATTTCCCCTTTCTATTTTTTTTTCTTAATTGATACCTATGCTTAAGCACATATAATGTTTTAAATACCTTTGATCGTTTCCAAACATTTTGCTGTAAAGAAAATCTCAAACTGGTCAGTCATTTAGGTATTTATTTTGCTCACTATAATCCAAATAAAGAATGCGCTGATCCATCTTTTTATGAAACATTTGTACGCATGGAAAGTTTAATGTGTAAGTAATATAATCTTATTGCAGATATCCTATTTAAAAGTTCATATGAAGGTGTAAAAGACCACCTTCAAACTACAAGGAGGTGTCATGGATGTCTGTGAGTGGTTCGGAATCCACGTTAAATTGTAGGTCCCGGTCTAATGAGCCCAAAGTGTGAACAAAATGACCGTAGAGTCACAAACGAAACTAAACGATACTCTGAAATTTGGTAACAATTTTTGCCAAATTGTAACGAAAAATATCCATGTGGTTATTTTAATTCTGATATGTGTCAACGTTTTGTAACCGAATGTAACAACAACATCGAAAAACTTCCATAAAATATTTTTTTTTAAATTGGGCTCTGTACTTCGTCGATTATTTTAATTACCTTTGAATGATAACCTCAACAATCTTTATAAGCAACAGTATTTGCATCTTCCTTTCCATCATACAAACTTAGTAAAATTAATGAATATTTTTTCTGTATTGGTTAGTTTTTAAATGTTTTACATTATCATATAAATAAGTAATAAAAAAATTCCTACTTAGATCAACAAAGAAAAATTTTATTTTAGTTACATTTTATTAAATAATTAAAATTAATATAAATTTTTCCATTTTGTTCCCTCCTTGACTCAGACTATAACCCAGAATGAATGACAAAAGAACCTGAAAAAGAAATTTTTTTCCAGCGATCTGCACGCTTCGCCACTGATTGTGTTTATTCCTAAATTTATAACCTGCTAAATATCTTATATAAGAGAAATTTTGGTAGATACATTCAACTGGTAGATGGCAACTGGCAACATGCAAAAAATTGGTAGATGCATGCAACTTAAATCTAAAAAAAAATAAAATGAATTAATTAAATTTAATGAATGAATTAATAGTTGAAAAAATTGTATTGACATTGACGAGTGTCCTCCATTACAAGTTCAAAAAGACATATATTTGGACTTGAATGGATGAATAAAAAGTATTTTATGAACGATTGAAAATTTGAACAAGATATATATATATATATATATAGGGAGAGCGTGAACTAATAGTAGGAAATGAAAAAGAGAAAAATGAATAAATAAATGTGATCGGACAATTGAATGCTATAGATTTGCCCGAAGGAAACGGCCATCGAACGCAACATTCTGAGAAAACTTCTTAAATAAGAATTTTTTTCCTTTTTTTCTTCCTCGAACAGATCTCGAACTCCCCAGATGACACAGTTCCAACGTTCCAGATTTCGTTCGCAGCGCGAAATTAATTAGGCATTCGGAATCGAATACTCAACCAGAAAAATAAACGCATACGCTCCAATCATTATCATTATTATTATTTTTTTAGCAGAAATCCATTAAAGAACATCAAAAAGAAATATTCCTTGTGAATATATATATATATTCACAATGAAATCCAATGCAAAATGTATGCAATCGCAAAAGAAGAAAAAGAAAGTTAAAAATCAATTACAGTTCGGTAAAAGTAGCAATTATTCTTATGCCATTATGTCGTTGTTTACTAGTTTACTGACATGGCCCTCTTAGGGTTGACATGAAGTTGTTCTCATCCCCCCCTTCCCTTCCTTTTTTTTTTTCTTTTTGGAGAGATCATTTCTTGGCAAGAATCGCCACAAACCGATAATTATGCTTATCAAGTCACTTCTTTTGTGAAAATGGTTTTTTTTTTTTAGGAAAAAGGGGTCAAGTCGTGACGAGGTTTCTTTGGCTGCAAATTAGAATTTCTTGAGATTCTTTTATTCTAGGAGAGGGTGAATAAGACTTGTGGAAAGGGGAGTTTTGTCCTTTGCTCTTGGTTTTTTTGGAGGCATGCGAAGTAAGGAAGTTTTGGAAAGGTTTTGAAGTGGCATAAACAACTTCGGTTGTCAGTGTTTTGAAATTTTCTGCATTTATAATTTTTGAAGTTTGATGTAAGAGATCATAATGTGATAAGAGTTTTCATCAGGGGTGGGAAGTCCGTCACCTAATTCACTACCCATGATATTTTCGGATATTTTTTTTCTGATTCCTATTTTCTGACTCTTTTCCGTCATTTTATGTACTATGATCTTTATTAATGAATTTAGAAGAATGCGTGAAATAAATTCAACGATCTTTTATTGAACTCATATACTTATAAAAACAGTTTTTGCACTAACAAAGTATTTGTTGTAAAATAGCAAAAGTATTTATTGTTGTTAGTAAGTATTATTATAAAGGTGAAATTTAAAAGTCGTTAGAAGACGTCCTTGTACTCTAAATTTGCTCATAAAACAATATATGTCCTGTAAAAATAACAGTACCAAATGAACAGGTACCGAAGTATTATAGTACGGCTTAAGACAAGGGTAATAAAAATTGTACATTTTAAATACAAAGAATTTGCAATACAATGCAATTGCAATATATATTTGCAATACAATGCAATTGCAATATATATTTGCAATACAATGGAATTACAATATATATTTGCAATACAATGACATTTTTTTTTTTCAATAATAGAATAACTTCCATACGATATCCTTTTATGATAGATCCAATATAGCTTTTTATAAGTCTCAATACTGAGAAATATTTGGTTTGCTGATAGAATAGTAACTGTCTTTGATACTCATTATATTATTGAAGGATACAAATAAATTGCTACCTTAACACTTCATTTTAATAATAATTCCCAGAATTTTGGAAAAATAAAAATAATTTTTATAAAGGTGTCGGATTTTTAAACCGACTCTGACTGTTCAGATACACCCTACCATTGATAGTGTTTTAACGAGTTTATCAACTATTCAAACACGCTCATCTCCGTTTATATGTTGATCTAAAAGCTGAAGATAGTGCTGTATGAGATAAAAAGCTGAGCACTGCATTGTAAACACAATCATTGTCATACTGAAACGGAAAAAAAGATAATGGTGTGTTTGTTGCTGATTGACATAGAACTCACTTGATCTTCCTTTCCAGCTGTACTTAACAGTCGCAGAACAACCAGCTCGCAGCAATTCCACTCTCATAGCCCAGCTATGCAAATAAGCCAGTCATAAAGTTTAAATAGGCACCTGACTGGCCGTTGTTACACATTCGTTTCCCTTAAGATAAGCATGATGGCGCACTGAAGATAAGGATAAGGATGAGTCAAATTTCGAACGTTTGTTTCGATCGATATCGTCTTGATTGACACAAGCCGATTGTTGAAAGTAACTTTCTTTTTTGTAATCCAGTAGGAGTATTATTGATACGAGTTTGCAAAATGTAAGTTAATGAATAGAGAAAACTAGAATATTAAAACAACAGGCGTGAAAAAAAGAAGACAATTCTATATAATATTCAATCAAAGAAAAGCTTGGAGAGATTTTTGAAAGGAAAGCAAAAACTTCATTATATCGTACGTTACTTTTTATATTGCACCTATTAATGCTGATTCGAATTAAGAAAAGATGTATTTATAGGTTAATGTAGCTAACACGTTTAGTCATTATTTTATGATTTCAATTTATTATAGCAAAATAGGCAATCTCATTATGAAAAAAAATTTATGTAATAAGAAAAAAAAATAGAGAGAGAGAGAACGGACTTCATTTTTGGAATCTGCACTGCAAAAAAACTTACAAATTTGCCATTACAATTAAAACAATTAACTAATTTTTAACTAACGAAAACTATTTTTTGCAGAATTGTGTCATTTTTCTATGGTTTTTGCCTGTGTGTGTAGCTTGCGGTTGCAGTGAGAATACAGGCATATTTTACTATCAAACTCCTGTTGACTTGGTTACTTATCTAACCGAACATAAACATGTGTTCTGTTAGATGAATAATAATAACATTTTATCTATCCAGTCATTTTTCCCAAGTATATCTTTATACTGCGAATTATAATTAGATTACTTACTACAAAGCAATTTCCGTTACATTCTTGTCGCATGCGTATGTTTGTTGCATTATATTCAGGGAATATAAATGCTAAGTTGAGCAATCAATGAGGTTTTTGGATAAGCAATAACTATTTCATACACAATCTTTAAGTTAATGATAACTAAAGGATGTGATACTCCAAATGTTTTTATTTGTATTTCGAGTTGATTTAAGGCGATGCAATACTTATACCACCTTTAATTTGTTCCTTAACACCACTCTTGCGTTCTGAAAATCACCGTCCAAGTATGAAAACTACCATTTTAAGATTAAAAAAAAAAAAAAGGTAAAACATTTGAAAATCAACAACATAAAGTTTTCCCCTTAACTTATTTGCAAAAAATATTCCATGCTCTTCTTTCAATTTGTTCATTAACTGTTCTGCGAATTATAGTTTGAAAAACACTGTCCCGGTTTGAAAATCGCCGTCCAAATTTTAAAACTATTGTCTTAAGATAAAAGAAGGTCAGAATATTGAGATCTAGCGACACAAAGTTAACCTTTAAATTACATACTTAAGAAAAGAGTAGACCTCCATGAAGATCAAAACCTTAAGATTGTGTAGAAACCGTACAGCATTAACGAGGTTGGGGAAAGAAAAAAAATAAACCCTCCAAAATTATATGCATAAATATTTCAGTAAATATATATATAATACAAAAAATATATAATATAAAATATAATATAAATAATAAATATATAACATAAAATATAAATACTGCAACCGCCCCTTTTGTATATTTGGCAACACATTCAGCGTCCTCTTCATACTGACTGAAATTCCTCAGGCCAAGGATTCTCCTGTGCAGTTGAATGTGGCACCATTCCTTTTAAATTAACTTTTGATGTTTGTCCGTTTATAACTAAAAAAAATAATAATGAATTGTTACATAACTTGAATCTATCCTACTGAACACTATTCCCCCTTTTACAATGGTATAATAAAAAAGTAAATAAAGAACTTCCTGCATATTACATAAATTCAAATGGTAAATTAATAATTGTTTCGATTTTCATATTGGCCCAGTGCAAAAGAGATGAGTCAATAGATCTTTTGAGGCTTGATGGCTGAGTGGCTAGCGTTATGGCGCTCGGTGCCACAGGTTTCGCGTTCGAGTCCCGGCGGTGCGATGGATATTTATAGTGGTTCGGAATCCCCTTTAAAACCGTAGGTCCCGGTCTCATAGGATCGTAGAGCGTTGTCGGGGTAATGTGACTCGCGTCCGTAGCCTATCTTCAAGCTACACGTGCCCCCGGGGAGTGCTACATGAGCAACAGCTGTGCAGCCCTTGCTTATGGTATAAAGATGAACTGTCTCTGTATTTCCAATATTCAGTTGCAATTTATATGTATATATATTATATATATTCGTGAGAATGAGTGTTTAAAACAGGTCCTGATCTATACAGCAGACTATTTCTATTTTGATTGAGCACCATTTTAAAATGGAACATGTCTTATACAAATATCGTATAGATAAAAAAAAATTAAAAGTATAGTATTCCGGCTAGCACGTCAGCGGCATTAGGCCTTGTCTTCTAGACTGCACTTAAATAAAAAATATTGAAATTTTTCTGATATTAAGATGTTTGTCTTATATTATCATTATTTTATCTGCTATTATTTTTTTACCTGTTTTAAACCTTCATCAAAATCCGAAAATCTTCCAAAAAAAAAAAAAAAAAAAAAAAATTACCATTCATGTTTAATGCCATATAAGGACATAAAGCCGTGTTAAGTCTATATAAGGACATAAAGCCGTGTTAAGTCTATATAAGGACATAAAGACGTGTCTCTGTATAAGGACATAAAGACGTGTTAAGTCTATACATACCCGCTTTTGAGTATGAGTAAACATACAGAAATGTCCTGTAAAAGGATTGCCACTATAAATGACTGTTTAAATGACGTCATTTAATTTGCACCCTTTTTGCTACGTCACTTTGGTATTGCAGGTTATAACAACTCATAAGCGCAACTGCACAATTATAAACGCACAATTCCGGGGTCATGATTGCAGTAGGGCTTGGACGGAAGCGTTCAACTTTGTACGAGTAACACCACAGTGCTTAGTTGCAGCCATTGTGGTAAGCGTTGCGTAACATTGCAATTACGTCAAAATATGTTTGGGGAAATAGTTTGGCTCTGTGAACCAAAAGTTTTCTGCCCTTACGCATAAATTTAGAGAAATATATATAAATAAATCCTACACTTTCATCAACTTCCGAACTTGAACCAAATCAGACTGGAAAAAAAAAACAAGTAATATAAAAAAAAAATTTTTAAGTAAATTCCTATTTTTTTTTCACTAGTCCTTTATAAATAATTTTCATTCATTTTTTTAAGTTTATCTGGCGCCATCTATTATTAAATATATGCAATTTAAATCTAAAAAAAACTAAAATTAATGAATTAAATTTAATTACTGAATTAATATTTGAAAAAACTGTATTCACATCCAGTGTCATCCACTACAAGTTAAAAAAAAATGTACTTGAACTCGAGTGGATTAATAAAAAGTATTTTATGAACGATTGGAAATGTGAACAAGATATATATAGGGAGAGTGTGAGCTAATAGAAGGAATTGAAAAAAAAATGCGCCATGTGTTTCACCAGATTCCAGCAAAACTTTACAAACTCCCCTCCCCCTTCAACTTTTTCGTTTATATACTATATATATATTTTTTAAACATTTTAACAGAAAAACTTTCGAATGACACTGAGTCACCCCACCGTTAAATAATAGGACACAATTCGATTGTGGAATGATATGAAAAAAAAATGGCAAGATTCTGTGGTCGTTGGGAGGGGGTGTCGACGACGCTAAGAAAGAGGGGGGGGGGAGGGTCGTGCATCAAGAAGGAGCTGTGCATAAGAAATGAAGCCAACCGAAAAGTGAACAGGTGATTCGCCAGAGTGTGGGAAAAAGAGAACAGCTGGATTCACAAGGTGAGCTTCACCTGCACCGCCCCGCGCTTTTCTTAATTCCAGCGCAGACGATGCGATGTCTTTGCGCGCGCCTCGACCCGCGCTGTTTACCTTCTCGAACGGGACAGGAATTCTGATGCGGTTTTTATGGCACTCGATTCCAGGATTTAATCAGCCCCCCCCTTCACCCCCAGCGAAAACGATTACTCGACTGCACCTGGGCGGACCGACCTCTCTCCATTTTCGATGCAACGGCTGTTGCTCGGCAGACGATTTGCGCTCACAGCTAGCTAATCGTCTGCCTAATAGTGGGTGATGAGATGCATAGATGAGACACATTCAGTCGTCATTCCGGATAGTTCAGGAACAGTTCAAACAAATGAAATAACTTAATGGGATAGTTAATCTTAAACCCCTTTAGGACCCCTTTAAATCTAAATAAATGATGAGCATATGATATCAGGTGTTAATGAAAGAAAAATTTTACAAATAAATACTTTTAGTATAACAAATTAGCAAGAGTGCATCGGTGGACTCAATAGCCTAACTTTGTCATACTTTGTTGAGAAATAATAACTGAGCATGAGGAGTATAAAACATGGAAATTCAGAAATATATAAATATATTACTGTGCCCAAAATGTAAGACCAATTTTTAATTTCAAATTCCTAGAGCCTATTGAATTTTAATTTGTTTGTCTTTTTTAGATTGCTGGCACTGTCCTTGACATCTGTGTGAAATTTGACATCAAAATATTGATTAGTGCTTGAGTTACGCTTGGCTTTGTGAGACTTTATCAGATTTTTGAAATGACTGAATTCATTGAGCAGAGAACTCGCATTCAATTTTGTTTGCGGATAACGTATAGAATGTTGCAGAAGGCATTCCTATATCGGAAAGAAATGTTTACAAGTGGTATAAACAAACAGTTCAAAGAAGGCAGAGAACGCGTTGAAGACGAAGAGCCCTCTGGTCGACCCTCCACCTCAACCGACGAATCTCACATGAAAAAATTAAAGATTGGGTGCTTGCAAACAGTCGATTTGCAATTAGAGACCTTGCTGAGGATGTCGGAATTTGAAAAGGATCGGTCCATTCCATTTTGGGCCACAAACGCGTCAAATCTCGATTGGTACCGAATATAATATAAATTGGTATAAATTTGGAAGAATAAATAAAGAGTTTTTAAAAAAATAAATAATTGGTCTTACTTTTTGGGCACAATAGTACATCTACAAGTGCACTGCAATTGAGTAGACCGTATTTTTATGCAATGAAGACAATCCTGTGTGCAATCTAACATTCAATTGAAATTTTATCATGTAGCAAAAATAAAATGACAAAAATCAGAAAGACTTTACATTCAAATGATAAAAAAAGTAAATAAAAATCAAGTAATAAATAAATGAACTACCACAATGTTCACCCCTTTCCTTACTATCGGCGAATGAAGTTTTTTCCACTATTCTTTGAAGCGTCCACCTGCAGATAGTTCCATTTCGATTATTCTGAAAAAATGATAAAATATTTTAAAATTTTCTTATAATAACTTTACTAAATTTCAAAAAATTTTTAATTCTCTTACTTTGGTTTTTTTAATGCACATATATTTTTTTGTAAATTTGCTTGTTTAATGCAAAAGAATTTTAATTCGTTTATTTTAACATTTACAAATTGCAAAAATAAATAAACAGTAATAATCATTTACTAGGTTTGGTTCTTCTAAAGTTATATTCAATATTTTTGGTAAATTTCATAAGCTCATGCTAAAAGAAATTTTTTTATTAATAACACAGATATTTATTAGTCAAATAGTTTCATTTTATTTAGGACAAAATGTAGAAATTTAACTTTTATTCAATCGTAATTTAATCCCTAAATAACTTCATGTTATTTTATAAAGAAAAATGTTCAGTAAAAATAAAGAAACAGGTGACACTCTAAACATGCACATATGTTTCAATGACCTTGAAGGGACCCAGAGTGTAGAAATAGCTGGTGGTAAATATTTCAAACTTCTATAAATCAATCCAAATGTATCTGCGAGAAAAAAGCTTTCATCGTACAAACATGTTGCATTTTTTTTTAGTATTTTATTTTAATATTTTAAGGCTCCATCTGACTGAATGAGGGAACAGAAACCACCCATGGAAATAAGTTTTTTTTTTCTCCTGAGGAAAGGTCACCCATCTGGCAACAGATAAGGAAGACATTCCTCGCTGAGGTAGTCGCAGGGGTGACTGTATAAATTTCTTTGCTGCTAAATGGCAACAGGCAGTGAAACGGGAGGTTCTGATGGATTTAGTAACTTGTAATCAGACCATTTATTTTCATAGTTTCAGATAACGTGCGTGTCGTGGGAACTCTCTCTCTGGCGAATACATTCTGTGCAGAGGTTGAAGATTAGTTCTTTTTAGAAACGCAGGTGATTCCATACAACACGACTCAGTAATTGTGTGGTTCTCACTAAATTATAAACGCTCGTTAAATCAAATTCTTTGTTTACTTTCATTCTTTCCTTAATTTTTAATCTTATTTCATTTTTGCTGTTTATTTTATTCTCTCTCTCTTTTTTTTTTTTTTATTTACTTTTTACCTTTTGGGACCTGAATAGCCGAGTGTCTAGCGCTCGGTGAGATGGATGTTTTTAGTGGTTCGGAATCCACTTTAAGCCGTAGGTTCCGGTCATATCTACCTACGGGTGCCCCATCACAACAGAAGCTGCACCCCTCTTCCCTCCTTCCATGATTGATACGACAACAACAACCGTTTATTTTTATTTTTTTATTCTTATTTGCTGTATAAATTTAATTTAATTTTTAATTTTAATTTTTTATTTTTATTGAAATTCCTGACAAACTCAGATGTAATCACTAATATTTCAGAAAAAATCTGACCAAAAGAAATAAATTTATAATATATGAGTATTAAAATTACGTGGTTAAATTATTATTTTTTTTTATAAATAGGAGCACGTATTCATTAAAAAAAAAAAAAAACTTTTTTTAAAATGCGTTTATTATTAATATTTTATGGATAGGTTAGCTGGTTAAAAATGTCTTCGTTAAAAACGAGACACAGTTGTTTGCAATTCAGCTACAAGGCAGTTTTTATTGTAGTTGCATGGTAGAACAGCTAAAATGAATATATCGGAACTATTATTTGGCTTCCTTTACGAGAGTTTTCCTGATTATCTCCCATAAGATATGAAATTATACTTGACAGTCTTCCCAGAAGGCATTAACCTCTCATTTACCCCATTAGTGATTTATTCATGACAAACAGGAGGGGAATTCTAAAACCCCGATATATAAATATCGAAAATAAATGGATAAATAAAAATTTTATATTTCGGATAAGATGAGATACATACACGATAAGATATTTATCACAAGATAAGATAAACAAAATATTTGCCGTTCTACTGGGAAAAGATCTGCCATCAAACTGCACGACATTCGAAAACAGGAGCAGCATTGCATTTAGTATTTGAAAACAATCTAGTATTGCATTTGTAAAAAGTTTAGCCTTCTCATCCTCATATTCATTCCAAAAGAATTTGAGTTCGGTTTTATCTCGTTGTACGCGGAAGCGTATCCTGGGTAACTTTGCATTTGCTGCCGTTACAGTGGCAAATGATGTAAATGAAAATGCTCCGAGTTCGAAAACAATATCATCATAAATTTAGTGTTGTGTTTAAATTTTCTGAAGTGTTGTGATTTAATTTTCTCAGGCTCATGGGTTGTTGTTACTTATCCCACTTGGTAGATATCTAATCTAGATCAAGTCCTTAAACCCGTATGGACTCATGGTTGAAGGGGAAAGAAGCAGCTTCTGTTGTGATGGAGCACCCGTAGGTAGAAGTCTGACTTTTGCTCCGTGATCATTCCTATGAGACCGGGACCTACGGCTTAAAGTAGATTCCGAACCACTACAAACATCCATGGCACCTCCGAACTCGAACTCGAAACCTGTGGTACCGAGCACCAGCCACTCGACCATTCAGGCTCTTGTTCTTGATGAATCTAAATTCTCTTTTATTTTATGCCTCTCTGCGCAACGCTGTATTTGCTGCCTGTTGTAGTGGCAAATGACTCAGGCAAATGCCGGGCATTTGGAAACGACAACGACAACGTGATGGCAAGTTGAGATGAGGCCACCGAAGTGAGGAGACAGAAATAGAGTCTCAGAAAGAACGAGCCGCGAATGCGAATGCGACAGTTGGAAAGGAGGGTGCATCCTTGGGACGCTCATTAGCAGCAGTCGCAGCTGCACCGGAATCTCAATTAAGAGTTTCGAGGGGCGAATGAGTGCGGCTGAACCATTCTTGCGCATCCATTCATCAACGGAACGTCTTTTCTTGTTAGAGGAGTGCAGCGGTGAAGTGCGACGGAAGGTGCTGATTCATTGTTGTAGATGAAGACGCTAATTTGTTGTTGTTGTTGTTGTTGAAAGAGACTGCCAGGAATATTTTATAACAGGCATCATTAAACATATTTATTTAGATTTTTATGATAGAGGATAGTATAGTTTATCATAGAGGGCCAAGTTAAGTATTATATATAAGGACAAAGGCCACATTCGTTGTTATGTATAAGGACGAAGACTGTATTAAGTATTACGCATAAGGACGAGGGCTACAATAAGTATTATACATAAGACGCAGACCACATTATTTTATTATGCGTATGGACACGGGCCACATTAGGTATTATGCATAAGGACGAAGGGCACATTAATATCTATTAAAGTGACGTTTTATTAAAACTGAACAAATATTTGATTTCTTAAAAATTTCTATTTTTGGAATCATTTTAATTGAGAATTTTTTTTTTTTTACATTCTAAATAAAAACCCCGAATGCATTTAAGATTTTTCCTCATACCTCAAGTATAATAAAATGATTTATATATCTTTACTATCTATTTTCTTATATACAATGCACTTAATTTTTCAGAGAATTAAAAAAAAAAATGGTATTATTGGGAAGCATTTTGGAATCTATATACCTCAGTAAGGGCTTTGGCGTTTGGTATCCGAGGCTTCAGGTTCGAATCCTGGCGGTGGCATGGATGTTTGTTAGTGGTTCGGAATCCACGTTAAACTGTAGGTCCCGGTGAACTGTTTAGCCCAAAGTGTGCATAAAAGGACCGTAAATCATAATTTGTATTTTTTCATTGCCGTCTGAGTCTTTCCCTTTCCAGAAGGATGCACGGGACAGTCATTTAATATTTCTTTAAATTTCTAACTGAAAATTGAGAAATTTATCCGGCTGTTCTTATTATTCCCCGATAATTTGCGATCAAATTTAGAGTCATGAAACACTAAAATGGTTATTTGTATGAATATAGTATTCACATTTGAGAGAAACATCAGCGCTTGCTGCTAAGTTCAGAAACAGGTGTTTCTGTGAATTCATTTAGACGAATGTAGGCATATTTTATTTATTTCATATTTTCTGTATTATATCATTACATATTTTTGTAGAGAATTACGAGTAGTAAACAAATTCTAGAGTAATAGTCAAATATATGTGCAGCCTGGGTTAAGAATGAAACTGATGTTAAATGTATTTTATATTTTTGTGTATCTATCGTTAAAAAAAAACTTATGTATCTTCTTATTTTTACTCAAACTATTTTTATTACAATACATTTAAGTGCTAGATATTGTCTATTTTAAGACTCAAATGTCAAATTAGGAGATTTCTATCGATTTTTTATGTTTTTTATACATTTTTCCAACTCTTCCATATCAGCGAGAAAAATAAAGCGTGTATTTAAAAAAAAAAAAAAAAAAAAAAAAAAAAAAAAAAATTTTTTTGGTTTGCATTGGTTTGTCGCGCTACGGTCATCTTGTGCACACTTTAGGCTAAACAGACCGGGAACTACAGTTTAAAGTGGATTCCGAATCACTACAAACATCCATGGCGCCACCGGGACTCGAAACACCGAAAAGAGAAAATTTACGGCTAATTTTGTATATTTAGTCACCAAAGTGAGTCAAACTTTAATCAACCCAAAAACATTTAAGGATGACACTAACATTTTTCATTATATATTCTTCAAATATTTTGCACTAGAGGGACAAAAAGATCTGCAATGAAAAAAAAGTCTTTAAAACTTGAAAATTTAGCTTAAAGCTTTTTTTTTCATGAGCTTTCAGCTCATTTCTCATATTCAGAATTCGCAGAGTTTCGACGATTCATCTGAAATTTTGTGCGCATGTTTCTGAAACCATTGCGCAAATTTTCCTCGGTAACTAAAAAGAATATCGAAAACAAATCTTTACGTTGTGTCTTACTGTAAATAAGGTTTCAATAACACAATATATACTTAAATACACTACGCCGAGATGCATGCGCAATAGGCAGTGGTGAACGTTACATTTGTAATTGGCTACTGAGGATTAGGATTTGCATTCTGTTCCTACAGTGTATTAGCCCGTCCTACTGTGAATAAGGTTTCAGTAATGCAATATAAGCCTAAACACGTTACGCAGAATAGACTACCGCCCACTTGTAATTGAATAGGGTCCTAAAGTCATGTAGTGTGTTCATGGACAATAGCTGTTTCTGTAGTTAGGATTAGTAAAATGGACATACCAACCAGGCCCGGATTTAGATGAAAAGAGGTCCTAGTCTATTCCACTTATTTCACCTCCCATTTTTAAGTTTGTAAATCACATGAGAGATAATGAAATACATCACTGTGTTATATATCAATGTGTTAAATGAACACATGTTGTGATGAGTACCAATCTTTATAAAAAAATTTGGCGCAAATTACTTATTACGTTTGTTTGTTATTCATATGTGTAGAATTTCTCCTTATTTTCGATTCAGTGTTTACTGTTTTTAGAATAGTGTCATTCTAATTTCGCTATCAATTTCCCTCTTGATCTTGAGGCCCTAGGCTGAAGCGTAGTTAGCCTATAGGAGAATCCGGCCCTGATACCAACCAAGTCGGACCCTAGCATGGACACAGTACCTGAGATAAAAGCGAAGATTTTAAGTAAGATTTTATTAGTATTAATCTTCTCATGCATATTTTGCGACAGAATTTTGTAATTGTAATCACTTTTATGCTTAAATTACAATATGTTTATTGTCTGTTTTTGCGGCATTACAGCAGTTGCGAGATTTCGATATAAAAATCTCGCCATGTTCCCATATGTGAGGTAAGTAATGTGAACTTATTCATTAGCCGTTGACTAGCTAATAGATTAGACTTATATTATAGACTGTTCATTAGCTAATAGATTTACTGTCTGTTTTACTGGCGCTTCAAACAATCGCGAGATTTCGATATAGAAATCTCACTATGTTCCCATACGTGAGGTAGGTAATGTGAACTTATTCACTAGCCGTTGACCATATTAGAAGCATCGGGATAAATGAGTTGCAGCTGGAGGAAGTGCAGTAATCTTTAGAAAAATAACGACTCCTACACTGTTGTTGGTTTAACTGGCGAGAACTCTTAACCCACATGTTCCTCCGCCCTTTGCTGAACACCTTATCTGTTCCCGCTGTGAACACGTGCGACATCGAGTTCAGGTTTCGCACACACTATTCCACTTTAAACAGTGGTATCTGCCCTCTCCATATGCATTGCATGTGTAATCTCGAAACATGTGAACAAACAAGAAGAATTGCCGATCTCGAATGTCTAAATTTTTATTACAATAGCATTTAAGATTTAACTATGTTTAAAATTTTCAAATATACTAATATTAATTTCTCTCCTTTTGTTTTGACACAGAGCTTGTGCTCTTTAACTTTTTCAATTCCTTCTATTAGCTCACACTCTCCCTACATATATCTTGTTCCAATTTTCAATCGTTCATAAAATACTTTTTAGTCATCCATTCAACTTCAAATACATTCTTTTTTTTTTTTTTTTTTTTTTTTTGAACTTGTAGTGGATGACACTGGATGTTAATACGGTTTTTTCAAATATTAATTCAGTAATTAAATTTAATTCATTCATTTTAGTTTTTTTTTTTTTTTTTAGATTTAAGTTGCATGTATCTACCCATAGATGGCACCAGATAAATTTAAAAAAATGAATGAAAATTATTTAGAAAGGACTTTCTGCAATAGAGTGAAAAAAAAAGTAGGAATTAACTTTACATTTTTTTTTTATATTACTTGTTTCTGATTAAAATTAAACTTTTGGAAATTAATAATTCTGAATAAAATTACGCGGAGGTGTAGGATTTTTATCCTGGGAACTCCAAATACACCAGCCTGTACTGTACTGTGTCTGCCTGCTAATCTCAAAACATCTGAACAAACAAAAAGAATTGCCATCTAGAATGTCTAAATTTTAACAAGGGTCCAAATTTTAGCTGTAAGGCGTACGATTTGTGTATGTGTTTATGGATTGCAAATTTTGAAAATATTGGATGATAAATTTATGTCACGAATAAGAATAAAAGGGGATTTTAAAAGGTTCATTTCGGAAATTGAAATAACTATTGTTTTATCATTTTTTTAAAGAAATATACTGTTTTTAAAGGAAATGTTTTATGGCATGTGTTAATGTTTGACACATCTTACACAACGTATTTTCCTTAGACCTGATTAAAGATTTTTTTTTTATACAAATTAAATTCAACTTCAGTTCCTACAAATTCATTTCTTCATTTCTTCATTCTTTTTATTCTACAAATTAATTTCTATACCTCAGTTCCTATATTCATAACAAGTAGCACCTCGGTTTTCGACTTCATAATTATAATTCGAACAAAACGGTGTAATAGGAGAGAAAAAGTTATTTCGGAGGGGTATTACTTACAATAAAAATAATATTTTTTTTGTAATTAAGATGTTAAATTGCATAAAAATTGAATAAAAAAATTTCTAATAACAATTAAACTTTTTTCTTTCAGAACTATTTTGCTCAGTGCCTATCTGACTGGCACCCCTAACAAGTAATCGATTCATCCATTTCCGTTTTTAAAACAATTGTTTACTTCTCCAAACAATCAGTGATTGAACTGAAATAGCACCTCGGTTCTCGTTTTCATAAATTGAGCATCTCGCTTTTCGTTTTTATAACTAGTAGCACATTTTTCCCATTTTCATATCTCATTTAACTTCGGTTCCCATTCTTTATAATTAGTAGCACCAAGGTTTTCATCTTCATAACTAGTAGCATATCGGTTCCCATTTCAAAACTAATATAACTTCGGTTCTCGTCTTCATAATTAGTAGCATTTCGGTTTTCTTCTTTATAACATGTAGCACCTCGATTCTCATTTTCATAACTAATTATATTCCTAACTAGTTAACTTCGCTAACGCCCCATCGTTGTTTCGCTGGTTGGGTTCGTTTTCCTGGTTTGCATGTATCGACAATATCTCTCAGGTAGACATCCAAGAAGATAACTTTCCCCTTTTAGATTTGTTCTTTAATAAAGTACCCGGTCAAACTAGATTCCTGGATAGCGAGGAATCTAATATAAATGTCATATAATAATAGTAAATGAGTGACAACCATCTGGTGCGGCATTTGGATAATTCGCACCTTTTTCTTATTTACTCGATAGCACTGCAAAAACTTTTTAGTACGCGGTATCTAAAAATGAGAAAAAAGTTAACAGGAACAGATGAAATAATCGATATACAGGCTGCCCGTAAAATTATTTAAAAGGAAATTTAAAAGCTATTTAATTATGTAATTATTAGCTTGTGAAGGAAATTTAAAAAAAATAAACCAGAAAGAAATATTTAAATATATAATTAATTAAACATGATATTTATTAGATTGTAAAAGAAACTTAAAAATAAATAAATAAAAAAACATTGAAATAGATCCATGACATCTCTGACCCATTCTTCCCCAAACAGCACCCACATATTTTATGGGTAAAAATAATATCAACAGGTACAAGGGAAGCAACTAAGTTTTACGTTTCTCATTTTTAAGTAGCTAAATGCTGCTTAGAAATGAGGAACGATTAATAACGTTTATAATACGATAAACGATAACACACTATTTTAAGGTTTCCCCCCTGAAACTCACATCTCTTTTAAATCCATCATTCTTAATGGCCTGGCTTTACCAGTGTTTCCTAAATACTGTTTTTGTACAAGATCTCGTATCTCTAAGATCCCAAAACATCAAAATCATAAGAATATGTTTTTTACTGTATAATTAACGTTTATTTTACTATTTGTATGTGTTAAGTTTCCAAAAAATGTTTCATTTTGGCTAAATTTATTTGCTTATGAAGTTTTAATGTCTCTAATTTTGATGAAGATATCAGGTTCAGTTGAATCAAAGTCAGGTTCATGGTAAAAGAAAACAGCACCATTTTATCAAAGAAGGTAGGATGACTAATGCTATTGCAATATGGAACAAATAACATGTATACAGGACCGGATTTAGATGAAAAGAGGCCCTAGGCTATTCCACTTATGAGGCCCTTTCACCTCCCATTTTTAAGTTTCTAAATTACTGCTCGTTTTTCTGTTCCAATCTACACCGATCTGCACTTTATTTATGCAAGAACACACCAGAGCTTAGTAGCATAAGGCACCTCAATATTTGCCATAGCAATCAGTGAACGTATGAACTATTGGTGCAATCTAATTTATGCAAACGAACAGACCCAATGAGCCGAACGCGTTGATCTTAATACATTTTTATGTTTGTTTATGAGTCCTATGTGTAGAATTTCACCTTATTTTCGATTCAGTGTTTTAGTGTTTACTGTTTTTAGAATAGCTTCATTCTAATTTTGCTAACAATTTGAATGTAGGAAGCTCTTGATCTTGAGGTCATATGCTGAAGCCTAGTTAGCCCATAGGAAAATCCAGCCCTGGTCATATATATATATATAGAAACTTTCAGATCGTCTTCTCATGTCGGAACTGTTTGGAGACTCAATGTGCTATAGATCAGGGCGACTCGTGATTTTATTTCTTTTTACTTTACTGAACATGAGTGATCCTCATGTACCTTCACAGTAGGCCTCGTGGACCACTTAAGTTAATTAGACAGAGGGATCCACCGTCGGTGTGGTTTCCCCCGCTACCCTCCTGACGAGGCCTCTCGGATTCTAAAGGCTCGTGCTCACCAAGGCGACAAGATGCAAGCGACCAAAATTTGACCTCACCGCGGTCGCCTGAAACCGGTTTGCAGTTCGCCGCTTGGAGTAGCCCAACTTTCAACTTCAAGCGGTTTTTCACTATGCGTAATGCTATTTCTGACGTTTCGCTGTGAAGGGGTCGAAAAAATTTGGTCGCTTGCCTCTTGCATTTTCACGTCTCTCGCCTCGGTGGGAACGAGCCTTAATGGTAAAATTCGAAATTCCATTATAAGCACTTCGAACGTTCGCAAGAACGAGGAAGTATTGTGTACGAATTTTAACTTAAATTCTTTTAACTTTTTATTTTTTATCTTACTTTTATTTATTTTTAGTAATTTTTAATTTTTTACAGCACCATTTTTAATTTCTGGAAATTTTTTTTTTTTATCAACATTACTAACCTAAAGTAGCCAACTATAATTTTAAATATATCTATGAATTAAGATGAGCAGTCTATCCCGTAATCGGTACTCCAGTTGCCTGTTGCCAAAGTTAATTAGGAACAATCCACTGACGAGTAATGAGGGAAGTACCTGTTCTTCCGAGAAGACTGTTAGGGGGTGACTGCCTCACATTTGTGTCGTAAGAGTGAAAAACCTGGAGAATTCCCATCAGACATTTTGACTATCGACGTGAGATGCTTTATACACATCGTCTTCGAGTCTCCTCAATTCTGAAAGCAGTGACTGCAACGGAACCCGCCAGACGATAAGAATCTGAAGTTTTCCTACCCACTGGCAGTAACCCGCCTAAAAGTCTTCTCAGAAGAAGATGCCCTTCCCCATTACTCGTCAGTGGATTGTTCCTAATTAACTTTGGCAACAGGCAACTGGAGTACCCATGGGGACAGAGTAACTATTCATAACCTATTCAATGATGCATCATGGTTAATCTACCTCTTCCGTCTGCACCACTCAACAGCGTTTATTATTCGAACACCCCTCCCTCCACGATATTATTAAATTTCAAATGTTTACCTAAATGACCTTTTTATTCATTTACTTACTTACTCCGCGAGGTCCCTTGGCCGGGCAACGTGATAATACACGGCCAAATCTCCTTTCAACAGGCAAAAAATACTATCAGAAGGGTAAAACTATTCCCGGCCGGGCATAGCAACGTGTAATAGGCCAAAAAAAAAAAAAAAAAAAAAAAACCTTTATAAAAATGAGCCAGTCCTTGGAAGAGGAATTGGCGGGAGATGGAAGTGAGGACAATGTCCTGAAAGCGACTCTACTATTCAAGTCAGTTATGGAGCTAACTTATCAAGAATCATTAAAAGCTAAGGGCAAAGCACAGATTAGAGAGTTAGTTACTGATATGATGACGATCATACAAGAGCAGAATAAGAGTATTTTTACTTTAATCGGAGCAAATAATGAGTTAGAAAAATTAATAGAAAAGAAGCCGTCATTTGCTCAAGTCGTGAAGACAACTATGGAAAAACAAAGACAAGATGTAGTAAAGAAGAACGTAAACAAACAAAAATTGTTAAATTCATTAATTATAAAACCAGTAGAGGACAATAAGACATCAATTTATACAAAGAAGCACCTACAGAACAGTATTAGTTTGGAAAACCTAAGAATCGGAATTAGAGGTGTTAAAAATATAGCTAAAGGGGGGATCTTCGTGGAAACCACGAATCCCGAAGATGTTGAAAAATTAATGGAAGAACTGGAAAGTAACGAAAACACCAGAGATAAATTCAAAGCATCAAAACCTACTTTAAGAAATCCCACAATCATTTGTTTTAACATCTCTAAAGAAACCTCAAATGAGGAAATTACCCAAGCAATCAATAAGAAATTCGTAGAAGAAGAGGAAATTGGATTTACGAAACTGCGCACTTCATACGAAGGAAAATATGGCAAAAATGCCATAGTGGAACTAGGACCAAGATCTTTCAAAAGAATAATGGAAAATAGAAAAATAAATATTGGATGGGAGGTTATCTCCATAAAAGAACATTTAAAACCAACTCAATGTTTCAAATGTGGGCGTTACGGCCATGTCGCCAAATATTGCAGAAACGAGAATGAAATTTGCACTAACTGTTCAGGTCTAGACCATAACTGGAAGAACTGCAAGAAAGAACCTAAATGCACTAACTGTACATATCATAATCATAAATTTAAAACGGAATTTAATACGGGCCATAGTTGCACTAACAGAACGTGCAAGATTTATGATAAAGAATTGAAGAACCTCCAAAGTAAGACTAACTATGTCTAATACAGCCAATTTAATTATACAAGGAGCCCATATTAATTTAGGCAATGCCATCTCAGCAATGGCCCAATTGAATCAGACAATCATCAGTCAAGATCTAGATTTTTATAGTTTAAACGAACCGTATTCCTATAAGAATAATATTATTAATATTCCTGCTACCTATAAAATTATTTCTTCAGACACAGTTCCAAAAACAGCCATACTAGTTAAACAATCTTCTCAAATTCTGGTCCTTTATAAAAGCCCAAATGCTATTGCAATAGAACTAAAGATAAAAGAAACAACTTTCATTGTCGTTTCGATTTACTGCCCTCCAAGTGAGGATATAGAGATCTCATTAAACATTTTGCAAGGACTGATTAGAAAATACCACTTAAGCCAAATCATAATATTAGGTGATTTCAATGCAAAATCTCGCCTCTGGGGTAGGAGAGATCTAGACTCCAGAGGTCAAGATGTTATTGATTTCTGCTCACTCCATGATTGTTTGATCCAAAATAATCCAGCCTCTCCGCCAACTTTCTGCTCGTCAAGGGGAGAGAGTTGGATAGATTTAGTAATAACAAGAAACATTTATGATTCGATTGATGTTGATGTTATAGATCATATAACAAATAGTGATCATAATCTGATAACTTTTGTGTGGTATACTTCCAATATAACAATTCCAGACTCTAAAATCAATCTAAGACGCATTAATTGGTTGAAATTGAAGATAAAAATGGCTCATTTTCTGGACCTTGATGACGATTATGTGAACTTAATTACCCATAAAGAGTTAGATAACTACATTATTCAAATTCAGAGTCTAACATTGGAATCTATAAATCAATCACAATCTCCAATTGGAACGAAGAAAACTGGAAAAAGATCTAAGAACGCTATATGGTGGAATCCAGGTTTAAGAGTATTAAGATCTAAGGTCAGAGCATCTAGAAGACTATACCAGAAAGAAACAGATTCTCAAATTAGACAAATAAAATTGGTTAACTATAAAAACCTGCAAGCTAGCTATAAAAGAAATATACTAAACAGAAAAAGAGAATATTTCAAAGACTTTGTGAATAAAATCACGACAAAAAATTTATATGGTAAAAACTTTAAAGTACTATTGGATAAGACAACATGCAATCGGGTGATTAATCCCGTAAAGGACATTACAGGGCAATTTACAAATTCCCTAAATGAAACTATGTTTGCAATTTTAAAACATCACTTCGGTTATAATTCTCTTGTTATACAACTTGATAATATAAATAGTTTAGTCAATATTCCGGAAGACTATATAGAAATATCGATACAAGAAATTGAAGAAATTATAGCAAATATTAAACCAAATAAAGCACCAGGACCAGACAACATCCCTGGAGAAATAGTCAAAGAAATGTTTTACGCTAATAAACATTTGTACACTAACTTATTTAATAAATTGTTAAAAACGGGCTTGTTCCCTACTAGTTGGAAAGATGCCAACGTTGTATTAATACCAAAAGAAAATAAGAATCTTGAATTAGCTGAACACTATAGACCAATATGTCTACTTTCTGCTTGGGGGAAAACATTCGATAAACTAATAGCAAAAAGGATCACTTATTATTTGGAACAAGCTAATTATTTCAGTATAAACCAATTTGGATTTAGAAGAAGAAGATCAACAGTTACAGCTATCCAAAATATAAAATCCTTTATCAACCAAGCAGCTGATGAAAATAAAATAGTCTGCTTAATTTCACTTGATATAAAAAACGCCTTCAATTCCGTGGATTGGAACCTCCTAAAGAAGAAAATTACTAAACTTCCAATTCCTTCATATCTAATTATTATCTTAATGGATTTCTTGAATAATAGATCTGTTCTTTATAATGGTGAAAAAATTCACTATAATCAGGGTATTCCACAGGGTTCGTGTCTTGGACCAATCCTGTGGAATATCTATATAAATGACCTACTTGAATTAAACTTAGAACCTGATATTATAACGCAAGCATTCGCAGATGATATTGTAGTAATGCTTAAAGATAGAGCTTCTTATCTTTTTAAGGATAAAGGCAATAAAACATTGGAGACAATATTTAATTGGTTGCAATTAAATAGATTAGAAATTAATTATGGAAAAAGCAATTTTATTATTGTTTCGAAATCTAAAGTTACCCATATTCCACAAATAAAAATGGCTAATAATAAAATTAAAAATACAAAAGAACTAAAATACCTAGGGGTAATAATTGATAATAAATTAAGCTGGTTTCCACATTTAAATTATATTAAAGAAAAGATCAATAAAATCCAACATAAATTGGAAAGACACAGCAGAGTAGTTTGGGGTCTAAACCCAAAAGTTAAAAAAGAGTTGTATCTGACTGTCATCGAGAAAATTATATCCTATGGCTACCAAGTATGGTATATTAACAAAGTTAAACAGGACATTAAACTAATTCAAATACAGAGGATTGCTTTAAAAAATGTTACCAAGACATACAATACCGTTTCTTCAGAAGCTTTAAATGTCCTGGCTGGTGTCTTGCCTCTAAATATTAAACTTAATTATTTAACAAAACTTTATGACCTGATGACGTTTAAAGAAGAACTTGTTATTGACAATATCTCTTATAATTTTGATGACATAGACGATAATTACGTTTTTAAACCACCTTGGGCTTTATTATCTGTAAAATGGAACTAATTTTCAAATAATTACTTAAATACTATATTTACAGACGGGTCAAAAAAATCAGATAAAACAGCTTTTGCTTTCATATATTATAAGGACTCTATCGAAGTTTACAACTTTTTAGCCAGAATTAGTGACCATGCCACAATTTTTACGGCTGAATTGTTGGCGATCAGCTGTGCAGTGGACTTTATCATTAAAAATAAATTGGAAAATACTATTATTGTTTCGGACTCTCGCTCCGTTTTAGAAGCCCTAAATAATCCAAGTAACGAAAACGTACTCATTCAAGAACTAAAAGAAAAAATTATACATTATAAATATAGCATTTCCTTGGAATGGATAAGATCCCATCATGGTTATCAAGGTAACGAACTTGCGGACGAATACGCAAAATTAGCAATTGAGAAAACGGAAATAGATTATGTCCAAAAATTTACGAAGATACAAATCAAGAAAATTCTGGAAAACAAAATGGACAAGACATGGCAGGATAAGTGGGACAACTCTACCAAAGGCAGATTACTTTACCAAATCTATCCTAAAATCAATAGGAAAAGAATCTGTGGAGACTTTTACCTGAACCAAGTATTAACGACTCACGGCGCTCTTGCCATCTATCAACAACGCTTTTTTGGTAAGTCTAGTGTATGCCCTTGTGGCGCAGATGAAGAGACGAGATATCATTTAATCTATGACTGCACTCTATGGACAGAAGAAAGAAAAGCATTTCCTACTGATTTTAGATCACTCTCTATCAGATCTCTTTTTGAAAATAGGAAGGTTAAAACTATTATTAGAGACATCATGGAAAAAAGGTTCCTTATGGAAATCAAAAATTTGTAATACCTTGAATGATAGTTGAAATTCCTTTTGTGGAATCCTACTAGAAGTTTTTCTTTGACAGGAAAGATCTCCTGTCTGTTTTGATGTGTTCTTTTGTTTTTTCTTTTCTGTGATTATTTGTTGTATTAATTTTCTTTTGGTTATCAAAATTGATAACCTTGTTTGATTTAAGGAGATATATGTTAATGCAATGGAAAAAAAAAAAAAAAAAAAAAAAAAAAAAAAAAAAAAGTCTTTAGTTGTTTCTGTTTAATTTTAACAGAACATTTTATATTCTCCAAAAAAAAAAAAAAAAAAAAAAAAAAAAAAAAAAAAAAAAAAAAAAAAAAAAAATTGGAGAATATACTCTATCTCTCTTTTATTTATATTTTATGCATAAAATTATGGGACATACAATTGACCTGTGTGTTTATTTAAACTGTGTAAATTGTTAATTATTGTTATGTATTGATAAATTGTATTGTTTTAAGTTGTATTTGTAATTAACATATACAGTGTATAAAGGAGGATGTCCTCCATATTATGATTGTATAACTAACAATAACCCTACTAATCAAAAAAAAAAAAAAAAAAAAAAAAAAAAAAAAAAAAGTTAGTCTAGGTGACGACAAATCTTCCATTGGTTGTTATTTTACTTTAAATTTTGTTTAAGTTGAGTTTCTCTAAGTAGGAGATTTTCTTTTGAGGATAAGTAAATTCCGTTTTACCCTTATTTTTTGGTTAAGCTCGTACAGTTCGGGATTACTGTCGCAATCCCGGTCTGAAGTGCCGTATACCTAGGTAGGTCGGCGGCCGGATTTAGATGAAAAGAGGCCCTAGGCCATTCCACTTGTGAGGCCCTTTCGCCTCCCATTTTTCAATTCCTTCTGTCAGCTCACACCCTCCCCATATATATATCTTGTTCAAATTTTCAATCGTTCATAAAACACTTTCTATTCATCCACTCGAGTTCAAATACATTTTCTTTTGAACTTGTAGTGGATGACACTGGATGTTAATGCAGTTTTTTCAAATATTAATTCTGTCATTAAATTTAGTTTTTTTTAGATTTAAGTTGCATGTATCTACGAATAGAGGGCGTCAGATGTAAAAGGAAAATTTAAACTTTATTTGTAAAAGACTTTTCTGTAATATAGTGGGGAAAAAAAGCTGGAATTGGCTTTAGAAATTTTTTTATATTACTTGTTATGTTTGTAAATTGCACGAGAGATAATAATAAAATACATCATTACTGTGATATATATTAACATGTTAAATGAAACGTGTTGTGATGGGTACTGATCTTTATTAAAAAATGTGGCACGGATAATAAATAAAAATAGTGTTAATAGTATTTACTGTTTTTAGAATAGTGTCGTTCTAATTTTGGTAACAATTTGAATGTAGGCCCCTCTTGATATTGAGGCCCTAGGCTTAAGGCCCTAGTTAGCCTATAGGAAAATCCAGGCCTGGTTATCACTAATGCATGTTGGGAATAGTTCATCAGTGACAGATTTTGGTCATGCATCGAAGGATTTCGGAAGAAGACTAGCTCATGGGGTGAATCTGTCGTATTCCAATTGCGACACCCGGAGCCAGAGGAACCTACGGGTGAATATTATTTTTCTTTCCACCGCACCTCATTTCCGTGCCTAGGGAAGAAAGAGGAAGGTGGAACATTGGTAGGCATTATGCATACCACGAGTGTTGAGGAAAAAACCAGTGCTTTCTGAGAGAATATTTACGCATACAATGCATTTGTGTGTCGAAAACCCGAATAACACCCCTTTGCTAGGCAACCTGATGATCTATGCGAAATGATTTACACACATTGTCATAATTAGGGCCAGATTTTCCTATAGGCTAACTAGGCTTCAGCCTAGGACCTCAAGATCAAGAGGGGCCTACATTCAAATTGGTAGCAAAATTAGAATGATACTATTCTAAAAACAGTAAACACTAAAACACCGAATCGAAAATAAGGAGAAATTCTACACATATGAATAATAAACAAACGTAATAAGTAATTTAGAAACTTAAAAATGGGAGGTGAAGGGGTCTCATAAGTGGAATAGCCTAGGGCCTCTTTCCATCTAAATCCGGCCCTCGATAGAATGCATTTGTGTGTCGAAAACCCTAATAACTACCCTTTGCCAGGCAACCTGATGATCAATGCGAGATGATTTATACACATTGTCATAATCTCCATCGAGTCTTCTCGTTTCTAAAAGCAGTGATTACACCAATGGCGCTAGCAGATTCATTACCTGCGCACGTTGACTCGAGTTGGGTCTGGTAAATATTTCATATGTGGATGCGATATAAGAGGTTTGGGTTTAGTTTGTAGCTGTACGGTCATTCTGTGCACACTTTAGGCTAATTAGACAGAGACCTACAATTTAATGTGGATTCCGAACCACTCACAAACATCCATGCCACTGCCAAGATTCGAAACTGAAGTTTGTGGTACCAATGGCAAAAGCGCTAGCCAATGGGCCATCAGGCTGCTCGATGTAAGAGGAAATAACGGGACTTTATTTTCGAGTTCTGACTGGAACATCCGGAGGTAAACAAACGTTCGTAAATCTGGACGCAGATCGAAATGGAACCGTTCCACCTTTGCGTGCCGCATAGAGAAAATATGGAAAATTCGCATCCTGTATAGCCTTGCTGTCGATACCATGCGCTGCCAAAAATATCATGGTATCTTTCTAATGACTACAACACATGCTGCGCAGTACAGACGTTGCCACTCAACCTATAAATATATACATTTAATGTATATATAATAAATATACATGCAGATAGAGAGAGAGAGAAAGATAATATTTGCAAATAATAAATATTTATTGAAGAATATACTTTTCTCAAATTAAAATAACTTATTTCCTTCTCCAGGCAAAAGTGCACTTCTATTTTTCAAATAAAACGATCTGGGAACATTATAGAATATTTATCTGACGTGAATAAAGAAAAAAAAAAAGAATTCAAAATTAGAAAAACAAGTATGAGATTGCAATTCCTGCTACGCACACGATAGATCAGATTATGAATTCATAAAAATAGTTTATGCGTTCAAAAGTCAAATAATAAAGATTTTTATGCCATTTTCTTTTTTTGGCTCACGAAGCTTTATGAAGATTCGTTATTAGTACTTGGTACGTATTCTGTTCGTTTCTGCTTTATTGTTTATGCAAGAAAAAAAAGTGAATGCGCATCATTTAATGTGATAGTTATGGAAATTACGTTGCAGAAAAAGTGTGGGTGTTTGATTTTGTATGAAATTGAGCGATTCTTTTTTTTAATCCTGTACTGATTGTTGGTTTTTTTATAATGAATGTTTCTATTGCTGTTATTCCAACAAATAAAATTAAAAGAGACAATGCAATGAAGTTTTTGATTTTTTAATCGAACTGTTTTTAGGATAAAATTTAGATTTACAATATTATTGCTAATCATAAATCTTACATTTATTGCACCCCTTGTTCCAATAACAACAGACTGTTTATCTGTATTCATTTAGAAAAAGATTAATTGTTATTGTTAAAAGTAAAAAAAAAAAAAAAAAATCACAATGAAGCTATTCAATTCAGATTGGACCAACGCTTGGGTTATCAAAGCAATGCTTTCGAAATCATACATTTGGCATTGAGATATTTGCTTATTTTGATTCATCTTTTTATCTTTTTGATAAATGAATATTTAACCAGTTGGAAAAGAAATGATTCGCCATTGTCCACTTCTTGAAAAGTTGTTTTCCAAAAATGAATGATTGATTTGTTTCTGAATTCGTTGTATTCAGAATCGTTCACCGTTCGTTTCGTGAACGTGCCGTTGTATTTGGTGGCTGTGTTTCTTGGAAGCAGCTGACCAACTCGTGACAGCCCCCTTTTTCTTTGCATTTCATTCCACTTTACGATTGCGTGATTTCCAGAGAGCATGCCGTCTTCGAAAAAGGCGAGATCTACCTCACGAGTCGCACCATTCACGCTCACGTAAACGAACGTGCTTCACCCCTTCTTCCCACGTGCACCAACTACCGATTCGAAGAAGTGTTCCATCAAAAAATAGTCGTCATTACGTTCGTTCTCACGTCAGAACATTCTGCTGAATTTTTATTCATTTTTTTGTTTGTTACTCTTTTAAAAATTGAATCCGTGATATTTGTTCTGGAGATATCGTCTGCAAAGTAGAATTAAGTAAACCCGGAATCCTGTAACTGCAACCGCAATTACAGTTGCAGCCGAAGAAGTGTTCTATTAGAAGTGGTTATCAAACTTTCTTTCAGAACACTTCGGAATGGTATTATTTATTTCGTTTTCTTTTAAAATGGAATGCGTGACGTTCAATCTGCAAAGATCATCGCACAAAGTGGTGTATTCTGAACCTCATGCTTTTAATATTAGGTTGCTGACGAAAGAACAGATAGGATTCCACATTCAAAATAATAATAAAAGCAATTACTTTATCATAATCTTCTAAAAATTCAATAAACTTTTATCGTTTATCACAGACATTAAGTTCTACCCAGATGGAAAAAATTCCGCACGCACTATTATACTTTTTTCTGTCAAAGCAGCCTATCTGACCCTAACAAGTCATCGATTCATTTCCTTCCATTGTTAAACCGGATGTTTACCTTCCATGGTTGGATTATATGCCCCTTCATTAAAAACGAAGAAGTCTTAAAACATACTAATGATTTGTGGGATCTGATTGTCCGAGTGTCTAGCGCTCCGGTGCCTAAGGTTTCGGGTTTGAGTGCTTGTAGTGGTTCGCAATCCACTCTAAACTGTAGGTCCCGATCCAATAGATCGTAGAGAGTTGTGGGGGTAGTGTTAGTCAAGTAGTGATAAATGAGTAACCGCGGTGCAATCCTTGCGTATGGCATAAAGATTGACTGTCTCTGTATTGCCAGCTGCGTTAGAACAACATAATAATGATTTGTAATGAAGAGAATGATCGGCATTTCGAACTGGACATTTTTCTATCAGTCAGAAATGATTTTAGTGATAGAACGAAAAGTAGAAATAATATCTAAGATGGTGTTTTTTTTTAAATAAATATATGAAGTCATTGAATTTTATGTGACAAAATGAATCGTCAACGATCTCTTTCTTAAAAAAAATGAACAGGCATTTCTCCTTTTCGGTTTTCTAGTTTTTCTTTATCGCATATTAATTTTTTAATCGTTCTTTTTAAAATGAAATGAGTGTTTTTTGTAGCAAAACAGAATTAAGAAATCCAATAACCTGTGACGTTGCGCTGCTGGCAACATGAAAAGAACTTTAAAATATAAAAAAAGTATTGATTTTCTAAATGTAAATTATTTGTTGTCAGCATCTTATTTTTAATGCATTTTTACGAGACAGATTATTATAAATGTTTCTAAAATGAAACACGACGAGAATCTATGGCGTTATTACTGGAAAATGTTAAGAATTTTTTGATAATTACATAATAATAATAATAAAAAAAATGAATAAAAAACATACGAGAAAAAAATCTGTTTGACTCGAATAAGCAAGTGAATTTTCAATTCAGTCACAGCACCAACTATTTTTTGAGTGCCATTTTAAAATAATTCATGTTTAAGAAATCAATATCATAGAATTGTATACTAGTAATAGAATACTAGTAAGGATATTGCTTATAGTAAACATTGAATGAAATATTCTAATAAAAAAAAATTAAAAATTTTTTTTTTTTTAATTATAATACTTTTTATTAAACTAATACTGGATACTGTTCCCTCATTTAATGTCATCAAAATCAGAAAGTTTTATTAAAACAGTTATCAATTATATTTTTAAAATTAAAATAAACATATAATAAGGTGAATCGCAGGTGCATTCGTGGTAACAACTAACAGGGCAACGGGCGTACCAGTTACGGAGTTCCAAGGTGGTTTTAAGAACCACGAAAATCTCCACATCTTAATTTAGTTAAAACATTAGCACTATAAAATGAAATTGCTTCAATTGCTGAATAAAAAGGAAAGAAAAAAAACCAATTAAATTTAAGAAAAACATCTCTTGCTTGAGAACAATTAAAGCAAGAGACCGAAAAAGCTAAAGCTATCGGTACGATTAGGACATTGGTATTATTATCGGTACATTGGCGATGGCTCAAAAATAAAAGTTAAAGTTAAAGTTAAAAATTTAAGCTAAAAATAAAATAAAAGGAATTTACAATTAAAAAAATCAAAATAAACGATACAAAAAGTACATTAAAGTTAACACAGACAATAGCAAACAACATTACAACTAACAGATAAATCCACTTATCGATTTTCTTTTATTCTCTATATTAGTTCATTCGATTTTTTATTTTTATTTTGTGCGATTTTTTATTTATCTTTAAATTAATGTGAGCTTAAAAAACCCCAAAACCCTCTCTCTCATTAGAAATCCCATTTTTGCGAAGCCCTTTCCTCTAGATTCGAAGTATACGAGGGAGAGGTGGTCGTCACAAAAAGCGCGAGTTCTTTTGAACCGCTCCGAAGTTCAAACCGAACGCATTCCGAGGTTCTGCCTTATTTACTGTAAAGTTCCTCTTCAGCTTCCATGTGTTGTGGTAGCTGCGACCGCTCAGGTGAAGAAACCTTGTTCGAACAGGCCCGACGCCAACACCTGTTGCCATCTCCGAGAGAAGAAGGAAGAAGAAGAAAAAACGAAGGCGCGAAGAAAGCGCGCCAACCGAATATAGCACCAGATGTCGAACGAACGAACAAAAAAAAAATAAACAAATAAAATATCCACTCGTTATTTATACTCGATATATATATTTTTTTTACCTTCCAGAATTTCTGTTCATGGAAGTGGAGTCAGAGAGTTTCATTAGCAGACGATTTCTAGCGTGGGAAAGGATCCACCAACCACCTGCCTTCGAACTTCTTTTACCGCATTCCGAGTTCGCTATTCTTACCCCCTTTTGCCTGCCTACCTGATTCGATTCTTTATTCTTTTTTCTTCTTTTTTTTTTTAATTCTTTCTTCATCAGTTCATTTTTTTTTTTTTTTTTTGCGGAGTGTTCTATTTAGAATCTCAGAGTTTTGATTAAGAATGCGAAGAACTTTTTCTCCTACACAAAGCAGATTTTTTTAAATAGGGGGGTGCGAAGAGGGGTCTAAGAAGACACGTGTTGAGACACCACGCTCCCCCTCCCCTTTCCAGAGAAGCTTTTCAAGGGTGGAGGCCCCCGACAGGTTAGGCTGTTTTGTTGGCAGTTACTTAGGGAATTGGAAAATACTGACGCGATGAAGAAAAAACGGTGAAAGTGATCATCCGCCTTTCTCTCAGCTACCGGTGTTCGCGAGTTCATTTTCACATTTCTTCTTAATCGCAGATTGGTCATGTGTGGTCTAAACTGCTAAACGGCGGGCCACCGGGAAGCAGCTCCTCTTAGCACCCGCGCTAAAGGTAGATCGTTTTGTTTAGAAGGTAAGGGAAGAAACGTGGGCCTGAATGGTCGAGTGGCTAGCGCTCGGTACTACAGGTTTCGGGTTCGAATCCCGGCGGTGCCATGGATGTTTGTAGTGATTCGGAATTCATTTTAAGCCGTAGGTTCCGGTGTCATATGACTCCGGCGTCACGGAGCAAAAGTCACACTTCTACCTACGGGTGCTCTATCACAACAGAAGCTGCCCCCTTTCCCTCCATTTATGGGATGTCCGTCCCGCACTGCAAGACATTGAGGATTAGTCACAAACAAAAGTAAAGACACCGCCGAATGAATTAATCATATAATAACTGGCTCTTCAGACCGTTTTGGGCCTTGGCCTTCTTTAAAACATCCAGCCAGGCTGTTCTCCTCTCGGCCGTGGACCTCCAGTTTTTGATCTTGATAACATTGAAATCATAGTCTAAACAGTCGACCCATCTCTTTTTCGGTCTTCCCCTGGGTCGTTGTCCAAGTGGGGTTACATTGAAAATCTTGAAAGCAGCTCTATCACATTCCATTCCAGAATGAGATGACCGGCCCATCTCATTCTGTCCAGTTTAACACATTTTAGAATGTCAATATCTCTAAAAAGTTTGTAAAGTTCGAAATTATATCTTCTTCGGCAATTTCCATTGTCTTTGATGAATGAGCTAATAGCGTCGCAATTAAAATAATACCGATTGCATTAATTAAAAAGGAAAAATATGAAAAGATAAAATAAAATGCAGATACTGTACTGAATAGATAGTGTATAGGATTTTCAATTTTGTAGCTGGATTTCATTCTCACATTTTTTTTTTCGGAATTTTGATCACTTTTCCTTGCAGTCTGATTGAAAATATAACAATACAATGACATATTTGTATTCAAAGTGGCGCATTTACTAAATATGAGAAATATATATAATGCTGGAATTCATAAATCACAAATTTTACAAAACCAACCTTGTGGTAAATTAGCTACGATCAGTGTCTCCGAAATACCGCCCTCCACTACATATATTGATTACATTGTAAAGTTCATAATGGAAGTAAAATCATACAAAATAATAATCAGTAACGACCTAATAAGTGACACACATATTAAAATGGATCATTTTTACTGTAATGAATGATAGAAGATTAGTGCTTAAAAGTTACATTAAATGATGTACGAGGTAATTCACATACTGAATTAAACATTATATGAATAATGAGATGTATGTAGATGCAATTTTCCACTGACAATAGCTTGAAGTAGTGGATCTATTTTACGAGTGGAAATTTACAGCAGTGACTACAAATGCTCATCCATTTAACTTGGATCTGTCAATACTTTTTGGTATATTTCATTTTGGAACATGTTTTTTCACACAGATAAGTCATTTCGAAATCGGAAACCGAGCCAGTTGATGCAACCGATCAAACTGAAGGAGTGGAAGACTTAAAAAAGTATGAAATTCCAGCTATGATGAATTTAACTGCAAATCAATAATTGCCATTTGAAATTCTGGGGCAAGGGTTTCTAGGCAGAAATTAAAAGGATTTTGAAAATTCTTGATGGCATTTGAAATTGCATCAAAATCTGAAAAACGAGGCTTAAAATCTATTTTTAAAGATTCCAAAGCTTCAGTTGCAGAATTTATCGGATTTGGAGTCTCAGTTTGCTGATTGAAATGTTTAGCGTGTATTGAAATGGATGAAACAATTTTTTGTTTAATTGGGATTGAAGCAAAACCTTTTTTCTTTTTTCTTTATATAGGACTTAATATAAGGGTAAAATCACACAGAAGCTGTTTTCTTCTGATAATTTTAAATTGAGATTCTTCATATGCTTCGTTAAATCTGTATGAAATGATAACTTCCATAACCACTTATTGTTTCGTAACTCAGCCAAAGGATTATTCCTTTCATTCAAGAAAATTGCGATTATTACTATGAGCTTAAGAAATAGCATTATAACTTTGCGCAGAAACTAAACCAATGTATTGCGGTATAATAGGGCAAGTTATTATCTCCAATCTCTTCAATAAACTGATATAATGAGCAGCTGACATGACTGGATTTAAAACTTCCGACATATCCAAGAATTTTCCGCACAAAAACTGTTGATGAATGCTACAATGTATGAATAATGATTTTGAACCACCTTCATTTTATACTGTCTTTGATACAAGACCCACGACACCTGTATTTTTTCCGCACATGTTTTTTGCCACCAGTTTTTTCGGTAGTAATACGCTTTAATTTTTCCTATGAAAGATTGTTTTTCAAAAATTAAAACTCAGATTTCAGTTTTTCAGAATTTTAAACTCTTTTAAGAATATCTTCTCCAGTGGCCAAGCTGTAAATGCTATGAACGTCAGCAAGTTCTTCACATCTTTCATAATTGTTATCTGTCCGTCGGATAAAAAGTAACAGCTGAGCAGTATTTAAAATATCTATTGACTGATCCAGGGCCAAAAAGAACTACTCTAAGTGTCGATTTTTGTCATACATATTTTTTCTTCAATATCATCTACTCTTCCAGCCAACACAAACTCATGTTTTTAAATAAATCAGCTTTTTCTGGAGACATTTCTTCTGCTGCTGCAATCTTTGATTGATTCGCCGTCAGTCAATGGTTTCCCGAGTGAGCCAGCACGACGGAAATCAACACGAGTTGCTGCTTCTTGTTCAGCGTTTACTTTCTTAAACAGAGCTGAGATTTCAACCCGCTTTTTAAAGTGTCATATTTTTTCTAACCGTAAGCTTTCTGTAAATTTGGAGTCCTTCTGAGAATGTTTAATCTCGTAATGTGGTTCTATAGTGTTTTTCGTTGACGACTGATATTGTATCGATGAAAAATTATTCACATCGCCTTACACCACAAAGGATTGATATCCCCATGGGTCTTTAAATGTTACTCATTGTTATTTTAAATGTTATTGAACTCGCATCTACCTTTCATTTATCTGTATCTCTCATTATCATTATCATTTATCTTTCACTGTATGCTATCATCAAAACAATGCATTCGGCACTGTCGACTCACAATTATTTGTAACTGTTCCTGTATACTTAGATTAACCAAGAGCAATTGGAAATTGTTACCTATTCCCATCGCACCTCAGAAGACCACGCTGTTCTACTGTAGAGCAAGATAGCATCTCTGCCGCAATGACATTTTCTTGACACTTGACCGTAGCTATCAACTGAAATTGCGATCAAAGCGGTGGTTTTTACCCCCCGCCCCCTTCTCTGCGCCTAAGATACTTCACCGTCCAGATAGTTGCGAAACTAGCTTTTTTTTTACATCGCATTTAAGGCTCGTTCCCACCGAGGCGTGAGGCGGCGACGCGTCACGCAGCAGGAAAGAAAATTTTTTCGACCCGTTTACACCGAAGCGTCAGAAATCGCTTTACTCCCAGTAAAGTTCCAGTTACTTATACTAGATGGCAGATCTACTATTGGCTCAATCCAAGTCACATGACACAGCAAGCATTTGAGAGTTGAAAGTGGGTCAACTCGAAGCGGTGGATTTCAACCGGTTTCAGGCCAACGCTTCACGCTTCAGCGTCTCAAGCCTCGGTGTGAACGAGCCTTTAGTCAAAAAAGATCTCTGAAAAATTGGAAGTTTTTATTAAAAAGTGGCATATGCTCACCTTTACATACTGAGACAATACATGATTGATATAATTATTGGTTTTCTTTTCGATTTATGTTGCCTAATTCAATCAATCATAAATCAGTAACAACAAAATTGGATCATGTATCAGTATTTAAAAAAAAAAAAAAAAAAGGCTAAAGCCAGTGAAAAAGATGTCAGAATTGTTTATTAAAAAGGAGCATTTTAATTTTCTTATTGCATGAATATGTTGCATATTTGAGTCAACCTTTTTTGCCTTTCTTAATCTGACAATCTTTTGAGAAATAAGATTTATGCAAGGGAAGAAGAAAGTATCTTTTAAGCATTTGTTTACGCCTGATTCTTCTTCGTTTTTTTATGATGCTTATCTGTCGGGGTGGTCCCGCGCGACAGCCCTTATCAGCGGAGGAGCGGAATTATTGTCGGGCAAACGAGCTCCCGGTGATAAGCCCGCAAGTGGCATCAAAAGGTTAACTGGGAGATAACTCCAGAGAAAAAAAAAAAAATTTTTTTTTTTTTTTTTAATAAATAAGTATATAAAAGAGTAATAATGGTTGCGGCGTTGCAGCGCTTTGAGCCTTTTTAGTACTTCCGAGATTGCTGCGTTCCAAGTTCCCCTACACTTAAACAAACTGTTTTGCAAGGTAAACAAGAGTTTGCGATGCGCATGGAATGTAGGGCAGTTGTGGAAAGTGAGACTCATCAAATCCAATGGGGCGGGAGGTAAGAGTGCTGAATGCTAAAGAACCGAATAGATAAGAGAATTGCCGACAATAGAGCTATAGAACTTGAAGATGTTGATGCTGCTTTGAACAGACGTGGATAGTTAAACCATCGATTATATGGAAAAATAAATATTCCTTTTATAAGAAATTGGCGAATCGATTATTTGATAGAGGTGCCAGTCAGATAATAAACGACTCAAAGCGATAATTAAACAAATATAATTTACAAATTCCATAATATAATATACATAGATTTTAAATACAACGAAACAATTGCCAAAATGCAACTGATTCTGCTTCTCGCATACATTCTATAACTATATATATAGAGATAGATATTATATTATTGGATATTTTGCTATTTTCTTGGGGAAAAACTTCTATTTGAATATGAGAAATGATATTATTTGAACGATGCAAATAATTTTCACAGATTCGCTTTCCCCAGATGTTCGAAATTTGATAAAAATAAATGTTTTTAAATGTTTGTTCGTTCAGCATGTAGAAAGAGTTGTTTTTTCCTTTATTTTTTTTTTAACTTCAAACATACTGATCAGATTGATTTTTATTGCAAAGTTTGCAATGCCGCCTAAGAAAAGAAAATTAAGAATGCTACTGCTTTGAACAGACGTGAATAGTTAAACCAGCGATTGTGTGGAAAGATGAACATAACTCTTTGCACTCGGAAGTTTTTTTAATACGCTTTTATTAGCTTCACCTGCATGTTTGTATGTATGTATGTAACTGGCTTTTTCCCCTGGAGATCTGTTTCTCCTCATATACACTATTTAAGCTGCAAAGAAACATTTACAGGCATCTTTCAGAAAGAAAACAGTTGATTCTTTTTAAATACGCTTTTATATTAGTTTCACCTGAATGTTTGTTTGTTTGTTAAACTAAAAAGTAAAAAATAAATTAATAGTTTAAAAAAACCAAAAAACACGCTTTTAGAGTTAATCAAACTAAAAAGTAACAAATAAATTAATAGTTTAAAAAAACCAAAAAAAACACGCTTTTAGCGTTAATCAAACTAAAAAGTAAAAAATTAATTAATAGTTTAAAAAAACTAAAAAAAATACGCTTTTAGAGTTAATCTACCTAAAAAGTAAAAAATAATTGTTAACATAAGAATAAAATGACTGACGAGAAAATGAATGTCACTGTTCTAAAAGCGTGGGGTGCTTTATATGACATTTTAAAACTAACTGTGCATTTCGGATTGAAACTAATGAAAAATTATAACGATTGATATCGAGCACCCCACGCTTTTAGAACAGTCATTTTATTCTTATGTTAATAATTATTTTCTACTTTTTAATTTGATTAACTCTAAAAGCGTGTTTTTTAGTTTTTTTAAACTATTAATTTTTTTCATTCGTATTACCAGCAACTCGAAGCGATTTAGTGAAAAGATCCCATTCACATGTAAGTTGGATGCACGCATTATTTATAGTGTTATTTGCATTGTCTCCGTAGCGGAGCCCTCGAGCTTGAAGACACATTTTAAATGGCTCCGAGTGCAAAGGGTTAATATACTATTTTGTAATACCTTTTAGGACAGGAGTCTCTAAACTACGACGCGCGGGCCAAACGCGGCCCGCGACAACGAATAGCTTATTGTTGCTGTAATAAGTTAGATAAAAAAACACAGAATGATAATAACTCGGTTTTATTGATTTGCTAGGTAAAGCTTAACGACAAGCATAATACTCAGAAAATTTAACTTAATCATAACAACTAACAAATAATTGAAATGAATCCCACTAACATTGTAAACTAGTGAACATCCCGCGGTTACCCTCGACAGTTATGTTGGGGTAAAGAGTATCGCATATGTATGTACATCGATGTTTGGAATGTATATATCCTGAATCAAACATATGATTTTTATCCTGAAAATCCCTCCGGTACGGAAAAGCTAAATGAACGCGAATGAAACTGCGGGATATCCACTTGTAAAAAAATACTAATGAGATTTATGTAATTGTGATTTTTCTCTGACAATAGTTTGTATTTGTGGATCAATTTTACCGCTAGATGTCGTCAAGTGTCACTGTCGTATCGATACACACAATAGTAATTGTAGTTATTGAACCAGCGAATTTAGCAATCGTACTCGGTGACTAGTCTAGAAATTACAGATAATGGCCGAAAAATTAAAACGGCTTTGGCCCTTGGTACTTACTGGAGTAAGCAGTATGGCCCTAAGGCTGGAATGTTTGGAGACCCCTGCTTTAGGTTATTGCAGTTCGATTCAAAGAATTCTCACTCGCTTTCCCCAGATGTTCGAAATTTGATAAAATTAAATGTCTTTAAATGTTTGTTCGTTCAGCATGAAGAAAGAGTTTTTTTTTTCTTTCTTTTTAACTTCAAACATACTGATCACATTGATTTTTATTGCAAATTTTGCAATGCCACCTAAGAAAAGAAAATTAAGAATGATACTGCTTTGAACAGACGTGAATAGTTAAACCAGCGATTGTGTGGAAAGATAAACATAACCCTTTGCACTCGAGGGCTCCGGAGCGGAGCCATTTAAAATGTGTCTTTAAGCTCGAGGGCTCCGCTACGGAGACAATGCAAATAACACTATAAATAATGCGTTTCTTTTAATTTCGTATACCAAGCTTACATGTGAATATGATCTTTTCACTAAAATCGCTTCGAGTTGTTGGTCATACGAATGAAAAAAAGCTTCGAGAGCAAAGGGTTAATATACTATTTTGTAATACCTATTAGGAGATTTATTTCAAAGAGAAAAATCTGCTACTAAAAAAAGTTTCTCAAGAGGAAATGGAACCGAGAGTTGCACAAAGAGAGCGAAAGAAACGCTTCCATCCAATTTCATTGACCAAACGATCATAATCAGAACGTTCGAAAACAAAAAAAAAAAAAAAAAAGAACGCGCGCCCTTGTACCTTCGGAAGATCGGGTGCGAGACCACTTGCTCGAGGTGGAGATTGACACTCTCCAGTCTCTGGCGTGAGAATGCGCTCCTTGGCGCCGGCCACGGATTCCGAGACGGCGCCCGTTCTTCGACCACCCTCCCATCCACCCCTGGACCATGTTTTGCGTTCCATAACCGTGAACCAGCTTCTGGGAATTCGAATTGTGCGACGATTCCTGTTGGCTTTCATAAATAACGAAACGGGTGCATAAAGATGCCTCGGTGACGCCATGAGCACTCTTTCGGGATGAATATCGTCTGCGCCCCCTTTCGCACCACCCCTTTCGGGATCACCGACGATTTGTTTGGGACGGTGGAGAGGTGCTTGAACTCGCGGGATTTTCAAAAGTTGGACCTTTTGAGAACCCGCTGATTTTTTTCTGAAAAACATCCATAATTCGTGGAATCCCCGTGGTGAAGGGTTATGGATACCAAACACGGAGACCCCCATGTCCAAAATCCTGAATGGTGCCGAGGTTATCCAATAATTATGCAGCTTCTTTTAAATGCCCATTGACACCCCCTTCCCCTTCTACTTTCTTCGAGTGAGTCATCTATTGTTTTCCCAGGATCGAGGAGTCAGCTAAAAATTCGCCGACTCCTGACTAAAGGGTCGAATTTTTTATACGGTCTCCTGACTCTTTCTCCTAATTTTATGAACTGCAATCTTTACATAAAAAATTTGCGATTTAAAAATTGTGGATTTAAAAAAAATTGCAAAATAAATTCATTGATTTTTATTGAACTCATATATTTATAACAATGCTTTTTCATTAAACAGTATTTTAAAAGTGCAGTATTTTAATTGACTTAAAACATATTTTTGTACATACCCTTTGCTCATAAATAAAATTCTCTCTCTTTATCTTTGTTCTACAAAAATAATAGTAGTAAAGTAGCAAGTACCGAGGTATATACTAATTGCTTAAGATAAGCAAAAGAAAATTGCGCATTTTAGTTACTGCTTTATTTGTAAAACATTAATTTTTCTTTTGTTCTTAATCACCGAATAGCTTTGATGAGATCTTTCGTTGTGGATCCAAGATATATTTGATGAGCCTCAGCGCTCAGAAAAATCTCTCAACACTTTGCTGCAAAAACAGTTATTGTCTTTGCTATTCGTTGTATTATACAAGGATACAGCGGAATTGTATACTTGATATTTAATTTTAACATTAATTCCTGGAGTTTTGTAAAATTATCTTGGGTTTCGTCTGTCGCGCTGCGTGGATGTTTTGTTGGTTTTCCTCTGTAAACATAATCTTTATAATGTACTTTTTAACTGGAACCTATAGGTTAGAAATAAATCTAAGCAGTCGGAGTCAGGTATCGGTTTAAAATCCCGACTCTTTTACAAAATAATTTTTATTTTTTATAGAATTCTTGGAATGAATATTCATCGAAATACAAACATGAACAAGAGTTCTAAGAATCAACTTGATCTTCCAAAACAATTAAATTTCGGAAATATTTATAAAAATTGACCAAAAAAAATTTAAATATCTCGTTTATTCAATGATTATTATTTATGAATTTACTTCGTCAATTTATTATTGTGCTACTATTTTGCGTAGATAAGTTATCACTTTCAAAATAAATATGTAATAACGATGGAACAAAAAATGCGAGTTTTGATTCGGGAAACAAAACATGCATTTTCTTTTTAAACTTCAGCGCCTGAGTAACTGATTTTTTGACGCTTAATTTTACAACGGCGCAATGCCAAAATTAGATACATTATCTGATATGAATCAAAACTAATTCAATTCTCCGGCGTTTAATCATTTAATTCATTCATTTTTCACCTAAGGTTATTCTTAATTCCAACCAAAAAATATTCATTAAGTTTAATTTATTAATTATTTTTTGCTACTGATTACTTTTACTTATATTTACAGCTATCTCATTCTTCGTTACTTATATTTGCAGCTATGTAATTTTTAATGTCTTCTGCATTAAAAATTATCAGAAGACATGATATGCGAAGTACATTGGCAATATCTGTTTTGTCAGAACAAAATAAACATACTTTTTCTACAGATCAAACTAGTGAATCATTTAGTATTGAGAGTGTACGTTGGCCACGAAGGTTCCTTAAATTCCTGTC
The DNA here is from genome assembly GCA_021605075.1 of Caerostris darwini. Classification (NCBI taxonomy): domain Eukaryota; kingdom Metazoa; phylum Arthropoda; class Arachnida; order Araneae; family Araneidae; genus Caerostris; species Caerostris darwini. The sequence goes on along the minus strand of BPLQ01009812.1, from coordinate 240,907 downwards.
TGGCAGATAGAACACGTTGCAGACGATTAAGATACCATTATGGAAAGTAAAATTAAATATTTGTAATGAGAAATAACAAGGTAATGTATCCAGTAAACAAAAAGAAAAAATTAAAGAAAAAACAATTAAAAACTTGTAAAAGCTTTATGCTAAACTTTGTAGAAAAATTTTAAAGAAAAAATATCAAACAAAAATGAGTGTATACCAGGCATGTACCGAGGATTTTGTCTCAGAGTTAAAAACGTAATAAGTGAAATCATAAAATCATAAATAAATAAAATTCTAAATCATAAATAATAGGAAATGTATTTGCAATCAAAATCCCATATATTAGTTATTTTATTAATAATAATAAAAAAAATTATAAATTAAAAATCAGTCTTCTTTTCACTATTGCCAACTTTTCAATTTCATATCTTTCGACTTCAATAATTCCATAAAACTAAACCAGGAAAAAAGCCGTCTCAATCCACGCATTCAGACACCATAGTAAAATTGGCACTCATAAGGTAGACACTGATTCATTGAAATACTAAGTATTTAACAGGAAAGCAATTGACACCATAAGTTTCAACATGTGCTTGGGGCAGGGATGGGCAAAATACGGCTCACGGGCCAACTCCGACTCACTGGAAAGTTCTATACGGCCCGCGGATAAAATTTTAATTTGCCGGTCCGAGACAAATTAAAAGAAATATATATTTATATATTATATATCCATCTCCCTTTCTACTTTGATTAAATATTATTTTTGTCTTCCTTTTTTTCCAAAGGACTAATGATCTTTTTACTTTCTCTATTCTTGTTCTACAAAACATAACCTTATCTTACATCTTCAGTTTGCTTCATCTTATATATGTGAACAAGTGTTGTCAACTATGAACCTTAGAAAGAATTATTTCTGAAGTAGACTGACAGATGAGCATTTAGCCTCGTTCCTTAGAATTGGTACACCTCACTTCGAACCTCAACATAAGGAACTTTTAAAAATGAAATCGCAATTTCATTCATCACATTAACATAGTTAAATTGTATTACTGGTATATTGTTTTTAAAATTTTAGAAAAAATTATCTTGGCCCGCCAAACCTTTTTTTATTTTTGCCCCTCGATTGACTTGCCCATCCCTGCCTTGGGGGGCAGGTCTCAAGGCAGCCAATGCTCGCTAAGATATACGCGTGCTCTGGAGTAACAGGGGGTGGGGGGTTGCAAATTATGCAGTACTGTCCGTGCGCGTTCAGAGTTAGTAGGGAGAGAAAAATCATAACTAGGTGATTTATGAATTTCAGGATTTGGAATTCGATTGAGATTGCCAACGAGTTGAGTGAAAGAATGAAAAACTGTGAATAGATGGGAGGTCAAGACTGATTGGGATGGTCTGACATGAGGGTTGTTATGCCCAGAACACCAATGTTTGACTTCGAACTCGCACAAAGCTCTTTCCGCGAAATTTTCTTCAGCTATTCTAATCATAAACAGTCCTTTTCTGCGAAAAAGCAGAGGGTTATTTCATTCTTCTTCTCTACAAGGAGTGTTCTTGATTCTTTCTGGCCATATTGTATATAACATAGTAAAGATTTTCATTAAGATTGATGTCCATCAGCATGAAGCATAGAATATGCATGAGTCAATCCACAATATGCATGACTCAAGTTGACAGACGCACCGTAACAAATACCACACAGGTCATACCCCCTTAGGATAGATAGTAATACCACATAGATAAGGTAAAGTGAAGCAACTAGAACGAGCATAACACTTACGATACTTCTATGCGGTTTTAAAACCATTTAACTCACCTTGTCAGAATTAATTTTAAGCAATTGCAATAAGAAGGACTTTCTTTATTAGGATAATTTTTAGAATACATTTTATTTATTATTTCAAAAAAAAGAATTTAGATATTGAATGAGAGATATCACGAGCTCTAGGGGCATTGCTGTTTGTGAGTAGGGATTGCAATATCGGAGCAAAAGTTCAATACCGGTATTCGGTATTTTTTAGATCTTAATACCGGAATAGAAATTTTAGAAAAAGAAAGAAAACACAGGTGTTTTTTTGTTTTATTTGTCAGTTTTATTAGAGCATGTAAATATTACAAAAATATTTGTAACTTATAAATTATAACAGTATATAAAGAATCGCAAACAAGTAAAAGAACATCTTATTTATTTAAATCTCAAAAAAGTGTAAATATCACTATTCAGTCTGTGGTACTATTACAAATTTTTGAAATGTGATCTTAAAAAACATAATGTATCAATTGTACTATCATTAAGCCTGGAACGCAATTTTGTGCAAAAATTACCAGCTGTCGAAAATTCTCTTTCAGCATCTACGCTAGTGGGTGGTACTGTTAGCAATGCGCGATATACTTTTTCCAAGTATTTATCTCTAAATGCATCATCTTCAAATAAATCTATTTCTCGTCGGATTGTTTTGGATACAGCTGATTTTTGTATTGTATTTTGGTCTGTTGAAATTTTTTTAGTTATCGCAAATTCTAATTTTTGTTCAAGAGACAATTAATTTCCACTATCAACGTTAGTGTCATTACAATCTTCGATAATTGTACCGAATTCTTCTGAATGTGGATAGGCTCTGAATTCTGAATAAGAATTTACAGATAAGAATAAGAATTTCACAGATAAGAATTCTAAATTTCTAGTAAATACCGAAAAACTGGTATTTAAACTTGTGAATACCGGTATTACAAAACTGTACAAATGGCTCAAAATACCGGTATTCGGTATTGCAATCCCTATTTGTGAGTGGTTCAGAATCCACATTAAACTATAGATGCCGGTCTAATTAGATTAAAGTGTACATAAAATGACCGTAGAGCGACAAACCAAACCGATCTGTAAGACTGTCGCTGTCGTGCCAGATGGAAATATCATATTGGGTACATTGAATTTGACGAAAGGAAACCCTCCATGGTGATGTCATATCTTGCAGAGAAATCTGTTACAATAGTTCATTAGAACTGCAGCATAATTAAGTGAGGCGGTCAAATGAGAAGGATTTTTTTTTCCTGGTCAATATAAATTAACATTATTTATTTATTTTGCTTTCTGTTACTACATTAAGAAAATTACAATTAAAGAAATTTACGTTAAAAAAAAATCAACGATATTCATCTTCAAAACATTAAATATCGAAACTACGCCTAAGTCAACCTGTTCGCTGCTGGGGCCAGAATGGCATTGGGTTTTCGAACTAAGGGGTGTCTGTCCAAGGGTGGAACCAATCAAATGTTGATAAAAAAAAAAAAAAAAAAAGAAGAAGAAGAAGAAACAAAGCAGTATCTGATTCTGAGTTTCTGTCTTAAGACAACATGATCTGTAAATTAAAAATTCCTCTTAATGATACACATACTCATAGAATGGTTAAATTAATTATAGTACCTGTACTGACAATATTTTGAATGTTAGAGTCGACTAGTAAGAGATGAGGAAAATTAAAGCACCATGCCATCGAGGGTCTTTAACATTCAACGGTTTTGCCTTCAATAGCCAGTGTCCAGATAAGAGGTTACACGAAGTCTGGTGAACAGCTGTTGATTCGTGCCCCTCCCCCCATTGGCTGGCCGGTGTTGGACACCTGTGAGAACACGTGTGCCGATAACAGACTAAGGATATGGCAATATTTGAATAGTTTTTGTTATTTGTATACTTTAGATGCCAACTGGCGCCAACGAGATGTCTGATCATAAAGTGATGAATGTACTCTTGATCTTGATGAGACACATTCTTCTTTTATGGCATCGTTCATTTTAACACAGACTGCACTGCGTTTCCATTGAGGCACCATTCCATCAAATGCACGACGAAAGGTTGAAATACCACACTGTCTGAACTGGAGCGAAAAAAAAAAAATAAATCGATAAGCACGACCCACAAACGCATATTTCGTTTACCGGAATCTGTAAAACAAATGGGTAGTAAAATCAATTACAACAGAAAGTGACAGTTCATCATCAAGCTTATATTCGATTGTCAAACTTCAACAGACTTGTTTTAATTTAGATTTAGACTTTGTATACTATTGCACTTGTCTTAAAAGTATATTTACACTATCTCTGAAATAATAGATATTAGTTTAAAACTAATATCTATTTATATATATAGTGTTCTTAAGTTCGATGTCTTTAAAAGTGTAAATTTTGTTTTTCAATAAAACAATTTTCCGTAAATCTGTGTTAATATTACTGAATTTAATTCAATTATATGCCATTTTTCTGGTTGATATGGCTCTTTTATAATTCTTATTTGACTCTTTTTAGTTCTAAATTGTTTTTTTTTTGAGTCTGTTTGGGAGGGAGGGAGGGAGGTATTTTTTGGGTTTACCTATTGGGCCGAAACGCTAGGTTCTGAACACCGTGTTATTTATTTATGTTTATTTATTATTTATTTATTATGTTTAATTTAAATCATTAATATGTATTCCTATTTTCGATTTGCTCTTTTATTTTTAACAAGATAAAATATATTTTATTATTATTTAATAAAATATATTATTTTTATTTTTTTAGATATATGGTTATGGTTTTTTTTTCCTTTGATTGTTTTTACGTCATGCCATTTTACAGATGATTACATGGGTGATATTTTTTTAAATGGATTGCCTTGATTATATAAAGTAAGAAGCGATTGAGTAGGATGGGTTGATTCATATGCCGTTGAACACTTCGGTTTTATTAGTTACAAATTTTACAAACAAAAACAACTACACAATTTTTTTTATCAATTTACAATTTTGATTGAATTTTTCACTTATGAATTTTTTTGCAAAGATAATTGTCTTCATTACATAAAAGTATGAAATGAATGACTATATGGTGATACTGATTAATAATTTCTTCTATTAGTTACAAACTTGACGAACAACTTGCCAATTTTTTTCCCTTTATTTATAAACATGATTGAATTTTTCTCTAGTGAATTCTTTAGATTGAATTTTTTTGCATAGATAAATGCCATGATTTTATAAATGACGTTATGGGGACACCGATTAATACGTTTTTGAACACTTTCCTTTATCAGTTAAAAAAATTTTACAAACTAAAATCTTTACATTTTTTTTTTTAATTTACGAATTTTTCTTTAATTAATTTTTCAGATTGAATTTTTTGCGAATGTAATTATGGTGAAATTGAATTATATGTGGAACACTTTTGTCTGTCAATTTTCTGAATTCTAACTTTATAATCTTCATTTTCCCTTTTTTCTCCCTTCATTTACACTTCAAAATTAAAATAAATTAAATTTTAAATTGAATTTTGGCAATGTTAGGTAACGTTAGAAAATTTTATAGTAATTTTGTAAAAAAATTTAAATAAAATATTTTCTAAAATTTTTCTCACTCATTAAAGCGCTGAAAAGACTAAGGACGTCGGTCTCTAAGAAATGAAACACGTTCGAATATGTACTATATTATTATTCGAATATATGTTCGAATTTTATATTTTACTTTTTCACTGAAATTCTGAACATTTCTGCAATGTGCTTTCATACAAAAATTGCTAATTTTGAAGACATTGAAAACTTTTTAGCAATGTAATATGATTCTTAACAAAATTTGATTCCAGTCAAAATTTTAAAAAATATAAATATGTCATAACTCTCCGGTGTGATGGTTAATGAATGGAATAGAATCATAGAATAGAATCATTCCTAAGTAAATAGGTATTTCTAAAGTTTTGATAATGAAAATGCAAATGAAGATTACAGAATCAGATTTCAGCAAGTTTTCGAAAGAAAAAAGTTCAGCTATTAAATGGAAACAACAACTTAAACATATGAACACAGCAACTTAATTGATTCCGCTTTGACATTTATTTGTTTTAAAGTTTTTTTTAGGTTAAAAAGAGGCTTTCTTTGGAGGAGGGGGGATTGTTTTATAATCAGAAAGATACGAAGCTTATCATATATAAATTTTCAAACAGAAACAGTTTTTTTTTTTTACAAAAGCTAAAAATTAAAATTAAGTAAATAGGAATAATTAAAATTTTCATTAATAAACATATTACAATAGATTTAAAAATGCAGCAGAGAAATGATAGATAGCATTTAAAAAAAAAATGATGATGTTTAAGTATTAGATGCTTGCTATAACGAATAATGGCAATAATTTATGTCGGAAGTTTTATGGTAATTTATGAAAGTTTTTTATTAATGTCGACAGCAACTTTTGTCACAAAAAAAGCATAAAGAAAACGTAAAGCGACGCTGCGAAACACGGTATACTTTAGAAAACCGAAGTCAGATCTTACATAAAGTGGAGGTCCAGACACTGCGAGTCGCCTTTGCTGATTGCAGAGGAAGCATTGTTTCCTGTGCATTAATTGCCGAGCCCATTGTGGCAGTTTAGGCGGAAGCTCTCAGAAATCGGTTAAGAACAATTCTAATGCGGATGTGCCGGACGTCAGTTTGACTGACGCCAAATCGTCTTCGCGTCAATCATTGGCGCATTTCTTGTTTCCTCATTCACACACAGAGATAAAAAAAAAACATTTTGAATAACGAGAAATTCAACATTCGGCTCTGTTTTTGGACAAACATCCAAGTAAAAATGTCTGTCTCAAATGTTGTAATCCTATGATAAATGTTCATGCGGGTGTCTCGCAGTCATTTATTCGGTCGGTTTTAAAAAAAAATTATGACGATGGAAATTGGCGAAGAAGATACAAATTTGAACTTTACAAACTTTTTAGAGATATTGACATGCTAATAAAATGTGTTAAACTGAACAGAATGAGATGGAGCGGTCATCTCATGAGAATGGAAAGGGACAGAGCTGCTTTGAGGGGTTTCAATGTAACACCTTTTGGACAACGACCCAGGGAAAGACCGAAAAAGAGATGGGTCGACTGTTTAGACTCTGATTTTAATGTGATTAAGATCAAAAATTGAAGGTCCACGGCCAAGAGGAGAACAGCCTGGCAGGATCTTTTAAAGAAGGCCAAGGCCCACAACGGGCGCTGTCGAGCCTAAAAAAAATTATATATAAGAAAAAAAAAAAAAAAAAGAAAGGAATTAAAAATAATTTTGTTATCGATAGATTTCAAATAAATCCATGATTTTTTAAATGCAATTCAGATCCGCTGTTAGGAGTTTTTGTACAGACCCTGTAAAACCGTCTCAGGTAGACTGCTTGATGGGAGTTTTCCGGGTTTCCTCTCATACGACATGCACATGCAGAAAAGGTAACCCTAAAAGTCTTCGCAGAAGAGAATGTTATATTTTCCACCACTTAAACTTATATAGCCCTAGATACGGGGGTGAGGTGCGAAGAAAAGAAAGAGAGCTGAAGGTGCTTGGTTTGAAACTCTTGAAGGGACGTCGAAACACAAGCTTCCGTGATTATGCAGCGGCCTGATGGCCAACTGGCTAGCGCTCTGACCGTTAGCACCGAAGGCTTCAAGACCGTTAGCACCGTAGGCCTGGCGGTGGCATGGATGGTTGTTTGTGGTTCGGATTCCACGTTAAACTGCAGGTCCCGGTCAGTTTAGCCTAAAGTGTGCACAAGATGACCGTAGAGCGCCAAACCAAACCCAAATTCGTGATTATGCTGCCAATGAGTTTATTAAATCTGTAAGCTGGAATGTTCTTCCGTTGGGCCGATGCAGGAGTGACGGAGGAAGGTGTAAATAATATTAATAAAGGACAGGATTATTTTTTGTTTCACATTTTTGTTTTAATTTTTGCATAACTACATAACTATAGCCAGTGGCATACTGCATTTGGTCTTTAATTGAATTGGATTAAATTTTCCAACTGTAATTTAATTTTTTTTTTTTTGCTTTTAATGGATTAATAATTCTTTTAAGAATAACTTTTAATTTTAAGCAACTTTTTAATTTTTTGATAAAAAGAAATGTTTTTAATATCTTACTAAGCAGTCATCTAAATGAAATATCCAGGGTTCCTAATAATGGTGAAGAGGCAGGGCCAAATTTAGATGAAAAGAGCCCTAGGCTATTCCACTTATTTCACCTCCCATTTTTAAGTTTGTAAATGACATGAGAGATAATGAAATACATTCATTACTAAAATATATATCAATATGGTAAATGAAATATGTTGTGATGGGTACTCATCTTTATGAAAAAAATGTGGCACGGATAATAAATAAAAAAAAGTCGCGAACACTTATTTGGACATTTATTCTCATCGCCCTATAGAGTACTTGTAGCAATAACTCATCAAACATAACACACAACATTGACAAAGAAACAAAATTCAAATAATAAAAATTTTTGACTACGGAAATAAAATATGCCATTAAAATTATCCTATTTTCTATCAAATTAAATTAAATATATTCAATAAATTGAAGATTAAAGCAAATTCAATTCAGATAAATTTATCTTGATCTTGAGGCCCTAGGCTGAAGCCTAGTTAGCCTGTAGGAAAATCCGGCCCTGTTAAGAGGTTAAGGGTTGTTAGCTCCTTTGCAAACTGTTACCCGTAGCTACACTGAATGATCTGTTTATAACGACTAGTAGTGTTAATGTTAATGTGTTAGTAAGGGATATCAGTGGAAACATTATGAAGCCTGGATATGCAATTCTTTGATCAATCCATTATCTTTTCAATAAAAACATTCCTCTGTGCGGAAAACATTTGTATTAATTCTATTTTATAATGAATTCTGTAATCTGGTCTTGTTCCGGTTCGTTTCACTCAACGAGGTAACCAACTACCTGATATTGTAACTGTTTATAAATTATTACTATAACTAAACTACAAGCAACAAAAATCAATGATTACAAAAATGATAAAGCCATAACAACAGTATCAGTTTGGAGCAGATATCATATTAGATAATCAAAAGGTTGTAGTCACAAAAATAAATAACGGAAATAGCAATAAATAAATAAATTAAATATAGGAGAGGATACCGGAAAACAGAAAATAAAATATAAGTAATCAAGAGATACTACACACTGGCGACAGTATTATGAGAAGTTGGGAAGTGTTAGGAAAAACTGAGGCAGTCAGTCCTATTTTGTGAAGGAAACAAAAATGAAAGCCCAGTATTAAAATGAATGATCACATTTTAACTTGGAAGGATATTACAAATTATCTTGGAATTTATATTTACATACATTTCACTCACACTAAACTTGAATTTCAACGCAGTGTGAGCTGGCGCATTCAGTGTTTTCGGTACCAATCGACATTTGCTCAATTAATTCAGACATTTTAAAAATTGCTGGAATCAGTTTTAGAGTCTCACAAAACCAAGCGTAACTCAAACACTAATAAATATTTTGACATCAAATTTCACACAGATGTCAAAGGCAGTGAACCTAACCTAACCTAAAACCTAACAAGACCTAAAAAAGACATTAAAAAAAATAAATAAAGAAAGAAAATATAAATTTCATAAGCCCCGGGAATTTTAAATCGACAATTGATCTTACTTTTTGGGCACAGTAGTATGTAAGTGATAATTATATATATATATAGATGCATATATTTATAAATACAGTAAATTCAAGTACAGAAAGGAAGTATAGTAATGCCATAATCGATCAATGAAATTAAAGAACACACACAGAGATATAAATACAATAAATTCTCCCCCCTCCCCTCCCCCAAAAAAATTCATGATTTCGCTGCTTAACAAATTAAAAAAATTTTCATGCATTTAATAAGTAGTTAAAAGAATATTCGAATTTTACAATAGGAACAGCGAAGTTTTAAGAAAAAATTCTAAAAATTGCCTCACTCTCACTCTAAAAGAATATAGAATTTAAATTATTGGCTTTTTTTTAAAAAGTGATAAATATTTTAATTTTCAAAATTGAACCGCATTTCAAATTTATTATAATATATCGAGAGCTGTATTCAAAAAAAATTATAATTCTTTTTATTAGATCTTACATATCAAGATAACAATAGTTTTATTTCGCAAAGGGCAGATGGCTATTCGAAATTTTTTCAACCGAAAAAGATTTGTTATCATGCTGTAGAAAGAAAACCAAAAAGCTAGCAGAATAACGAATAATTTTTTCTTTTTGCATGAAATCCACCCCTATCATGTATCATGCGCTGATAATTTAAATGTTGCCGTCTTAGAAAAATGCCAAACAAAAACCTTTTTTCCCACACTGTCATTAATTTATTCCTTAAGGTATTATCTTATCTGAGGAGTCATTTGGCTGTAAAAACCAGATTTCATACGTGACCAGATGTACACCCGAACGCGAAGCACACCTGCGCGCATTCGCAGTCGGTTATTTTCCCACGCAATTGTGGTCATATAGTTGATGCATCGCTTAATAGATGGCGGTACAACTCAACAAAGCGAAGACACAGCTGCGTTTCACTGGAAACAAAACATAAGAACAACACAATTCAACTTGATTGACAGCTCCAACTGTCCTATTGGTAGAGGGAAACTCCACTGCTCGGTGAGAACTGGGCTGTGATTGGATCGGGGTTGACGACAGAATACTCAAGCTCCGCCCATCACTTCCATGGCATATATACACGAACATTCGCATTATTTTGCACATCGTTCTACTGCTTTCCAGTTTGGATACACGCAACAACTATTCAGTTCAACTGCAAAGTTTTTCATCTCCCGATTTTTATTTCTGATTCCGTTCCAATTATCATGAAAGCCCAGCAGTGTGATTTACAAATGGCAGCTAAACAGATGGAGCAAAAGCTGAAATCACGAGTCAGCAAAGACCGCGATGTCTCTCAGGAAGAGATGCAATCGCTGTTATGCAAATTGAAGACTCTGGTTCCATATATGCCCAGACACAAGAAGCTGTCGAAACTGGAGATAATCCAATATGTCATCGATTACATCATGGACTTACAAATCGCCCTGGAAACCCATCCCGCTGTTCCTAAGCCTACCGTTACCACTACAACTCCCATTGATAGCACAGCGAAGATCGCATCTAAGAAAACACCTCTTGGACTAAACACGCAAGGAATTAACGCATCTTGTGTAAGTACCAAAATTCTTTTATCAATCCATGCTGTTTTTTGTTTCTTTTATTATATACCATGATGTACCATTTGCTTTTTGAAAATCGAAAGTAAACATTGTTAACGTTATCGATCAGAGTCGAGTAGACATTTTGTTTTGCATTGAAATGCTACTGCCTTCATGTTGTGTTTTTGTTACTGCGTTATGTATGAAATTTTCAATTTTTACTAAATAATGCTGAAGGAGATCTAAAACTAGCTTAAATGAAAATGTAATGCCATCAAAGGTACAATTTAACAAAGTGAACATTCTGTAAATCAATAAAAGCGTGTGTACTGTAAATTTATTATAATTTATACTAGTGTTGCTTTTCCTTTATCAACAGCACTGGTATAAAATAATCTTAATCATAATATTTTTTAAAAATTTGAATGTCGAATTATACGTTAAATATTTATGTATATTTTGTACTAATATGTTTGGAAACAAATCGAAAAGATAATTCTTATTTTTATAAATGTTGCTCGATTTTTAAATTTAAAAAAGTGTTTAATACTCGAATAGGAATTTCCTGAATTGAGTTTTAGTAAATACATTGTAAATATGTAGAATTTTTTTTAAATGTTGAATGTTAATTTATGTATGTTCGATTTAAATTTTATAGTTGAATTTTTATAGTTACATTTATAAATAAATGAAATAAAGCTAAATTATAGTTCTCACTGATAATTTGGTGTTCCTAGTAGAAAATTGAATTACGAAACATATTTTATGAAAAAGTTGAATTCAAATACTAACAACAATAATATTGCTTAATTTTTTTGCAAGTTTTATTGTGGTATTTATAAGTATTACTTGGAAATCATGCTGATTTCCGCTGGATATGCTGATTTAGAAATATAAAATCGATAAGCTTTCGCTCTTCCAGATGATTTCCCTTCTGCTAGCGCCATCTGGTGCGATACAGCGCAGATGGTCAATTTAATAAACTGATCTCCCCCCTCCCCCTCTTTTCATTTAATAATGGAAATGAACGTTGGGACTCGCGAATTCCCTGTGGCAGATGCGCATACACATCTGCATGTGAGGCTGCTACTACTGTTTATACATCTTTTGTTCAATGCACAACCGTCTTGATTACCATCTGGACGTATTTTTAAAATGGAACACGAATGCACTTTTTTGGAATATTTTCTGTTCCAATCGCTTTTTTCTTTAAAGGTGCTGTTACTGTAGAAATTCAATTATGGTGCAGAGATATTTCTAAAAAATTTTAATTTCACAACATAAGACATAAATTTAATAGAAGAACCATTTCATAAAGTATAAATAATAACACGAATGCACTTTTTTGGAATATTTCTATTCCAATCGCTTTCTTCTTCAAAGGTGCTGTTACTGCAGAAATTTATTTATTGTGCAGATATACCTAGAAATTTTAATTTTTCCACAAAAGGCATACATTAAAATACACAACATTTCATAAAGCATAATTATAGTACCTTCGAATTTTGTAAATTACTGTAATAAATATACAAGACATACATTTTGGTTTTAATTTTGAATGATTGAGAATTAAATAAATTGCAAGTTTGTTGCTATAAAAATCAGTATTTCTTTTTTTTTTTTTCAAATGAGTTTTAATAATAAAAATGTACATAAATGGATATCGTTTCTTTCCTAAACTTCCCCGAATTGTAGTCTTTTAAGTTATAAGAAATGATTGAGAATTAAATAAATTACAAGTTCGTTGCTATAAAAATCAGTATTTTTTTTTTTTTTTTTTTTTTTTTGTCAAATGAGTTTTAATAATACAAAAGTGAAAAGATCATTTCTTTTCTAAACTTCTTCGAATTATAGGCTTAAACTTTTAGAAAAGCAAAGTGTGGGAGCGTCGAATGAGCGCTTCTACGTTTCTTGTGTGCACGTCATACCGTGCAGCTGAGAATGTTCCTCGCCCCCCTCCTAGAAAAAGTGAAGCATCTTGAAATACTTTTAGGCGTTCATTTATTAGCCAGGTGTGCGGTGACTCAACTTTCGGAGGGGTACGTCATTCCATTTTGGAAATCCTTCTTTCCCTTCCTCGACCTATAATTGGAAAGCCCATCTCCGTTTCACTTGCAATTTATTTATTTATTTTTTTGCAGAGTTTCCTTTTCATGTGTGGCAATACGTTTTTTTTAAAAATAATTTGTCCCAATTGAATGGCATCATTTGTTTAGTAAATAAACTTGTTTGACACAGTAAAGTACAGAAAAATACTCGATAAATATATACTTTTACAGAGGCTTAGAATTTCGAAATCAAAAAGTTCTTTAGAATTTTACTTCCAAGTGATTTTTAAGCAAGGATTATTTTAATTTCCAAGATTAATATTTCTGTTAATATTCTGTTTTGTTTTCATATGATTGTATTTAAATAATAAATTTTTTGAGAGTTATTTGTAATATATTGTTTGTTAAAGCATGTTACTTACGTTCTTTTTTTTTCTCTTTCTCAGGAATTAAAGCCATACGAAATTACCGTTCTGGATGTAATCGCCCCAAATGTCGTGTAACGTGCTACATTGGTTAGCCAATACATCTATCTGTGAATAATCATTACTGTTTATATTTTATTTGTTGAACTTCTCCCATTTGTGAGTGAAAGATTGTCAAAGCTACTTTATCAACTAGTCCTGTCAGTGTAAAAAACATTTGTGTCATTATGTGTTATTTGTTATTTCGATCTCAAGTTGTCTGGTTAATCACTAGCCTGGATGTTTGTAAAATCTGGAGAAAGTCTACTTATAAATGGAACTCAAATATTTAGATCAAATTAAAATATTTGTATAGAATGTGAGATTTTGCCCACAGGTTCTTTTTGTCCATCATAAAAGCAAATTAAATTAATTGATTTTGTAACATACATTTTTATTTTATGTTTAAATATGATTTTGGCATTTTTTTTTTCAAAATATCATTAGTAAAATAATTTGTAATTTAATGTAATTTCTGCTTGCATTGTAAACCATTAATTATATCAAGAATTTATTTTATGCAGAAAAAATTTGTTTCATGTTTTTTTAAGTAATTTCTTGGCTATACTTATTATATACAATATTTGGAAGTGGAATGGAAAACAAAAATGTAATTGGAAAAAAAAAAAAAAAAAAAATCTTCATGTATATGCAGCTTGGAACAACAATTCATTGCTTTCATAAAAATGCTAGAAAAAGAAAAATTTTTGAGAACAAATCTTGCTTTGCAGAGCTTTCTTTTGTGTGTTATATATTATCTGTAGGATATTAGTAGAACAAATGTAAATATGTATTCAACCTATTTCTTTTTTATACCTCTGAGTATAAAAAACCATCAGATTCAATGTTCCTGTCATGTACATAGAATGATCTATTTAACATTTTGTTTTAAATTTAATGTAACTTATGTACAAACTGGATTTTGTGATATTTTCTGGCTAAGCCAGATTTTGTATAAATGTATGAAAATTGAAAAAGGAATGAAAAGAAAAATTAAATTTTATTTAGGATGGTGAAGTGAAACTTTGTGTTTTTGTCTTTTATTTCAGATGATTCGTCTCAGTTGATATTATGGATACTCATTTGATGGATACAGATATGATCAAATTCATGTTAAAAAATTTTTTTTAATTAACTGTTGACTTTTTTTAAACACATTTCTTTTAAAAAAAAATAGCAATTGTAGAACAATTAAAATGCAAGAAAAGGGGAGAAATTACATTATTATTAAAGATGAAAGGAAAATAATTAATAAATAATAATCGTATCGCATAATGTAATAAATTACACGATTTAATAATGAATAGAAAACATTAATAAATATTGAATACAATTTTATTTTTTAGATTTAAAGTAATCGGAAATAGTGGTATAAGAATAATTAATATTAATTGAAAAAATATTTTCTGTTTGAAAAAGCATAATGAAATCATAATATTGGCTTAATAGATTATGGTGGATTAGCAGATTTATAGATATGGCTTTAATAGATTTTGGATGATGTTTTTTTAATCATTGGAGCAATTATTTAAAATTTTTTTTTTTTTTTTTGTTTGCCATATATCTTTTGTTCACTTACTTAACTGCGTAATTTATTATATTTTTATAAAGTTTTTACATTTCATTTAATCAAAACTATAAACAGGAAAGTAACATTATCTTTTGATGCTGACACCGTATTAATTATTCTTAAATAATTCTGTAGGAAAATAAAATTATAAACGAATCATTGATATATATTGGCTTTATGGAATGTCATTAATAGATTTGTTCAGCTATTTCTGAATATATTAATATTGGTAGAATATAATATTTGATAAGAATTTTCATGAGAGAAGGCAAAAATATTTTTTGAGTATTTTTTTTTATAAATTGAAATATTTTGTGGTGAGTTTTTACAGATTAAGATATTTTTAGTAAATAAGGACTAAAAAGTTTTTGGTAAAGGTAATATTAAGTGATTTACTGGAGTTATTTTTATGCCTAGTAAAACAAAAGGTAATTGGAATAGGAAATCCGCCAAATATAAGTTTTCTTTACTCGCTGCCGAAATAGATAACTTCGCATTTCAGATGTTTATGAAATGAGTAACTGCAAAGTTATGGGGTAAACTTAGCCGTTATGTCAATTGGATTTAAAGTTACGTTTCGTTCTAATGTGTGGGTTAGGAAAAGGAGCTATTAGTTACATTAAAGATATTAACTATGAAGAAAATCATAGTTCACCTGATAAGATGCCAAAAGTAATAATGTTGCAAATCTAAAATAACAGACAAGCAACTTATTATGATAGCGATTGTGTTTCGATTTTATCAATTACGAAATTTTGGAAAAACTGAAATGACCAGCTTACATTTCCATTTGTAATAGCAAGACCTAATATTGTCTTCTTGAGACTAATGAATGTATCAAAGATTTCGGGAAGTATTAAAAATTCCCTTGAACTGAACTCTTTTTTTTTTTTTTTTTTTTCATGCTAGAATGTCGACAACGAGAGGAGTGCAGAATGAAAAATTTTGTACCGGAAAATGTTAAAAAAGTATAGTATATTATTCTTGGTTTTTAACATTTTCTTTGTTTACTGATGAAAATTATTTATTTAATACTCTTAATTTGTAATTTTTTATATTAAAAATATGTATAAAACAATCATTTATATTTATAAATACTTTCTTTCTGGTAGATGATTTAACTCTTGTCATACTAACTGCAAGTTGAGCTTCACATGCTCCATTACGAGGGCGAAAAAAAAATTAATGATTTTGTTTTACATTTTGTAATGGAGTTTCGCTAAGATTTCCTTCTATTTTAGTTTAACACATGGTAAACATATTCTAAGTGGTAACTTAAATGAAACTTAATAACAAAGCGTATATATATATATTTTTTATTTAAAACAGCATTTTATTCGTTTTTACCTGCAGAATAATTTCGTACCTTAGAATAATACTTGCCTGCCATTTAAGATTAAGCAGAGGGAAAAAAAAAAGTTTTTTTTTTATTGCTGTTTATTATTTTTATAGATAATCGAATAAATGCGAATAATTTGTTTTCAGATTTTAACATTTAATATTTTTAAGAAAATTTTTTAGTTTTCATCCCTAGAATGCTACATACCTACCAAACGATTTCCGTTCGACAACGTGCATCATACGATATGGGTGTTGAATCATGCATTCCAAATAATCACGAAAGCAAACGATTATTTCGAAAGCCATCGGCACCCATAGAAACTCTTGGAAAAAATTACAATACATTTTTTTTTTTTTCTTTTCTGTTCTTTTTTACGTCAGAAGCGCTCACAGGTGTTCGATGAGTCACCTCGCACCTTTTTTCTTCTTCACTTCCCCGTGTTTGCTATCGGCTGCGTTTTCACACGCTCACCTCAAAAGATTCGATTTTTTTATGCCCCCCTCTTTATTCTTCGCATCAGAGATATGAATTTTTATGGCATTTGTCGGGGCCTGTATCAAGAATGCGGTCGTAAAAAAAGGGGCCGCCTTTGTTGGGCCCATCGCTGCTGACTTTGTGAACGAAAGTTTAAGGTATCACACGCGGGCCCGCTTTGCTTTTCATTTCTTTTCTGAGCTTTTTTTTTTTTTTTTTTTTTTTTGCTCTTCTTTTTATGAATTGTCGCTCTTTTATCATGATGGAGGGAGGGTTCGTCATTCCAACAGATGTCTCCGTTGCAATCCTTTGCTCACCGCTGCGAATTTAAGAGTGTAAGAGTAATTTAATTATCAATAGAACAATCACTGCAACCAGGGCCGGATTTAGATGAAAAGAGGCCCTAGGCTATTCCACTTATGAGGTTCCTCTCATTTTTAAGTTTGTAAATTACATGACATATAATAAAATGCATCATTACTGGGATATATATCAATATGTTTAAACATGTAATGATGGATACTAATCTGTATAAATAAATATTATGTAAAAATGTGGCACAAATGATAAATAAAAAATAAAAGTCGCGAACACTTATTTGGACATTTATTCTCAGCATCCTATAGAGTACTTGTAACAATAACCAATCAGACTGAACACACAACATTTACTAAGAACAAACTTCTAATAAAAATCTTTGTCTACGAAAGTAAAATATGCAATAAAAATTATCGTATTTTCTATCAAATTAAATTAAATATATTCAATACTTTGCAGATTAAAGCAAATTCAATTCAGATAAATTTATGTCATAATTTCTCCTTATTTTCTATTCAGTGTCTTAGTGTTTACTGTTTTTAGAATAGTGTCATTCTAATTTTGCTAACCATTTGAATGTAGGCCTCTCTTGATCTTGAGGCCCTAGGCTGAAGCCTAGTTAGCCTATAGGAAAATCAGGCCCTGACTGCAACAGCTCCTGGGAGTGCAATATTGAGAATATGGTTTTGCTTACTTAGTTACTTATGTAAACTATTAAACTTTATTATCATAAAAAAATAATAATTAAATTTCGTATTCATTTCTTTGAGCTTAGTGTAGAAATAAATAGTATGAAAAGCAAAAAAAAAAATAAATAATAAATAAACAATATTTGCACCCCTTCAGAACTTGTATGGATAGTGCGTTGTATTTCCCAGCCAAGGGTGCTCGGTTTGCATCATGACAAACGATACTGAACGGAGCATCAATGATTTTTTTTTTTTTTTTTTTTTTTTTTTTATCTCCAATGGCTGATTATGAACAGTTACAGCAAAAAAAGAACGGGGAAAAAAAAACAAAAAAAACATACTGAAACATAGTTCATTCATCTAACACTAATGCCAAGTTGCAGATCTTTTAGCCACTAAAAAGTGTTACCAGGTGCACCAGGGGGAGGTAGATCTTCTGCGCACCCTGAGCATCAATGTCTATGCCAGGAATAGGCGCAATATTGGAGGTCAGATTATTCTTCATGGAAATCGGAAAGAGCTGTGCAGGCCCCAGATGCCACACTGTTCTTTGAAAACTGCAATGGCGTAATATGCGTGGAGTATAGAAGGCCCATGGTGCACCCTTCATAACACTGAATCTGCAACTTCTCTGTTGTTTTAACGGCATTCGAAAAGAACTTCGTACTAATATTTTAATTTCTTAATTGTTACTTATCAATACTTTCCCAAGTGAGTCATTCAAATAATATTCATTCTCCTATCTTCTATTCAATAATCATTCTTCCTTTAATAATATTTCATTCTCCACTCAGCAATATTTAATTCTCCTATTCATATATAAGAATTAAATATTTTTGGGATTTGAATAAAAATTGTTATTGAGTTTATTAATATTCATTTAAAAATTAATATTAATATTAATAATTAAATATTGAGTGAGGTTTATATTCATTCTCCGTTAAACAACATTTCATTCTCCTATCTTCTATTCACTATTATTTCACTTTTTTATTCAGTAATTGTTCTCCTACCTTCTTATTCAATATATTTACTTTCCTTTTAAATAATATTCAAAAATTATTTTATTCCACTTTCAAAAATGTGATTTATTTCTTCTTTAACGTGCTATAAACAATTCAAAATCTGATAAAAAACTAAACGAATTAATTTAAAAAAAAAATTTAATTATTAAATAATACAAAGAATAAAAAACAACACAATATGCTCTATTTCTGGGAAAGAAATACAAATTAAGAACTGTTCTTTGTTCTTCTGCGTGTGCAAATAGTATATTCAAAACAAAGATGGTAAATAATTGCGTCATGCTATAATTCAGAGTCAATTTAGGAGATTTTTCTTTTTTTGTTCAATCCTAATTTTACATGTAAATGGCATGTAGTACAAACACTAGGAAAGCTTTGATTTTTAAATTCTAAAAATTTGCGGATGACTTTCATAAATTAAATACTAACCTGTATTAAGCCGCATTCGCACCCCACATTGAGCTGTGAGGCATGAAACAGCGACCTATCAAAGGCCTCAAGCATGCTTAGACTCAGCAACGCCTTGCCGCTTAATGCGTCGGTGTGAATGCGGCTTCACATGCTTGAGAGCTTAGTTTAGGCGGCTGCAAATGAATAGAATAATCAATTATTAAATTATAACAACTAAACAAAACAAAAAATAATAATTTAATAAAATAAAAAAAGTTTCTTAATTCTTATTTTTTACCTACAAATAACATATATTATATAATAAAATGTATATGTATATGTATATACACATATACATTTTATGTTTACATATATATATATACAGGTACATTTTATGTTTATACATATACATTGTCGTTTGTTTTTATTGCGATTTTGTATAATTTTTAGTATGTTGTTTAAAGTGGAAATGAATTATATTTTTTAAAGCAGAAATATTATTTATAATCTTTATCGTAAATGCCTTTAAAGCAGCATAACCCTAACCCTTTGTGGGTAGGTGAAAATAATATTTGTCCAGGTAAAAATACCCCCCCCCAAAAAAAAAAAAGTAGTTGGAGTAAACTTAGGGATTGATTTACTATTGGTTATTACTAACCCCGCCTATCACCAATCCTATTGCCATCCCTTTCCACACTTTCGCAGTTCCACCCCCCTCCTGTTTATTTCTTGTTTAATATTTCTTGTTTATCTTGTTTAATATTATATCTGTTTCGGTGTTAGACTATTATTTGAAAAAAAATGGAATAAATTCTAAAAATAAAAATAAAAGAATAAAATAGAGAGCGTCTCCCTATTTTTAAAGAACACAAAGTTGAGGGGGTAATCTCCCGTCCTTTTCGTTCCAGAGTTGGCGTTGGAGCGCCCTTTGGCACCTTTTTCTCTGTACACGTTTATTTAGAAAAAGTTACTTGTTGCGCATTCTTTTTTCTCAAGTCACACATTTATTTAACTATGTGTTATTAAAGATAAACAGATGCAATAAATGTTATTTCGTTTACAAGTCTGATACTTTTGCGTAAAATATAATAACATTATAAAAAATTCGTATAAATGAATATTTTATTTATTTTATTATTTTTGGTAAAAACAAAATGTTACAGAAGAAAATTCTTCTGAGAATTTTTTTTTTAAATATTTTATTTATAATTCTAATAATTTTATATGCAACATAAAAAAATTCACAAAAATAGTGATGTAAATATTTTATATTTAACATTTTTTTCAAAGAAAAATTTATGTCCCAATGTTTCTTTTTCATTTTTTTTTTTTTTTTTTTTCAAATATTTTTTACACCAAATTAAAATATCATTTGAGACCATGATTTATAATGAGCACACCATTGGAATTTCGTGGAAAACTATAAATATTCTTTTACAATATTTCATTATCGTAACACAAATTACGACAATTTCTTTTTATTTTTAATGAGAACAAGACTGCAAAAAATGACATCAACATTAAATCATTAGATCATTAATCATTACATTACGATTTAGATAAGGACAAATTGAAATAAAATCTCATGATGGCATTTCAATAATTTAATGGACTTCAAATAAGATTTACTTATCCTTCAAACTCCTGACCTTTTTTTTTTTTTTTTTTTTTTTTTTTTTTTTTTTTTTTTATTAATTTTTCATTATGGCAAAGTCTAATTTTAAAATATTCAAATAATACCGCTTTTAAGTAATGATACCAGTCTAGTACAAAGTATTGGCAGAGTGGACCATTAAAGCGACTGAGCCGGCTGCAAAAAGACAATGACTGTTATAAAAGTCACGTGACACCTACGCATCACGGGACTTCTCTGGTGACAGCAAGGCAACCCCTATGCGCTCTCTATTTTATTAATATTCTATGATCCGACCCCAGAGAGTGTGGAATGGTAAATGACGGTATATATAACAGCGGATACGGATAAATCGATTATTTGTTATGAGTCCTAGTCAGATATACGCTGCGCGAAGCTGCTTTGAAAAAAAAAGTATAATAGTCAGGGTGAAATTTTTTTCATCTAGATTTTCTTTTAATATCGGGTCAACTAAAATTTTAATTCTTAAAAATCTCTAATGCAAATAAAATCTCTTAAATAATAATTTATCTCCAATTTTCCACGAGATCCGTGGGCGGATTATGCCTAACAGGAATTAACTTCTATTTTGAACAGAGGGATGAGTGGATGAGATGGAGATGGGGGAAATACGCATTAATGAAAAGTTTTATCAAGGGACAAGAGAAAAAGGAAACAATCTGGGACATTAAAGTTTAAAGCCAATTCATGTCTTTAAATCAGTAATAATTGTAACGAAATCAGATCTACTTAGCATGCACCCATTAGGAGGTGCGCTACTTAGAGCAGGAGGTACACCAAAGTGCGGGAGTACACCTAGTTAGATTGACTCCCTAGATGACGGATCCAGATGCCGAAAAAGCAAAATGGTCTTGACAAATTGCTTTAGAGCTATAGGCCTCTTCATCTCTTTTCATTACTGAAGGTTTCATTTTGTAAGATCTCGAGGACAAGATTACTGTTATTATGATAACTACTAATGCTCTCCTCTGCTCTGCTTAGGATAGAAGATGTATCTAAATGAGGATGTATTGAAAAGGAAAAAATTGGTTGCGATGCCCTGTTTCAGAGCTGAAGGCTTCTAAACCAGTAATATTTATAATCAGTTCAAAACTGCTTAAGAAGAAGATTCTGTTAAATTTCACCCAACTGAAGATTTTGTTGCAGGGAAGGGATTGAAAGAGCAGTTTGAAGACTGCAGTAGGATAAGTTGCAATCCAATCAGCTCGAGGCTGGTGAAGTTGCTTTTCAAATTCTGAATAATCGACGCTGCACCAGTAACTTTAAAAGACAAAATCCGCAGAAATGCTTTCTAGTTAGTACGGTTGGATTGGGCCGGGCCAATCTGCTGGATATTGCGGAGGTCGGTTCAAATCTTGATAAAGGGATCCAAACAGAAAGCACGCCTGTCTATACCGAGAATTTGAATTTCAGTGCTATAGATTTTAAAAGTATTAGAACACTATAATGCCTTGTTATTAAAGTGTAATACATTGTTATAGAAACTTTAAAGTTACAACTTTATTTAATTGTAAAAGAAATTAATTAGAATTTTATTTCATTAGAATAACATTTTAATGAAACAGAAAAAGGCACTAAAAGACGATCACTTATCAGGATAATTTGAAATACTACTGTGTCCAAAAAGTTTATTTATTTCTTCTTTTTTAGGTTGTTGGCACTGTCCTTTACATCTGTGTGAAATTTTACGTCAAAATATTCATGAGTGTTTGAGTTATGCTTTTTTTGAGAGTCGCTGAAACTGATTGCAATTTTTGAAAATTGAAAAGAATAATAACATTATAATATATTTATTTCAAAATTGAGCAAGAACTTGCGTTAAATTTTGTTTGCAGAAACGTATAGAATGCTGCAGAAGGAATTCGGTGAGCATTCCTATACAGGAAAGAAATGTTTAGAAGTGGTAAAAACAGTTCAAAGAAGGCAGAGAACGCATTGAAAGCCCTCGGGTGTCGGGTGCCTCGGGTCTACCATCCACTTCAACAGACAAAGCTCACGTCCAAAAAATTGAAGATTTGATGCTTTCAAATCGTCGATTTACAATTAGAGACTTTGCTGAAGATGTTGGAATTTCAAAATTCCATTTTAAAAGATGTTTTGAGCCTCAAACGCCTCAAATCTCGATTAGTACCGAAAACACTGAATGCGCCAGCTCACACTACATTGATCCTTCGTGAAATTTTCGCCAAAAATGAAACCCATATCGTTCCACAACCACCGTAATCACTTGATTTAACATCGTGCTGCTTCTGGCTATTCCCTAAAATCAAAAGATCACTCCGGGGACACCGTTTTGAGTGGATTGAAGAGACATTTATATACATATTTATGAAAACAAATAAAACTATTTTGTACAAATATGTGATTAAATTAAAAAATTCTCCAGCTTTCATTTGCTTAAACGTAATGTATGATTTTATTTTTGCTAACAAAAGAAGTTGATTTCTGGAGAAATTTTAAAAGCGGAAGTTTACATCGTAAAAGTACGATTTATATTTAATAAGGAAACAACTAAAATAATTTTTTTGGCCATGCACCAGATAAAATAAATAACAAATTTAGAGAAAAAAAATTAACATATATATTTATATAC
Organism: Caerostris darwini; assembly: GCA_021605075.1. NCBI lineage: Eukaryota > Metazoa > Arthropoda > Arachnida > Araneae > Araneidae > Caerostris > Caerostris darwini. The sequence goes on along the minus strand of BPLQ01009812.1, from coordinate 217,379 downwards.
AACACATATATAAATACACGTATAATTATATAGCGAAAACTAGCATTAGACAGAAGAGATTTAAATGAAATGTTTGGTTCGAATACATTGTATGCAGTACTCCGTGAACGGGCAGTTGTTTGAAACAAAACGAGCAGATAGCATCTTATTGTTTGCAGCAGATCCAAATCATTAGGAAGGAGGTCAGCTTAATTCATCCTCGTATTTCTGACAGCGTGTGCCTAAATTGAGGTGGGTGCGGCTCGATGTGATGAGCATAATTGTGCTAAATGCTGCAATTATTCCAACATGATTCTGTAAAATATGAAAACAAAATAATGCGCAGTTTTGATCCAGTCCAACAGAAGGACTCTTGTTCTAATGGAATCCCTTTTTAAACCAGAAATATATGTATATTAATTCTTTCGATGAATTTTTAAACAGACACTAAAAATATCCGAGATTTTAAGAACATAATAAATAAAATTAATTTAAAAGATTATATAAGAAGAACAATCGGAATCCCTTTCTTTTTTTATGAATTGTAGTTACTTTAAATCCTAACAATATATATTTGAAATCCTTTTTTTTTTTTTTCACATTTTCTTAAGATTCAAATAATTTTTTTTTTTCAAATTTTCAATAAACTTACTGTTGCTTTTTTAGAACGAAGTTGAACAGTAACAGATTTTCCAATTTTTAATGAATGTTAAAAATTTATTTCGTCTTATAAAACCTGTCACTCACACGCACGAGAAGAATATAATTTTCAATTTTAAAGTTTTAACACTATAGTATCTGTAAATCTTACATCTTGCTTTTATATGAATTTTTGATTTTGAAAAATCAAAATCAACCTTCTATTTCTTTTAGAGAATTTATTATAAGATGCGATATCTATGAAACATTATAATTTATGTATATCGAATACTGTGTTATGGCTTTTGTTGAGTAAAATGATAGCTCTAGTTCATTCCTTGTCATTTCTCCTTTGATTTATATATATATATATATCATATATTTTCATATATATATACATGCTTTTTGTTGCTTTTTATTTCCATTCTTCCAAAGGTTGCTTATAGCTTTTGGTCTTCACGAGTTTGTGCATCTCTGGTATTCGTAAATGCTCTGAAGTGACCAAGTAATGGACCATCGACTAGAAACGGCCACTCAATTCGTTAATTTTCCTACTTCTCGAAAACCATTGTAAGTTTCACAACAGCAGAACCCAGTGGAGAAAGAGTCCATTATCTGTCCTTGGAATCGAGGTTGGCGTGGACCAACCTCGCCAACACCTTCCACGTCCATTGTTCCAGCCAGAGATCGAGGTCTTCGCTCCCATTCCCGCCATCGTGCAAAAACCAAGAGTCACGGCTTTCTTCTTTCAACCAAAACAGATAAGAAATCGCAATTTTGTGGACGACGGCCAAGAAAAAAGGGTTCTTCCTCCTCCTCCCGCATCGGGGGTGGGTGGGGGCGGGGCCTAAAGGGGTCACGTCGGCCATTAGCACACCTGGCGACCTCGGACGACACGAAAAGGTAAGGTGCTGATGCGGAACTGGTCACAATCCAATGGCTTTTCTCTCTCTCCCGCACACCTGTTCGCCGCTGAAAAGCAGGTGGAGGGTTTTGTGTTTCTTTTTTTTTCTGCTGTTTGCGCGAACAGGTGTTGCGGCAGACGATATCAACTCGCAAGGAAGAAAAGGGTTTTTGTGCTTGTTTTCGTAGTGCACCTTGCTTGGCGTGCTGTGCTGTTGACAAGATAGCAAGATGATGAATCACAATGGATTGCTGCAATCATACGTCATGCCATATAACGCATCTGAAGTTCGGTTTGGATTTGAATAACAATTATTCTTAATTTTCATGAGAGTTCGCGTTCGTTCACTTCGCCAATGACACCACACCAAGATTGGTGTCATTTGGGGTGGGAAAATTATTCGGGATGTCATTCCCATTTAACTGATGTTTGAACTAATATCTTTTTATAATATTTTCCCATTGTGGTTCTTTTGAATAGAATCAAAAATCAAATTCACATTTGAACGAACCAAGTTTAAAAGATTAAAAGATTCTAATAAGAAGATGTAATATTCTAAAAACATTTGTTGGAATAGCAACATCTTTCGAGCAATTTAGAATTTCGCATTTTTCGTTCATTTTGAACTAAATTCAGGGTTAATTACTAATTTTACTGATGTTCCCTGTTCCCTTTAGTTTTATATAACATTTTCCCATTGTGGTTCTTATGAATAGAAAAGATTTCTGATAAGAAAATGTAATATTCTAAAAACATTTGTTGGAATTTCAACGTTATCTTTCGAGCATTTTAGAATTTGGCATTTTTCGGGCATTTTGAACTAAATTCATGATCAATTACTCATTTTACTGATGTTCCATATTCCCTTTAGTTTTTTTTTAACATTTTCCCATTGTGATTCTTATGAATAGAATCAAAAATTTACAGTCTGCCATTCAAATGTGCATTTTAGAACGAACCAAATTTAGAAAATTTCTGGTACGAAAATATAATAAACTAAAATATTGTTTGCGTTCATGGAACGGCAATGTCATTTTTCGGGCATTTTGAACTAAATTCATGATCAATTACTCATTTTACTGATGTTCCATATTCCCTTTAGTTTTTTTATAACATTTTCCCATTGTGATTCTTATGAATAGAATCAAAAATACATTACAGTCTGCCATTCCAAATGTGCACATTAGAACGAACCAAATTTAGAAAATTTCTGGTACGAAAATATAATAAACTAAAATATTGTTTGCGTTCATGGAACGGCAATGTCATTTTTCGGGCATTTTGAACTAAATTTACATGATGATAATTTTGTATGAGATATAATAAAAACAATACAAAGTTCATATAAATGAATATTTTATTTTTTATCATTTTCAGAAAAAGATATTACACAAGAAATATTTTTTTGAGAAATAAATTTTTTTTCTACTATTTTATTTGTAATTCTACACGCAGCATAAAAAACATTTTTTTAAATATTTCTTAACATTTACTTAAACTTTTTTTTTTTCAAAGAAAATTTTGTATATGCAACTTCCTAAAGGACGCCAAAACGATAAGTCTTGGTCTATTCTTCTTTCATATGCCTATTCTGCATAAACCAGCAATAATTCTAAATTAGAAATAACAGTTGTTATCTGCAATTGAATCGCAAACGTTGGCCAACTTTGTATCCTAGTGATAATCTGTCTCAATTGAAATTTACGAAATTCTTCTGGAAACAGTATCCAATAAGCGAATTTTACGAATTTCGATTCTCCAATTTTTTTCCATGAACTATTTCAAACATTTTTATTGCAGCCGAGAATACGAGATCTTTTCCTATCATGTAGATTTATTTTATTTTATTTTTTGAAAATGAATGTGAATTTTCGTAAATCTCAATGTTTTCAAATGTTTTTCATTAAAAACAGCCATTTTCTCTAAACAAATTTTTTTCTGTTTGAATTTCAGTATTTTGGAAGTCGCCCGAAGTTTCTTTGGGTTTATTGCAGTGCGTTGTATGCTCGACACTAAGATGCCGTTTTAAATTAGATGTTTACAAAAATTTAACCTCCAAAACTTATATCCCACATCATTATGTTAAATATGCGGAAATCAAAATTATCAAAAAGAATAATTAGTTCTTAATAATCAATCTTTTCTACTAAGTATTGCAACTTGCTGGATAGGTATTTGATACATTGTAATGACATATTTATCTTTCCTATTGAAACTCAGCAACTTATTTATAACAACCCTATTTTTCCATTTAAATATAAATTTATTTTATATATTTATGTATTTGTATATATATAATACATGTTTTACTCTTTCTGAATTCTCGACCTATAACTAACAAATTCGCACTCGTGAATTTATTTATTATTATTATTTTAATTTTTCATGAATAAATACCATTGTTATTAAATATTTTAAAATTAATTTTGCCATTTTTTAAAATATTCAAACACTATTGATTTTATAAGGACTTCGTGATTTTTCTAAAAAAGTAGTCGGAAACCAAATGAAGTCCAGTATTCCAAGTTGCTAAAGTAACTTTATTAGACTTTGTGCGCATTTTCTGGTAACATCCACTTCTAATTGCTGTACTTCTGTGATGTATCGCTACTTTATGACTCTCTCCTCTGCAACTTATTAGCCAGACCACATTTAGTGATATGCCTGTGATTTTGTTCACTCTGACAGAAGTGTAGAGACATTCGCAGCTCGTGACCGCGAGCCGGCCTATAACTATTAGATTCAATTGCTACGCTAAACCCTATTAAACCTAGATCCGCATTTCCTGGAAGCAGCCACTTCTAACTATTGTACCTTATATAATTATTTGTATTGTATTTCTTTATACAAATAACTCCTCGAAATTTTCCATTTCCAAAATTTTCCTACCTCTAAAATTATTTTGTGAACAGATAAGTTTCCTAACGAAATTCTACAATTAAAATAAAAAATGCTTGACAATAAACAGAAAAAAAAAAAAAAAAAATGACGATAGATATTGATTATGTTGTTTTCGTAAGGTAACAAGGCTTTTAGGTTAAATAACGAGTCAATCAAATGATTTTATTAACTATTTTATATAAGGCATAATTTGGTACTTATTTATATCAAAGAGATAAGCTCTTTTTCCATTGCTAGCACGGATGTCAGTAAAATATATTTTAATGTGAATAATCAATCAATAGGTTATTTATTTAGTATTATATAAATATTAAGCGATGCATTATATATATATATTCGATAATGTTTGGATTCAACATAAAATACTTTTATTTTTGCTAATTATCGCAATCACTAATCTAATTACACAATTATCGTGTAAGTTATACTATTTATCAGTTAGAGCCTGATGGTAAACAACATTCCTAGCTTTCCCGTCTTTTACGAGCAGATATAAATTTTTTCCATACCCATCTGTAGGCATTGTCACATATCTGAAGCATGGCTAGAGCAGTCCGATATCAAATTCATTTCAGAAATTTTAAGTGATCGGCCTTGTGATTCGTTTATAGACATAGCAAAAGCAAGTCACATCTTTAATTGCAACCTTTTGAATTCCAACGGCGTATGGAAAGTTATCAAGGGTATCCTGGGAATGAAGACATTTTCTGCAGATAAAATAATTGCTTCTATAACAATTTGACTCAAGAACTTCATAAAAAGTCTCGTCTCAATCGTGAATTCAAATCACTTTTTCTCCATCTCAGTTATCTTTCTCTATCTGTTTATTATTGTTTGCTGCCCTTCGATTTTTCTGCATTTGCTTGCAAAGGGAGGTACAAATGCCCTCCCCCCACCCCTCTCGATTGGTTCGACTTCAGTGCAGGTAGTTTTTCCCAACTCCAGGTAAGTCCCTCCCTCCTCTAGGGGGAGGGGCTTGCAAATGTCCATTCACTTTCGGAACTCTAGTTGACTCAAATGAGGACCTCGTTGCTCGACTTTGCGTTGTGGCTGCAAGAGTGTGCGAAATGCCTCTCAACGTGAACATGGTTCGCAATTTACTGCTTCGACACCGCCCAGCATGTATGACTGTGTGCGATCCACATTTTCAGTATTCATTTTTCTTTTCATGTCTCATTTTTTTTTTGTGTTCACGTCACTCCTGATCTTACATCCCTATACAAAAAATATGTCTCAGGAAGCTGTAGCATTCCTCAAAGTTTGTCACATGACGTTGAATCACGCTATATATATTTGTTACATTTGGAGTATCTCATCTGCAGGAATGTCTAAACACTTAACTTCTTGACTTGCCTTTTTTTAGACAAAAATCTTCCTAGACTAAATTAAAAAAAAAAAAAAAAAATTAAAATACTACTATTGCTCAATGTATTGCCAGTGAACAATCTGCAATAATCTATAGGCAGAGAAACATTCACTATATGGTTTTTTTTTTTTTTATTTATTTTTTTAAACCTAGGTATCTAGCAGACCTTTCTATATGCCAGTTGATGCGAAGAGAAGGAAAACAATTCCGAACAAAATAAAGTGAAAAAAAAAAAAAAAAAAAATCGCACTGAATAATGAAAATCCAGTAGTTCATAAAAAAAACTAATATTTTATTAAAAAAAGTACAATAAATTATTTAACAGAAAAATTGACATGGTGATGATGATGTTAGAGAATTCCAAATGAATAGCTGAACTATTTAGATGAAATGTATCGAGTTTTCTCAATTGCAACACGCAAACAGGGGGCTGCCGCCTTGCTTTTGTTCATGTTAATGTAACGCAGGATGGATTCCTGTCCTACCTTGATAATGCTGAAATTGCTGTATCAGCGGAGTGAGACATAAGATGAAATGTATGATATAGAAAAATAATGAGCAACAGAGAAAAATGTTCATATAAAACATTTGAGTGCGAGATGTTAGTATGATGATGTTGATTATATGATATAAAAACCACCACTATATACAAATAAATAAATAAATATAAATATATACTTTAACCAGTTCCATTTTTCTTTATTATAAAATTAATAAAGCACATGCAGGTGATATAATTTTAAGTATTCTTATATTTACTCTAAAAAGTAATTGTTAACAATGCCTCACAGTTAATAAAATGGACAAATGAAATCGATGTGATATTTTGAAATCGATATAAACCCCAAGCATTATGCGCAATAGATTTTTCCAATGTTAAAAATAAAAAATCGATAATTGATTGTTCCCATACTCCGAAAAGTCCCTCAAGTTGAGTTAGAAATATGAAAAGTAACGTCTCTATGGTAACGCGAGTAAATCGCGTGACTTTTACTTTTAGAAATATCTAAAAAATTAATAATTTTCATTAAATCACCATGTCTCATTAAATATCAAAATTAACAGTTTTCATCGATCTAATTAATATTTTAAAGTATTCGTTTAAATATTTAAAATGAATTTCATTTTAAATGAGAAGGTCATAAAATTTTTTTGATGATAAAAGTTACATTTCTACGACTATTAAATTGCGATTTTAAATATAAAAAAAGATTAAAAAGATTGTTTGATGATTGATTAAAAATATATTCCTATAGAGAATTTTTATTTCAATTCCTTCTATTAGTTCACACTCTCCCTTTATATATCTTGTTCAAATTTTCAATCGTTCATAAAATACTTTTTATTCATCCACTCAAGTTCAAGTGCATTTTTTTTTTTTTGAACTTGTAGTGGAGGACACAGGATGTTAATACAGTTTTTTCGAATATTAATTCATTCATTAAATTTAATGAATTCATTTTAGTTTTTTTTAGATTTAAGTTGCATATATCTACCCATAGATGGGGCCAGATAAACTTAAAAAAATCAATGAAAATTATTTATAAATGACTTTCTGCAATATAATGGGGAAAAAAAAAAAAAAAAGGAATTGACTTTAAAATTTTTTTTTTTTTTTACATTACTTGTTTTATTTTCTGAATGATTCGTAAGTCGCGAAATAATTTTGCAAATAAAAATATTAATTTCAGTATTAGTACATTCAATGCATTGAAATTATAGTAATTATTATAATAATTTTACTTAAGCAGAGAAATGAATTTCAAAATGAACTCACTTCCCTTTTTAGTTGAATGAAATTATGTATGTCTATATTTATAAAATTGGTCAACTTATCATGAATTTCATAAACATGTTTGAAAAATGTTGACGTAACATGTTTAAAAAATGAGCTTAATTTCATTTTTAAAAACCCCAGAGTCTGGTTTTAAAGATTTGTATTTAAAAAATATGTAGCCCTTGATCAGAGACGAAATCAAAATCTGAAAATATTATGTAGGAATCAAACGTTGAAAAAAATGGAAAATATTCAAAATTTGAAAAAGTTCGTATAAGAAAAATTAAGCTCAAATTAATTTTTACAATGCTGTAAAGGCTCTATTTACTAAGTTTTATTTCCATTTTTATGTATTTTGTAGTCTGAAATCAAGTTAAAAAGCTTGTTGTACGGAAATTCATAAAACGAGATATGACTTAACTTGTTAGAAAAATGACTAAACATAATAATAACTAAACATGATAATAAAAACTCTATCTCAAATCCTATTTTATTTACATTTAGGAAGTTTATAAGTTCAGACAAGTGACTTGGTATTCTGTAATTCAAAATTATATATTGAAAATGCTGTATTTAGAAAATTCATAAGTAAGAATTAACTTTCTATGTAGAAAGATGGCTTGAAGCTTATCAAAAGCTATCTTGGACCCACAATGAAAGCAGAACACATAGAAGCAATTCTGTTATTAAGAACCAAAAGGATTTAATGTAGTATTTTTGTGATTAAAAAGTACGATGTTCTTTTACTTGTTTTCAGCTATTCTGTAATACTTTGGTACTTATTAATTTAGTGCTATTATTTTTATAGGACATATATTTTTGTAAGCAAATTTAGAGTAATCTTTTAATCGAGTGTAAAAACTACACCTTTAAAGTTGTAAAAAAAAAAAAAAATACTTTGTTATGCAGAATGTTTTTATACAATACACACAGGGCCGGATTTTCCTATAGGCTAACTAGGCTTCAGCCTAGGGCCTCCAGATCAAGAGGGGCCTACATTCAAATTGTTAGCAAAATTAGAATGATACTATTCTAAAAACAGTAAACACTAAAACACTGAATAGAAAAATAAGGAAAATTATGAAATAAATTTATCTGAATCGAATTTGCTTTAATCTTCAATGTATTGAATATATTTTATTTTATTTGATAAAAAATATGATAATTTTCATTGTATTATTTATTTTCGTAGTCAAAGATTTTTATTATTTGATTTTGTTTCTTTGTAAATGCTGTGTGTTATGTTTGATACAAGTACTATATGTGATGCTGAGAATAATCCACATGTGATCCACATAAGCCTTCTCGACTTTTTTTTATATTTATTACCCGTGCCACATTTTCTATAAAGATGAGTACCCATCACAACATGTTTCATTTAACATATGGATATATATCACAGTAATGATGTATTTTATTATCTCTCATGTAATTTGCAAACTTAAAAATGGCAGGGGAAAAGGCCTCATAAGTGGAATAGCCTAGGGCCTCTTTTCATCTAAATCCGGCCCTGAATACACATATGAGTTCAATAAAAATTTTTTAGCCGACTCCATTCGTGTTTTGGACTTAATTTGTTAATGGAGATGCGATTTTGCAAACGAGAAAGTTGAACTGAATTCGAGCGCCGCCGTGTCCGTTTTTGCGGTCCGAAATCGCATCCCAAAGAGGCCAAAGCGAAAACAGAACCTTTTTTCGAAAATAAGATATTCAACCTGACTGTGTGACTTGTTTCCTCCTATTGTTCAACGGTCCGAAGAGGGTGACCTTGTTGCCGCACACCTGCGAATAATTTGTGTTCGACACGCCACAACTGCACGCTACTGTTTCGGCCACGGAAACAGAATACAGCCAAGGAATAAATAAAAAAAAGAAAATGGCGCTGTGCAAGTGTCTCAACTCCACGCTTCCGTGCACCAGCGATCGCTGATCTGTGGCGAGATGGAATTCCTTCGGTTTCTGTGTCGACATTCGAGTTTCGTGCGAACGAAATTTATTGTTCCTTTTTTTTTTCTTTTCTTTTATCGTTTGCTCGCACTTCGAATATAAATGTTGGCAACAAAATAAAAGTTACTCGCAAAAAAAAAAAAAAAAAAATAAAGAGATGAGTTCTGAGGCTTCTGCCACCTGCTTTTCTCTTCACGCGAATTCTAAAAGACTGCTCGTTCAAAAAATTGCTTTTTGAAATTAGTTTTTCTTTCTTTTTTTTCTTTAATTAGAAGCGTTAAAATGCGTTGCCAGTTCATTTTTTGACAAAAATGGCATTCTTTCTGTTAATGTTAGGTTTTTTTTTTTTTTTTTTACTTTTTGTAGCGCGTTGATTGAAACGATAAAACACTGTAAAGAATTGTTTGACAGAAAATTAGATCGAAGCTTTATTTGCAATTCCTTCTATTAGCTCACACTCTCCCTGTATATAGTATATATCTTGTTCAAATTTCCAACCGTTAAAAAATACTTTTTATTCAACCACTGAAGTTCAAATGCATTTTTTTGAACTTGACAGTGGATGACACTGGATATTAATACAGTTTTTTCAAATATTAATTAATTCATTAATTTAATTAATACATTTTAAGTTTTTTTTAGATTTAAGTTGCTTATATCTATCCATAGATGGTGCCAGATAAACTTAAAAAAATGAAAGAAAATTATTTATAAAGGACTTCCTGCAATAGAGTGAAAAAAAAGTAGAAATTGACTTTAAATTTTTTTTTCTATACTACTTGTTTTTTCTTTAATTAGAAACGTTAAAATGCGTTGCCAGTTCCCTTTCGACAAAAATGGCATTGTTTTTTTTGTTAATGTTTGATTCTTTTTACTCTTTTATAGCGCGTTGATTGAAAAGATAAAGCGCCGTAAAGAATTATTTGACAGAAAATTTAGATCGAAGCTTTTTTCTTACAAATTTCTCTTAAAGATTTCGACTAAAGTTTTAAAACATTTTCTAAAAATATTCGGAAATTCAGAGATTATTTATACGTGAATGTAAACATGTTTTTGACTTCAGCCAACGTAGTTTTTAAATGCAGTATAGTTACACATATTATATTAAGTTTAAAATACCTTTATTGAGAAATTTTTTACACTGACTTTTTAGTTTCTTTCACCATTGATAAGAATTGATCAGCTAATAATATATCACATCGTATAATTGTTCTAATTTTACGATGGCCTTTTATATTAAGAGATATTTATGTCCCAATTTAGGGGGAATGGATAGAATACTTTTTACTAAAGATACAAAAACTCTTTACTTCTAAATTAAATATATATTAATTTGAATGCAAGTTCCATTTTTTATAGTTTTGCGCTAATATATTTTCTTTAGTCTCAACAATTAATCCATCATTTGCTTACAAATAACTTGTGATTATTCTTAACGTTAAATAATTAGAGTCAAAACTCTAGATCATAAAAGGTTATTTAAATAAGAGAAATAACATCATAATTTAAGTTGCTATCCGCAGTTAAGATTATTTATGAGTATTTTTTTTATTTTTTTTATTTTTTTTTTTTTTGACTAATAGTTTTTTAAAAATACCTAAATCAGACTCTGATAAAATTGTTAAATTATCAATAATTTGACCAAAAAAATCAACAATTTATCACTGTTACTACTAAAATTATTTAAATCAATGATACTGACGTAGATAAAATGAATGATACAACGTGTTTTGATCCATTTTACATCCCATAGAATCCTAGTAGCCAGAAGAAAGTGTCTTGTGGTTATATTTTAACCTTGACCTATTGTTTGTACTGGCTCTTAAACTTTTCAATAGGACACAATCTTCACTATATAAAATGAGAAATAATCAATAAAAGAACACTTTTGAATCAAAACAAGAAACTCCTTTGAAGTTTACATACACTAACAGATACTTATATAAAAAAATTTAAATTATTTTTGGCTTTAGCAGTCGAATCTCTATGGACCTGGACACAATGAAATTAAAAGGCACAGGATGCTTCGCTCATGATGTTTAAGGGGATAGGGGAAGAAAAAACCCATCTTCTATGATTGGCTGGCTTACGATGACTAGTAAGATTGGATACAAGATTTGCCAATGAGTCTTGCCTTCAACCTGTCCAAGGCAGTTTTAATGTTAAAAAAATTTCCATTGCAGTCCGGAAAGTGAAGGTTTTATTTTGTTTTTTCGCTTTCATAGGACTTACAGAAGAAGATGTAAGTATTTCAGAAACTACCCCTGAGAATGTTTTATTCAAATCGGTTTTCTCAAAATGGAGATGCTGAATCTTCGTACATCCTGAATAATATTGAATCTGCTACTGCTGTTCCAATGACGAAAGATTTCATGTCAAAATACCAAACATTTGATGCAACAATAAAAAGGATGCATAGTTAGAATTTCAAAAAATAATAAAACAAGTATAGGACCCTGGATAGCAAAATGGCCGGTTTAACGACGGAAATGAATTATTACTTGTTAACTGAGTGAATGAATTCTAATGAATTATTACTTGTTAACTGAATGAATGAATTCTAATGAATTATTACTTGTTAACTGAATGAATGAATTCTAATGAATTATTACTTGTTAGGGGTTGCCCAAAACTGCTTCAAAAGAAAAAAAAAATATGATAGTGCGAATTTTTTTTCATATAGCTTTTCTCTTCATATTATACAATTTAAAATTTTAATTATTAAACATAAAAATTATTATTTATTTTTTTGCAATCAAAATCTCTCTTAAATGACATTTCCTCCCCTATGAAGCAGCTCTTTTTTAATCCGTCCGACTTGGTCGCTTGCCAATTTCCCACGCGATCAGACTACTATCAACATATTAGGAAGTTTACGACTTCATGTTTATTGCACCGGTGAACATTGCACCGGTGAATCGTAGCAATGTTGGATTAAAAAAAAAAGTCACTGTTCTTTCAAATGAAGAATAATCTATCAAATACGGAAAAACCGAATATTCAAGAAAGAAAAAAAAAATCATTGTTATTATTACTACTGTGTCTAAAAAGCAAGACCAATTTTCAATTTAAAATTCCAGGGGCTTATGGAATTTTAATTTTAATTTTTTTTTCTTTTTTAGGTTGCTGGCACTGTCCTCAACGTCGGTGTGAAATTTGACGTCAAAATATACATTAGTTACGCTTGGCTTTGTGAGACGCTCAAACTGATTCCGGCGATTTTTGAAATGTTTGAATTCATTGAGCAAAGCACTTGCATTCCATTTTGTTTGTGGAAGCTTATAGAATGTTGCAGGAGGCATTTGATGAACATTCCTATATCGGAAAAAAATGTTCAGAAGTGGTATAAACAGTTGAAAGAAAGCAGAGAACGAGTTGAAGACAAAGAGCCGACCACCAACCTCAACCGACGAAGTTCACGTCCAGAAAATTAAAGATTTGGTGCTTGCAAACCGTCGATTTACAATTAGAGACCTTGCTGAGGATGTTGGAACTTCAAAATTCCATTAAAAAAATTTTTTTTGAGCCTTAAACTCGTCAAATCTTGATTGGTACGGAAAACACTGAATGCGCCAGCTCACACTGCATTGATTCTTCGTGATACTTTCGCCAAAAATGAAACCCATATCGTTCCACAACCACCGTATTCACCTGATTTAGTATCGTGATACTTCTGGCTATTCCCTAAACTCAAAAGACCACTGCGGGGATACCGTTTTGAGTCGATTGAAGAGACATTTAAAAAATCACATCTCACAAAATCAAGCGTAACTCAAGCACTAATGAATATTTTGAAGCAAATTTCACACAGATGTCAAGGACAGTGCCAACAACCTAAAAAAATAAATAAATAAATAAAAAATAAAAAATAAATAAGTAATTAAAAAATATCATGTTCCTGGGAAATTTAAATTGAAAATGGGTCTTACTTTTCAGACACAGTTGTATAAGGAAGTTTGCAATTTCATGTTTAGCAGCGTGCATCGTAGCCATGTTGGATTAAAGAAAGAAAAAAAAAGTCCCTGTTTTATCAAATGCAGAAACAGAACTACGGAAAAACCGAATAATCAAGAAAGAAAGAAAAAAAAATACATTGTTAGTATTATTATTATTTGTTTCTGCTAAATAAGTAGATGTGAGGATCTTTCACTGCAAAGACCTCTCTTATTTCCCCAAGCGAGGCTTAAAATGTCTCTATTACGCCCACCCACAACATGCTCGGAAACAAATGGCGTCTCTTTTAGAATGGCGAGATAAAGGGAAGGACGAATTTAATGGACAGAAGCCCTCTGCGTGGGCGGAATGAGAAATTGGAAAAGATTTCGAACGCAGAGGCAAGCTGAGCCCCCCCTGGGATGGAAATCCTAATGTATTGGGAAGCTTTCCTGCATCCAAATCCCGAAATCAGACATCCCCTTACTTCTGACACGGCGACACTGCAGTCCCATGTGTAAAAGGGATTTGGTTGTCCCCCTTGAAGTAAGCCCTCCCCCATAATCTTCATCGTGATTTAGAGAGAGTCCATACTTCGTTGCGGTAAATGAGGAGGAAAAACAGTTTGTCTTTTTTAAAGAAAAAAAGATGGAAAAGAAGAAAGTGTGATTTATTTGGACTGCCAGAAAAGAAAAGGCCTTCGGGTGTCAAGATTTGATGGCTTATTTGTAGTCGCAATCCTGTTTGTGTCTTTGAAGAAAGTGCGAGATGGGCTTCCAAGAGTTATTGCAAATTTTATTTCGCTTATTTCCCCCCTCTGGCTTTTTATCCGGCCCGGTTTCACTGAAATGGCTCTATTTTTTTTTTTCTTTTCCTTCTAGTGATTGAATTATGGGATTCTTTAGATGTCCCGGATAAAAACTTTAAATTCTAAAATCATTTACTTTTCCTCCTGCTGTTTCTCTGTATTTTTTTTTTTTTATATAAGTTATGTGTTTCTTTTGCTTTCTTTCTTTATTTTTGGAAGAACTTTCTACATAAAAAAATATAGTAAAAATTGCGTAAATAATTATGTAGATATATTATTATATATTTACATACATACTACATTACACTTACATGTATTCTTATATATAAGTAAACATTTACAGCAGCATATTTACCACATAAAAAATTATGTAGTAAATATTTTGTATTCATGTCTACTACATATTTTTTTCTTCTTTTGAAATTGATTATAACCGAGGCAAAGGCATTTCAAAGATAAAAGCAACAAAACATTTCTTTAAAAAAATTTTTTTTTTCGGTTGAAACAAATTTTCAATGAAAAAGAATTTTTTTTATATATAAATAATGTTTAAAACTATCCGGAAATATAACAGAATTGCAAAATTATTTATCAGTTTTAATAATTTTTCCTTTTTTAAAATAGCTATTCGATGCCTATTCCTTTCTCCAAAATATTCAATTTCCAATGTCACATGTTAATTTTTTATACCATTTCAGTATAGAAAATAAAAAAAAAAAGTTGGAAAAAAATTATGTTATCCCAGGTATGGATGCAAAAACGCAATTTTATTGGTAAAAGGGATGTATCAGCACAACGTATGCTGCTTTTATTATAAAAGCATTTTATTTTTACTTCCCTAAATGACAATTATCTACAGGCAGGTAATTAAGGTAATTAGTAGCGATATTGGAAAAATATATTATGCAGCATTAATATAAAGTATTGCTTAACAATTATTTTTGGCATAAACATATTTATCTAGTTTTCGATAAGAAATAAACGTACTTTTTTTAAAAGATTATTTATCTATTCTTTGTATTATATAATACAAATTATACTTTTTAGGAAATCATTTATCGTATTATAGAAGATTGTCTGTAATTGTATTTATAAAGAATATATCTATCTATGAGTGGTAAGTGGGGGCGAGTGACTAGCGCTCTGGTACTCGATGTCACAGGTTTCGGACTCGAGTTCTGGAGTTGCCATGGATGTTTGTAGAGGTTTGGAATCTACTTTTAACCGTAGGTCCCTGTCTAATATGACTGCTGGGCATAGGATTGTTAACCCTAACCAGTTAAAGAAACCATCTCCTGTTTCGGAATCTGACAGTATGCGGGCGGCTATGGTCCAACAAGGACTGTAGTGACATGTAGTTACGAAGTGGACAACATGGAGTTAGTTATGAGCGGTAAGTAATTTTGCTTTTCTGTTAACAGAATTAAGATCTGCATTAAAAAAATTACTAGCATTTATACTAACGTGCTGAAGATTTTAATACATATATCCTTTTTAAATGGAATATCACTCTACGTGAAAAATTAATCGAATAGTTGCTAAGTGTGATGATCTAGTTACACTTTTAACCTAGAAGTTTTTCTTACAATAGGGTTAATAAGTATGTATTAAAAACACATCGAATAAGAATTTTTTCACGTAATAAATTTATTATCATTTTTATGTTTCCAAACTGTCCTTCAAAGTGTTTTATTATTTGATACTTGAAAGAGTTGATATTAATTCTGTAAAGACTGCTTGGTTCTAATCTATATTTTGGCAGACACCTTTTAGGTCAACTTTTGCTCAAAATATCCCGGCTTCAACTCTCTCATTTCTGATGCCACTGTCGAGAACTAAAAACTTCCCTTTATCGTTAAGATTTATCGTCTGCGAAAGAAAAGGGGAAAATAAGTTACACTTGTCACGTAAAACTTGGCAACAGCGTAAACGAACCGATCCAAACCAAACTGCTTGGTGTAGTGATTGTACTTAAACAAAAACAAAAAAAAGAAAAAAAGAAGAAAGGGTGCTTCGAAAACATGATTTTTTTTTATTCCTTTCGTTTTTTTGAGAATGGGATTTCGAATGTTCTTTCTCGCACTCAGCGACTAACGGGAGTAAAAAAAATCTGAAAAGAACAGTGGTGCAGAAATATTTCTTCTCACGCTGATACGAAAGTGAGTTAAGGTTTTATAGCATCATTTAGGACAAAGCTTTCGTTCAAACGATTCTTTTTTTTTCT
Organism: Caerostris darwini; assembly: GCA_021605075.1. Taxonomy (NCBI): domain Eukaryota; kingdom Metazoa; phylum Arthropoda; class Arachnida; order Araneae; family Araneidae; genus Caerostris; species Caerostris darwini. The sequence continues at coordinate 200,901 of BPLQ01009812.1, read as the reverse complement.
TTTCTTCCTGTGAGGGTCTAGTTAGAACTCCCAGAATGCCAGAACACCCCCTGAAAGCAAAACAATAAAATTTCTTCGCATGCAGTGTTTAAGAACTGGCTTTGGGGAGGGATTCACGATCCATTTGGAATGATCCGGGAAAATTTTCCCTTTTGGGGATTTTCACCCGAAAAAGTGCTTTTAGCAGAACTTCCTCACGCTATGCCAGATTTCTTTTTTCTTCTGGTTGGTGTGGTGAGAGTTATGGCCCTTTTTCGTGCTGTATTTTCTCTTGATGTTGATGTATGTTGGCTCTCCATCTATTTTCCACATTTAACACAAGGGTGCAAAACCTTCCGAAGGTCGCGGCCTCGTACAGTCACTGTAACTTCGAAACTGTCAGGACCCTCGCAAATTATCTAACATGCTGCTGTGCCCCAAAAGTAAGACCAATTTTTTTTTTTTTCAAAAATTCTTTATTTATTCTTCCAAATTTATTTCATCGCCTTCAAAGTAATCTCCTCCGGACACAATGCATTTATGTCAACTTTTTTTCTAATCCTCAATGCGTGCTAAAAAGTTACCATGCTAAAAGTCGTTCTCTGCTTTCTTTGAACTGTTTATACCACTTTTAAACATTTCTTTCCGATACAGGAATGCTCACTGAATGCCTTATGCAACATTCTATACGTTTCCGTAAACAAAATTGAATGCCAGTTCTTTGCTCAATGAATTCAGACATTTCAAATATCGCCGGAATCAGTTTTAGCGTCGCACAAAGCCAAGCGTAACTCAAACACTCATGAATATTTTGACGTCAAATTTCGCACAAATGTCAAGGATGGTGTCAGCAAACTAAAAAGAAAAAAAAAAAATTAAAATTCCATAAGCCCCGGGAATTTTAAATTGAAAATGGGTCTTACTTTTTGGATACAGTAATATATATTTCATTTTTTTGTATGTAATAATAAATAAATAACATAATGTAGCTGGCAATACAGAGACAGATAATCTTTATGCCATAAGCAAGGTGTTACTCATTTAGCACTACCCAGGGGGTACATGTAGCTTGAAGATAGGCTATGGATGCGAATCACACTACCCCCACAACATTCTACGATCCTATTAGATCGGCACCTACAGTGCATTCTACCTAAAGTGCATTCTGAATCACTACAGACATCCCTGCCACTGCCGGGACTCGAGTCCGAAACCTGTGGTACCGAGTGGTGAGCGCTAGCCACTCGGCCATCAGGCCCCTAATACTATAATATTAAAAAAGCAAAGAATATAATGCGAGATAATAACATTCACTTAATGATTATTGATTTTGGTTCAATTGTTGTGCTCACCAAGCACAAAAGTAGTGAGTCAAATCATTTTTTTTTTTTAAGTCCATGTTTAAAAACGTTGTCTCACAAACATACAGGATATCCATAAAGTCTCTTTACAATTTCAAAAATTTATAATAAGGAAAGGGAAAAGACAGATGAGCGAAAACTATTGCAAAATAAAACGTATATACTTAATTTTTTTTTTTTTGCCTCATTTAATGTAGTTTAATTTGATATCTCTCTATATGAGCATCGCTCGAGTTCTTGTCCTGTTCTTGATATACTGAACAGGACAATATAAATACAAAAGGGCAATATATATATATATGTCGGTATATATGTTATATATATGTATATATATATACCGACAGGAATCATACCCTCATGAATGGTAGAAATGCCAAACAATCTACTTTAGATGAGTTATATCTTTAACATAGATGTTATTAGATAACATAGATGCTTTAGATCTTTAACATAACAGGACACCAGATATTATAACTCGACACCTTTCTATGGGGTTATGTTAAAGATATGGGGCTTGAATGGCCGAGTGGCTAGCGCTCTGGCGCTCGGTACCACAAATTTCGGGTTCGAGTCCCGGCGATGCCATAGATGTTTGTAGTGGTTCGGAATCCACTTTAAACCGTAGATCCCGGTCCTAATAGGATCGTAGAGCATTGCGGGGGTATTGTGACTCCGCGTCCATGGCTTATCTTCAAGTTACAAGGGCCCCCTGGGTAATGCAAAGTGAGTAATGTCTGTGCAGCACTTGCCTTAAGGCATCCAAGACCAAGCTGTCTAAGTGTTTGCCAGCTGCATTGGAACAAAAAAAAACTGTTAAAGATATACAAAAAAATTACGGGACATGATTCATCTACAGCAGATTGGTTGGCATTTCCACCATTCATGAGAGTATGATATGCTCCTGTCGGTATATATACACTCAAGAGCCAAAACATTATGACCACCTGTCAATAACGAGGTGGCAACACAGCTTCAACTCGCCTTGGCATGGATTAATACCACCACTTAATACCAGTTAAATACCACTTCCACCTGATCACGTGCCTTCCACGTCATCCAGGCGAGTTCAATGCAAAATGTAGGGCTGGTCATAATGTTTTGGCTCTTGAGTATATATATATATATATATTGCCCTATTGTATATATATATTGTCCAGTTCAGTATATCGAGAACAGGGCAAGAACTCGAGCGATGCTCGTATAGAGAGATATCAAATTAAACTGCATTAAATGAAGCTAAAAATAATTAAGTATATATGTGTCATTTTGTAATAGTTTCGTCCTTTTTGTTTAGTTTGTCCTTTTTCCGAAATCATTAACATTAACTCTTAGAAAACAATGGTGAAAAAAAAAGAAAATCTGCGATATAAATAGAATGAAAATCACTTTTAATGGTTTGGTCAAATTGTTGATAGAGAATTCTTTTAAATGCATAAACTTCTTTAGGTCAAAACAAATTGAAAAAAAAAAGGATGCTTTCTTTTATTTTATCAATAGTGACATGGTAAAGGTTTTATGACATTCTATTAAGCGACATGTTCCATTTCACGTCACACAAAGCGAGAGGTTGCAAGAGGACTCGAGCTAAAGATCATTGATCTACTTAAATCCGAGAGCAGAAACTTCTCTTTCTGCAAGAAACGAATCTGATCGTCGAAATGCGAACGGAACCTATTGACATCAAAACATTTCGGAAAGAGAGAAAAAAGCATTTTTCTTTTCTTTATTTCTTGAGGAAAGAGTACGCTGTCGAACGAACCCATCTCTGTTGAGTCATGCATGCATGCGAAAGTGCCCATTTTGCACAATCCCAACAACACTTCACTTTTTAGAGGTAATTCAGCGTAATTATTGCACGTTACCTTTTGGCCTTTTCAAGAAATCGACTCGTTTCCTGATTGCACGTTTCCGCGTTTTACCGCCCTAACCAAAATGGAATCCTCTTTCTTTTTTAATACGCTTTTATTAGTTTCACCTGTATGTTTGTTTGTAACTGACTCTTTGGGCTCGATTTTGCCCTACTTTAAGCGATCAGATTTAATTGAAACGTTGTACACTTATCAAGGACACTAAAATATTTTGACAACTTTATTATCTCACCACGATTAGGTTTGGTTTGGTTTATCGCTCTTGTGCACACGAGGGCTAAACAGACCGGTATCTACAGTTTAAAGTGAATTCCGAACCACTAACAAACATCCATGCCACAGTCAGGATTCGAGCCTGAAGCCTAGGATACCAGAAGTCAGAGCGCTAGCCACTTGGCCACCAGCCGCCATCATGATTAGGATCGCCAGGATGAGTGATTTTATTTTAATTTATGAAGAGCAATTTAACCCACATAGTACCTAAGACATTCAAACGTATGTGGGACAGCGGCACAACGCGCTTGACTACGGATCAGGAGATTCCCTGTTAGAATCCTGACTGGCTCGACCTATTCGCGTTTAGCCTTTGTTTTACTCACAATTAAATTATTGTAAGAACTATAGTTCCAGCCCTCCATACCGGGACCTTATTTAAATATTATAGTTAAAAAAAACCTAAAAAACACGCTTTTAGAATTAATCAAACTAAAAAGTAAAAAATGAATTGTAGTTTCAAAAAACACGCTTTTAGAGTTAATCAAAGTAAAAAATAAAAAAAAATTGTTAACATAAGAATAAAATGACTTTTCTAAAAGTGTGGAGTGCTTTGTATGACATTTTTAAACTAACTCTGCATTTCGGAATGAAACTAGCGAAAAATTACACGATTGATATCTTTTAAAACAGTGACATTCATTTTCTCGTCAGCAATTTTATTCTTATATTAACAATTATTTTTTACTTTTTAGTTTGATTAACTATAAAAGCTTTTTTTTTTTAGTTTTTTTAAACTGTAATTCAAGAAATCAACTCGTTTCCTGGTTTGCACATTTCCGCGTTTTACCGCCCAAACCAAAATGGAATCCTCTTTCTTTATTTGGGAGGGAAATGTGGAAAACATCAAATTTAGCAAACGAGTTTCGAACCTGGTGTTTAAAGGGTCATTCTTCTGCGCTCACCTTTTCGGTTGGCGCCATCCAGAAATGGAATCATTCGATCTTTCTACCTCCCCCACCCCTTCTTCCTCTGCAAGGGTTTTTAGAACAAACCCTCTTGCTTTTGCGGGTTTTCTATTTTGGTGTGTTTCACCTCCTGTTTGTTTTCACATGTGCGACAATTTTGCGTCTCTGTCGTAACGGGACGCGAAGAGGGTTTGTCGCTGTTGAGGTGATTGGTGTGTTTCGAAAAAGAAGGAAAATCTGGAAGGAGATTGTTTACATAAAGTCTATTTTAACCGCCATTCTGCGAGAAGAAGAGGGAAAAAAATCCCTTTAATTGAGGGTTTAGCATGGAAATGTTCGGACTTTGAATATGTTTTTACCGATATAAGAATCGTGATTACCTGATTATCCATATTTGTGTCTCCTATTTCTCAAACTCATGAAGTACAACACCCAGGGCCGGATTTTCCTATAGCCCAACAAGGCTTCAGCCTAGGGCCTCAAGATCAAGAGGGACCTACATTCAAATTGTCAGCAAAATTAGAATGACACTATTCTAAAAACAGTCAACACTGTATAGAAAATAAGGAGAAATTCCACGCATATGTCTAATAAACAAACAGAAAAATGTATTGGTCAAGATCAACGCGTTCGGCTCATTGGGTCTGTTCGTTTGTATACACTAGATTGCACCAAAGTAGAGTTCATACGTTCACTGATTGCTATGGCAAATATTGAATATATTTAATTTAATTTGACAGAAAATAGGATAATTTTTATTGCAATTTATTTTCGTGGGCAAAGATTTTTATTATTTGAATTGTGTTTCTTTGTCAATGTTGTGTGTTATGTTTGATGAGTTATTGTTACAAGTACTCTATAGGGTGCTGAGAATAAATGTCCAAATAAGTGTTCACGACTTTTTTTATTTATTATCCGTGCCCCATTTTTTATAAAGATGAGTACCCATCACAACATGTTTCATTTAACATATGGATCTATATCACAGTAATGATGTATTCTATTATCTCTCATGTAATTTACAAACTTAAAATGGGAGGGCCTCGTAAGTGGAATAGCCTAGGGCCTCTTTTCATCTAAATCCGGCCCTGATGACGCCGCATTACGGTTTGAAATAATGCGGACAGAAAAATCATCAGCTTAGAAATGTCTACTTTTTAGTTAGCATACGCATACGTTTTAGTGTATTTTACTCATTTTATCCTTTTAGTAATAAATTCAAGATTATAAATAAATATTCTAATACATTTAGCACTGTGAAATGGAATGTAATTGTATAATGCAAACGGGATGATACAACCTGAAATAAGGGTATACAAAATTTAATTTAACTTCCTCTTGTTACTTTTGAGGACTTTCTTTTTAAGATATATTACTACACAATAGCAGCATTTAATAAAGTATATGTTCTTATACTTCATTGCACATGTTAGCTTTAAAATCCATATAATTAGGGAAACAAAAATTAAATCTACAAAAAACAATTTCCTACTTTCTTTCATCCCTCGTGTTTGAATTGCCATATATATATACCTATAAATTATGCATAAAAAAAAAAATAAAAAAAATAAAAATAAAAAAAACTTTCACATTTCGTGGTGTTTTTTATAGCCACAACTACTTTTAAAAGTTTCATTGATTTTTTTTTCGTCAAGAAAAAATGAAAATGAAAATAAATAAAACAGAACTTCGTGCGCGAGAAAAAAAACATAAAAATCGTGCACATAGGACCGGTACTGGATTTTTGCAAGAGTAGACTGAAAGAGGGCTCGGAATGAAGCACAGATACGAATTGAAAATGTCTTACAGAAGGCCAAATTAATAGTGAACAGTTATGCTTACGAAAGTTTGCATCCATCCAGCAAGAGTGAAGATAAATTGTCGAATCTTAATCTTAATCTGGCATCTTAAATTCGTAACTCCTTTCTGTTTTTCGCTATCGTAAATTTCTAGCAGACACTGTCATATAATTGTAAAATAAAAAAAACAATAAAAAAAAAAGCAAACAATTTCTTAATTTTGGGTATAAATTTCGGGTGTAATTTTGGGTATTTGATTGGTACATGACGAGTCACGAAAGAATCAAGAAGATTATTTTTGTCGACTTTCAGCTCATATTTTTTTTTTTGTTCATAGTATCTGATGTTAAGTAGTTCTATGAAAGATGACATACACGTTATAATCAATGAGCAAGTTAAAGAGAAAAGATGCTCCTATTTTAATTTACACTTCGTTTACGTAAAACGACTTAAAAAAAGTGGCCCGAGGTCGACACACATCAGTGCATCCCTTATTGAATCATTAGGCACATATATTTAAGAACAGGCACGCGCCCATAGGGATGGCAGGCGGGTTTGAGCCCCCTGTTCGATAGCTAACACAAGAAACAAACTCCAATAAATACTCGACACAGTGGACTGTAAGTAAATAAATTTCCTTTATTTTGGCAGCCGTCAAACTCGAAGATGAACTGACCACATAACCTCTCTCTGGGGTTACACTTATTGAACTCATTTGTTTATGCAGCCATCGCACTCATGGATGAACTGCCACACGCAACCTTTCTCGTTGGTTACAGAAGTTCAACTCTTTCAATTATGCAGCCATCATGCTCGAAGATGCACTGCTACACGACCTCTCTCTTTGGTCGCAGTTGCTCAACTCCCTTTACTTACATTCTTTCTTTCTCTCCCTGGCCCTCACCACCAGACACCCCCACAGACAGGGTGTTTTTCTGGGCATAGGGCGTTGACCTCCCCTAAGCAGGGGGACCTGGGTTTCGACGTAACACCCCCCATCTCGTGAAAGTGAAAAGTGTGAACGGATTTAAATTTATAGCCAATTCCTACTTAGGGCTAATTGTTTTTCATTTAATATTTAGTATTTCAATGAATTATTATTTTTTTTATCAATGACAATTTTATTATCATACCTATATTTATGATTCGACGTATTTCGTAGTTTCTTAAATATGCATCGAAATATCGAACGATGTCATCGATGTAAAAAGGGAAAAAAGATTGAATTTAAGTTTATAATTGGTTTATGTCAATTTTTCTTTAGAAATTAAATTTTTATTTTTTGTGCAGTACTTCTTAGTTTTAATATCCTCTTTTTTATATGCACTATATTTGAACCAAATGAGTGCAGTATAAAAATTATTAATGAAGAAATGAATCTGTGGAATTTGGACTTCAGATACTTTTTCTACGACCATTCAGATAATTTTTTTATGATCCATTGAGCTTTCATAAACGGATACACTTTATTTTGTTGAGCTCTCCCCAAAGACAGAATCCTGGGCGGACGTCTGTTTTAAAACTATGACATATTTCAGGAGCTCAAGACATACTCGTTATGAGACGAGGGTGGATTTCTTTTGCCCCTCTCATTTTTACCTTTATCTTACCTCTCATTCAATTCCTTCTATTAGCTCACACTCTCCCTATATATATATATCTTGTTCAAATTTTCAATCGTTCAAAGATACTTTTTATTCATCCACTCCAGTTCAAATGCACTTTTTTTTTTGAACTTGTAGTGGATGAGACTGGATGTTAAGACAGTTTTTTCGAATATTAATTCATTCATTAAATTTAATTCATTGATTTAATTTTTTTTTTAGATTTAAGTTGCCTGCATCTACCCATAGATGGTGCCAGATAAACTTAAAGAAATGAATGAAAATTATTTATAAAGGACTTTTCTGCAATAGAGTAAAAAAAAAGTTAGGAATTGACTTTAAAAATTTTTTTTTTTATATTACTTGTTTTTCTCATCATTTGAAGAGGAAGATGACCTTCACAGCTCACACTTTTTAACTCGTCAGATCCTGTTTCAAAACACGCTGTTTTTTGGGGAAGATAGTAAAGAAACGAAATTTACGATTCCGAATGTAGGCCGAACCTTATCTTCTTTTCACTTCTTTTGTTCGAAACTCTGTGAATTGTTCTCGAGTGTGTCCTCTGTACAGGGATGGTCGCTGTTCTCGCGTTCTGTTTGCCTGTCTTCAGGACTGATATTTACGAGGGCAGGAACAAGTTCTCTTGACAGCCGAACACAGTTTATGGGGCTGACAGCAATGAGGCACCTTTTCTTTTTTATCTTAAAAGAATTTAGGTCTTGTAAAAACATAATGAGTTTCGAAATTTCGCAATTAGGAATTCCCTGTTTTGGAAAAAAAAAAAAAAAAAAAAAAAAAATGGCAAACAGGTTTTAACAATCGTCCCCATGCTATTTTCAGGATCTCGAGGGGGAAAAAAATTCATTTATTTATTTTATGATCGGCTGCACAGCACAGAAAGTGCTCTTTCAAGTAAGTGTTCTGCAGGTCACTTTCGTGTGACACGAACATTAGGCTCCTAAAAAGTTCGTGCAGTGCGGATATTTGTTACACCAAATTAAAAAACACGTATGCATCCGCTATAACGTGGTCATCCTGAGCCATACCTGCTTTGCAGGCTAACCGTTATTTCGAAGGTAAAGTATTAAAAAAATAATAATAAATAAATAAATAAAAATGACGACAATTGTTTCAATCTTTTTTTTTATGTGGATCATTTTCGTGTGGAAAAATATTAAATTGAGCGTATTTATCAATTCCCGTCGGAAAATACTGGAAAATATTCCTTAAAAATAAAAAATCTGCGGAAACAATTTTCCATTTTTGATTGCTTAATTCAATGTTTCCTCTGAAATATCATCATTAGCGCAACAGCCCCGTGCTGGGCCAAGGCCGTCTTGTCAGCCTTACTTCCAACGGTCTACAATCCTATTAGGCCGGGGCCTACGATTTAAAGTGGATTCCGTACCATTACAAACATCCATGACACCGCCGGGATTCGAACCCTGTGGCACCGAGCGCTACTCATTCGGCCATCAGTCCCCTTCCGCTAAAATAAGACCCAATCAGTTAAAATGTCTTTTGGAAAAAAAGTTTGTCTGAAGTAGTTACAAACAGTAAAATTGTTTCAACATCAACACCATCAAACGAAACTATTCAAAGCGACATCACAGTTGGGCAGAAAAGTTGGCAGAAAGTGGAAAAAAAAAATTTTAATGTCGAGATTTTTTTCCGTTTATTTCTTGAAATGCCATACATTTCTGTATCCATTCCCCTTTGCTTGGAATCTTGGATGAGAAATAGTTTTCCCTCAAAAACTGAGAGACTCTTCAAAAGACTTTTTAAACTTCATAATCAACGCAAGATTTTTAGCGCTAAACTATTTGTTAGAATTGGGGTTTTTTTTTTTTTGTGGATTCGTATCAGTTCAGTATTCTGAGGTTTTTGCATACTTATATTTATTTTTATTAAATTTTGATGAGCCTTTAGCGATTTAAAAGCGTCATTATTTGTTCGAAAATTTCATCTGTGATTTTTGAAAATGGAGAGAAAATCTAAATCTGTGGAATAAAATCTCGCTCCTATTTGTCCCTTTTTAAGATAGTGTCAGTTTTATGTCGGTAGTGATTCCTTTTTTACATTTTACATGATTCACTCATGTCCCTAAAATTCGTTAGTTTTTAATAATCTGATTCGAAAAAGTTCTTCGAGAGCAGGAAATAATTATTTTGACATGATAAAACAGTCCGAACAGCGATAAGCGGATGATAAAATAGAGAGTTTTTGCATACCGTACGTTAGTTACCGTAGGACGTCCGTTAGCTTTTTCTCCCTAGCGTGCATGCTCATTTCCTAAACTGAGCATGCACGCTAGGGAGAAAAAGCTAACGGACGTCCTACGGTAACTAACGTACGGTATGCAAAAACTCTATTATATTTTAAAGAGATTCTATTGCAAGAAAGTTTATATTCGAAAGTATGGGCAATCTTAGTTTAAAAAAAAGATATCTTTTTTTCTGAAAACTATAAAAATAAATGGGATTATTGCGAAATAAGAAACAATAAAAAAAAAAAAAAAAAAGATTGTTTAAAACATTAGAATTTGCTAAAAGGTTGTTTGATTTGTTCTTTAAAACGAACTTTTGCTATTGTAACAGGTCATTTGAAGATATATTATTTCTGATCATACCAAATGACTTGAAACAGTTATTCTAAGAGAAGAAATTTTAGCTTCTTGGTTGTATTGTGAAACAAAAATGAAGAAGTTATTAAGCGGATGCATAACTAATTCCGTGGCACTGCAGTCGATGGTAGATCATGGACGTCTACAGATTCTGAAACAGGAGCCCTATCCCAACAGTCATATTAGACAGGGACCTATGGTTTAAAGTGGATTCCGAACCACTACAAGCACCCATGACACCACTGGATGCTTGTAGTGGAGTTCGAAACCTATGGCATCTAAGAAGATGTATACTGTTACGTCGAAACCCAGGTTCCCTTGCTTAGGGGAGGTCAACGTCCTATGTCCAGAAAAACATCCTGTCTGTGGGGGTGTCTGGCGGGGGGGGTGAGGGCCAGGGAGAGAGAGAAAGAATGTAAGTAAAGGGAGTTGAGCAACTGCGACCAAAGAGAGAGGTCGTGTAGCAGCGCATCTTCGAGCATGATGGCTCCATAAATAAAAGAGTTGAACTTCTGTAACCAACGAGAAAGGTTGCGTGTGGCAGTCCATCCATGAGTGCGATGGCTGCATAAATAAATGAGTTCAATAAATGTAACCCCAGAGAGGGGTTGTGTGGTCAGTTCATCTTCGAGTTTGATGGCTGCCTAAATAAAGGAATTTTATTTACATACAGTCCACTGTGTCGAGTATTTATTGGAGTTTAATTTTTGTGTGAGCTATCGAACATATACCATTCTTTTGTATCAGCACATACCCTTCGTGGCTATGACATTTACACTGATACAAGCAAAAATTTATTACCTATTGCCAAAGAACTGATTAAACATTATGGACGATATACAAATGCTTATTAAAGTGCACACATTGCCAATACACGGAGCGGAAATAATTTCATCTGCATTGCTACTCATTGGACAGATTCTAGAGAGGTTCTGTGTTTAAGGATTTTATAATTTATTATCGATATTCTTTTTGGAAAGTCTTCTGAAGAGAAATGCAACAAAGATAACTTTCACATTCTTCTGATGTCCATTCATAACAAGCCCTGAGGCAATTTCCCTGGAGCAATTTCATTTGATCCTAAAAAAAAATCTTTCAGAATCTTTGAGGGAAAGAAGCGAATCGAATTCTGAAACCGATTCAGAAGAATCGGAATTCGATGACGATTATGCTTTAGTTTCAAGATAACATTCCAAATTACTTTTCAATTTTGTTATCAAGATTTGTGTTTTTAAGGTTTGTTTTCAGTTAAAATAAGCGCTATAATGATTTTTTTATTATTAATTTAAAACAAAGAAAAATGATTAATATTCAAGTTACTCGTTTTTTTTTTATGAAACTTATAATAATTATGTGTTTAAAATTATCTTTTATTTATCGGTAGTAAAAATATGTATTTTCGAAAACTAGTTTTAATTTGAAAAATAATTTTTTGTATCAAAATTAGTCTAAAACATGTCATCTGAAGGATAATTTCAATAACATTAATATAACACATATTATCTTAATATACATTCTCTTAACAATATAGTGCGTATTACTTCACGGAATCATGTTTTTATGATCAATTATTAAATATATTGATAAAAATTTACATTTGAGGAATATAAACCTCATCTAACCATAACGCGTCTTGAACTTTAACTGAAAAACCTAATATGTTAAATTAACAACGAACCGTTGTTCTGAGAGCTTTGAAACTATTTAATTTGAATTTCTCACTCTCCTAACTCTCATTAGAGAACCTTTTCAGGAAGATTGCATTAAGAGCTGATTTATTTATTTTTATGCCTGAATTCAAGGTATTTTGCCTCACACGAAATTGGCGAAGATGATGTTAACATCTTTAGCCATGATGATTTAGATGAATTGCTGGTGCATGATGTCTTAAATGAGAATCCTATTAAAGGACTAATTTTAGACATCGTTGCAGGTTCAAAAGAAGATGACTGATATAGATAACAAAGCAGCCCTCTTCATTGCAAAATAAATTAGAGAAGGTCTCCAACTTCAAAATTACATGCCCGGATAACAAAAAAATAATAAATTTATTATCGCAAATTTAAATTACTGATAACATTGTCAAGGTGTTTAACAAATAAAAAATAAACAATAAAAAAATATATATATATAAAAAACGCTACACAGGACAAGTATGGAGTTTGCGAAAGCGATCATCTTTATTGAAAAGATCTACTACAGAGACAATTTTTTTTTTTTCTTTCTCTGCTGATGAAAGTGATTCGTAACCAGTTTGCAAAAAGTACGGAATCTTTATTAGAGAGTCATAATGATGACGAAATATAAAACTTTTAAATAAAATAAAATGACCTTAAGTTAGGAATGCAAGTGTATTTAAAGTGTTTAAATGATTTTCTTTCAGACTTAAAGAATTTATTTACGCAACCTATATTTTTATATATGAGTAAAACTATTTTTACACTATTTTTAATTTCGGTAATTAATCTTTCTTACGCGAATTTTTTTTTATGTACGCGTTTCTATAGGAAGTAACCACCCCATAAAAAAGACATTATAAAATATTACGTTCTCCTAAAAAAGCACAGTAATAATATGTATTACGAAAATAATAGGGCAGAATCGTTCACTTTAATGATTCTTTCATTTAGTTCTTTTTATGACCTGTTCTTTTGTGTCTGTTCAATGTTCCTTTCAAGATTTATATTACAATCATAGAATTGCAATAATATTTATTACTATTCCATGATAACAACGAATGGTTTATTCTCAACAATATGTCCATATAACATATCCCCCCCCCAATCCCACTGGTTTGATGATTTATTTCTCAATCATTCGATTCGTATGATTTCACACACATTTTCTTAATAAATATTTAATAAGTTTAACAATACCATATTCACATATTTTTATCATATTCACTTTTTAAGCAGCTATAAAAAATAGTTAAAAATGTAAAAAATGTAAAAAATATTAGAATATTTTATGGCGTTTATTTTCAGAATTTGCTTAAATGTGTGATTCGTGTATTTAAATTTTAAAATTTACTAATATTTAATAATAAAAACATTTGCTTCTGTTCCATTAATATGTTGTGCAAAAATAGTTGACAGATGCATTCAATTTATTCCTAGGCTTTTGCAAAATCTTAGAAAGGATTATGAAAGTATGAATGCCATCGGAGACAATATATACATTTTTTTCCATTGTAATAAATTTTCTTTTTTAATTTTAGTTCTAATTTATGTTCGAAAGAACACATTTAGAAGAGATTAAAGTATAAGTCGTTTAAGTGATAGAAATATATTTTGATGCTATTATTTTAAATGCATTGTATTTGATATTATTGCATTTACTATAAACACCAGAGGTTATTTTAAATTTATTAGAAGATTATATATTTTTCAAATTATTGAATAATGGATTTGATAAATTGCGCTTTACATTTTTTATTTCATTACTAATTATTACAATTAATATTTTTCGTATTTAATGTGTTATAGACGGCCTTTTTCTATGACCAAATTAAGTATTTGTTTTAATTAAAATACATAATTTACAATAATTAACTTATGCAGAAAAATACAAAATAATGTGTGATTTTTACAAATACAGTTAGAGAATTCTATATCAGAAAAATAAAAGTTTTTCTTTTTTATTTCTGATGACGTAAAATCACTCATATTTATAAAATAATAAATATGAATAAAATCTAACCTCAAACTGCCATTTATAAAACAAAAAAAATTATAATAATAAAGAGATGTTATTCAATTTCCAAGTAATATTTTAACAAAGCCAAATTATTTATTGAATTAATGGACAGTTAACAGTTCCCATTATTTGTTTGATCTATATATATTACTGCATTACGTATTCTTTTATTTACATTTAACACTTTTCCTGCTAATACTCAAACACATTGACACCATTTGTGCGACACCATCGGCATCTATTGGCGGAAAAAGGAATTATATTTATCAATGCAATTGGTGATATCAAAACATCTTCAAAGCTAGCTTTTCAGAAAATCAAAAAAAAGCTAAAATCAAATAAATAAATAAATAAAAAATAATAATGATAATAATAAATAAATAAAATTGTTCTTAATATAATAATTTTTCAATTTTGTCCGAACTTATAAATGTATGTGTTCAAGCTGAACTCGAATCTGTTCTAATTGAACACATAGATTTCAAATTGAGGAGTGAATGGGAAATAAAATGCATTATTTTATCATAGTGTTGATTGGAACAATTGTTAGATAAGGCATTAAATGATCAAGACCCTTTAACTTAACATAAATAAAATTGAATGATTACTAAAATTATTGGCTATTGCAGTAATCATTCAACTTTATAAAAAAAATATTATAAAAATTATTAATACAAAAATTGAAATTAAAAATTACAAAAATTATATTTATATTACAAAATAGAATATTATTACAAAAATTATATTTACAAAATTACAATTACAAAATTGAATATTATTACAAAAATATATTATATTACAAAAATTGTACCAAATATAAAAAAAATGTGTAGTTAAATGAATGCAATGTGAAACCTTAAATCCAATTCAGTTTTTGTAACAATGAATGAATAGCAAATGATGTATACCTTCATGACTTTTTTTTTCTTACTTCCCACACATCATAAGAAATCTATGGATCTTTTTTCCTTGATAAGTGAGTGAATCTTTCATTTCAAGTCTTCTTTCTAGTGTAGAAACATTCATTCCATCTTGAAACTTAACAATGTAGTAAGATAAAGTAAAATATATTTATTTAATAAAAAGAGACAATACAAAAAAAAAAAAAATGTAGAACATTGTTAGATCACATCTATCTCAATCTAAATTATTAAAGCATTATTCAATGCAAGCTAAGTCAAACTTTTAAGCACCTAAAAACAACTTACATAATATTTACTTAACAAAACATTAAATTTTAAAACCTAAATTTTTTGGTCATTTTTCCAGTGCTCTTATTACTGTTTGGATCAAATGAAAGCCTCTGTATTTTTAATTAAAACTTTTCTTGCTTTGTTTGGTCACTTAAAATTTTTTTTTCGTAATACTAAACGTTTAAAAATAATTATGGTTATTGGTTCTACGGAAAAGTTCCATTATAATAATTCTCTAATCTCTTGTCTTTTTTTTTATATATAAAATTTTGGTAGTAAGTATATATTTTTTAAAATTACAAATCAAATTATTCATTATTATTATTTTAAATAAAATATCATTTACAGTAAAAGTTATCATTAAAACTACACAATAGATGTAGCGGAGGTTAGGTCAACTGGATCCTCATATGGGTTCCAGATTTCTTTTGAGAGCTATGCCCTATTTTTAATTAAATTATATACAATGGCTAATATTTATTTAATTTTATTAAAAATCAAATAGATAATATGAATTAGAAGCAGGGGTTTCTGTAATATTAAAAAGTAGGTAAAATTTTTTATAAAATGAATACAATTGAAAAAAAAATTTAAATTGAATTTTTCTTGTAAATTTTAACAAGAAAAAATTTAATAATTGGAAGTTTAGTCTAATTTCCTTCAATAAATTAAAAAAAAAAAAAAATCTGGTATGTGTCAATACCGTTCTCATGAATTTTTTAAGATGCTGATTTGCTTTGATAAGCTTAAAAAAAAAATTACGTGGCAAATTTAATACAAAATTAAACTTACATTCAGAGCCTTATTTAAACAGAAAAAGAGCCACATTTGCTCATCGTTGTAATGGATTGTTAGAAGGCCAACTCGTCACGCAGTGGTAATGTGTGCAGCAAGTATCAGACTCGTATCTCTTGCAGTCACTGCTTTGAGAAATGAGAAGACTCGATGGAGAATGGGATACTTCATGCAAAGTGTCTCACATTCGTAGTCAGATGGAAGTTTTCAGGCCACAGCATAAAATATTATATCAATTATTTTTTTTCTATGCGATTAAAATAATTGAATCTTCGAAATTACTACAGAGCAGCTTATTCCCAATTTTCATATTAATCTAATACACAAAAATGAGTGTTGGTTAACCCGACTGTGACCTAAGTACTTGTTTTATACTTTTAATACCATAACGAGAAGTGCAATTTTTTTCCTGAATTCATTATATTAGGATGCTCGATATCAATTATTTTTTTTAACTAAATGAAAATTTCGATTAAATCGATATATTTTTAATCGATACTAATATTATCAAAATCTTTTTCTCCTATATTATACTTCAGGACCTTAGTGATGGAATGCCTTTCTCAAGGAATCTCTCTTTTTCAAGAATCTCAATCAAATATGCCAAAGTAAAACATGTTTAGATATTTAACGTTTTCAGTTTTTATCTTTTATAATGTAATAAAGTGGATATGTATTAAGCCAAATAAAGTAATACATATTAAAGGGGATATGTATTATAATGGGATCAAACCACATATGTATTTAATTTTCTTCTAATACTGCGAATAATCGTCTTTCTGCAATTACATATCAACAGCAATTAAATAAAATAAAATTCGAAAACAAAAATAAATTAAAAAATAATTAAAAACAAATTAATTAACGTAAACTTACAAGAACAAAACTTGAGAGGGGGGAGAGACTTCAATTATACATGCAATCCAGACTTACAATGCATTTCAATTAGTGGCTTGAGTCATAATCAGTGTTTTGGATGTTAAGAAAACATTATTTTAATTATATTTCTGGTTATCCCAATTAAAATGGTCCCTTATCGTGTGTTTATGTCGTGTAATATAACTGGACAAAAAATATGTAAAACATCCAGGATATGTGGATAAAAAAGAAAAGCAGTGAACGGGAAACAGGAGGGATCCTTGATTAAAGGAATCTTACGGGTCTAAGGGAGAATAATCCAGTTTTAATGAGAAACGGAGAGGTGAGTCCAGGATCTCAAAATCGGGCTGCATGAAAGCAAAGCGCCAAAGATTTGGCGGGCTTTTAATTAAAAGAAGATCATCCGTATGAGTGCCGCCCTGGCTGCGGTTGACAGGCGCCGCGCTTGGCGAATGTTCCTGCCAACTCGACTGAAAGTGCATTCTTTGGAGGAATCCTCACTTGAATGCCACCCATTGCTTGAGTGCCCTCAAAGGAATATTCTCTGGCACGCCTAAAGGAGAGGGAATAATATCTTCATTTGTGAATTGCACTGAATGTAATAATTATAACTAATAGGAACATTGTTAATTTAAGACTGTTAAATATTGTTAATTGTTAATTTAAACACCTACTATAATGAATAACAACACGAATTGAAATAACACGAACATTGTTAATTTAAACACCTAAAGAGAGGGAATAATATCTTCATTTGTGAATTGCATACAATAATTATAATTAATAGGTACATTGTTAATTTAAGATTTTTATAGTTATTATTTTAGACATAAGTCACATTTATAGATAATCACAAGGTCTAAAATAATTCATGTTGTACGAAATAAAAAAGTTAGAACAAAAAGAGGGTTAGGATTTGAAAACTTCTATAGATTACAAAGGGAATTGTGTGGATTAAAACCGTAATGGATCGAAAGTGTTATGTAGTATTATGTATAATATTATATAATACCATACTATTGTAACGTTATATTATTATACAAAATCATTATAAGTAATAGAAATATTGTTAATTTAAAACATTTATAAAGACATTTATGGTTAGCCATAACCCGCATTTATAGATAACCACAAGGTCTAAAATAATTCATGGTGTACGAAATAAAAAAAGTTAGAACAAAAACAGGGTTAAGATTTCAAAACTTGTATAGATGACAAAGGGAATTGTGTGGATTAAAATCTAATGAAACGAATGTATTGTGTAATATTATCTATAATATTATATAATAACATACTAATGGAACATTATATTATTATGCAAAATTATACTTTCACACACACCTCTACTAGCAGTATAGGCGTATTATACTTGAGGACCTTAGTGATTGAACGCCTTTTTCAAGGAATTTTTCAGACTCTCAATCAAACATACCAAAGTAAAACATGTTTAGATATTTAACGTCGTTGGATAAGTTTTCATCTTTTGTAATGTAATAAAGTGGAAATGTTTGTTTAACCCAAATATATAGTTGATTTTCTTTTATTGCTGCGAATCATCGTCTTTCTGCAATTACACGTCAACATCTATTAAATGAAATAACACTTATAAACAAAAAATAAATACAAAAACAAATGAAAAAAATAATTAAAAACAATTTAAAAAAATAATTAAAAGCAAATTATTTAACGTAAACTTATAAGAACAAAACTCGGACAGAGGCGGGATTTCAATTATACATGCAATCCCAGATTACAATGCATTTCAATTAGTGTCTTGAGTCATAATCAGTGTTTTTGATGTTGGAAAAACGAAGAAAAAACTGTTTTAATTATATTTCTGTTATCCCAATTAAAATTGTCCCTTATCTTATGTTTATGTCATGTAATAGAAGGAACAAAAAATATGTTAAACATCCCTGGAATGTGGATAAAAAAGAAAGAAAAGCAGTGAAAGGAAACCTTGATTAAAGGAATCTGCCGGATCTAAGGGAGAGAATAATCCGGGTTTTAATGAGAAGGTGGGTCCAGGATCTCAAAGTCGGCGCGGATGAAAGATTTGGCGGGCTTTTAATTAGAAGAGGATCCTCCGCGTGAATGCCGCCCTGGCTGCGGTTGACAGGCGCCGCACTTGGCGATTGTTCCTGCCAACTCGACTGAAAGCGCATTCTTCGGAGGAATCCTGACTTGAATGCCGCCCATTGCTTGGGTGCCCAGAAAGGAATATTCTCTCTCATATCTGAAGACAGGGAATATTATCTTCATTTGCGAATTGCATTGAATGTAATAATTATAATTAGTAGGAACATTGTTAACTTAAGACTTTTAAATAGTGTTAATTGTTAATTTAAACACCTACTATAATTGAATAACAACACGAATTGAAATAACACGAACATTGTTAATTTAAACACCTAAAGAGAGGGAATAATATCTTCATTTGTGAATTGCATACAATAATTATAACTAATATAGATACATTGTTAATTTAATACTTTTATAAAGACATTTATAGTTAGTTAGTCATAACCAGCAGTTATAGATAATCACGAGGTCTAAAATAATTCATGGTGTACGAAATAAAAAAGTTAGAACAAAAACAGGGCTAGATTTCAAAATTTCTATAGATTACAGAAGGAATTGTGTTGATTAAACCCATAATGGATTGAAAGTATTATGTAATATTATATAATAACATAGTAGTGTAACATTATATTATTATGCAAAATTATACTTTCACACACACCTCTACTAGCAGTATAGGCGTATTATACTTGAGGACCTTAGTGATTGAACGCCTTTTTCAAGGAATTTTTCAGACTCTCAATCAAACATACCAAAGTAAAACATGTTAAGATATTTAACGTCGTTGGATAAGTTTTTATCTTTTATAATGTAATAAAGTGGAAATGTTTGTTTAGCCCAAATATATATTTAATTTTCTTTTAATGCTGTGAATGATCGTCTTTCTGCAATGACACATCAACATCAATTAAATAAAATAAAATTTGTAAACAAAAATAATAAAAAACGAATTAAAAAAAATAATTAAAGACAATTTAATTAACGTAAACCTATAAGAACAAAACTTGAGGAAGGGGGATTTCAATTATACATGCAATCCAGATTTACAATGCATTTCAATTAGTGGCTTGAGTCATAATCAGTGTTTTTAATGTTAAGAAAACGGAGAAAAAATTATTTTAATTATATTTCTGTTGTCCCATTTAAAATTGTCCCTTATCGTATGCTTATGTCATGTAATATAAGGGGGAAAAAATATGTAAAACATCCAGGACATGTGGTTAAAAATAGAAAGAAAGCAGTGAAAGGAAACCTTGATTAAAGGAATCTGTCGGGTCTAAGGGAGAATAATCCGGGTTTTAATGAGAAACGGAGAGGTGAATCCAGGATCTCAAAGTCGGCGCGGATGAAAGCAAAGCGCGAAAGATTTGGCGGGCTTTTAATTAAAAGAGGATCCTCCACGTGAGTGCCGCCTTGGCTGCGGTTGACAGGCGCCGCACTTGGCGATTGTTCCTGCCAACTCGACTGAGAGCGCGGAGAAATTGCATTCTTTGGAGGAATTCTCGACTTGAATGCCGACCTATTGCTTGAGTGCCCTGAAGGGCATATTCTCTCGCGCACACCTAAAGAGAGGGCATAATATCTTTATGTGCGAATTGCATGTAATAATTATAATTAATAGGAACATTGTTAATTTTAAACTTTTATAAAGACATTTATAGTTAGCTATAAACATCATTTATAGATAACCACAAGGTTTAAAATAATTCAAGTTCTACGAAATAAAAAGATAAAAAGTTAGAACACAAGCAGGATTTCCGTAGATTACAAAGGGAAGTGTGTTGATTAAAACCATAATGGATAAAAAATATTATGTAATATTACATAAAATATTGTATAATAATAATAATAATAATTATATTATTGCGACATTACATTATTATGCTACATTATGCTTTCACACGCACACATGCATGTACTATCAAAGTCCGTGCCCACGCTGGTCATTCATATATATATGCATGCCTAAATAGTACACTAAGTAGGAGTCGAAAAGGGAAGTCACAGAAAAAACACTCTCTTTTGGCTGAACTGGAATGGACGTTAGTTGGTCCATCTTGGAACAAAAGTGAAAAAAAGAAATCCCCACCCCCTATCTTTTGATGAGTTTTCCGGTGGCAACATCTCTGTACTACAGTTAACACCGATATTGTTCTATATGTAACACACACCCTTATGTTTTCAATTACAAGAAAGAAGACTCGGCTGAGCCTGAACGGCCGAGTGTCTAGCGCTCTGGTGCTCGATGCTACAGGGTTCGAATCCCGTCAGTGCCATGGACGTTTGTAGTGGTTCGGAATCCACTTTAAGCCGTAGGTCCCGGTCCTAATAGGATCGTAGAGCATTATCTTGAGGTTCAGTCAGTCTTCAGCCCTCGTGATTCCTCGCTGAAAATGAAGCTGCATATTACCTTTAGCCATGCACCAGTCGCCTGCGGCAGAGTCTATTGGACCTGGTTTTCCGGCACCAAGGGTATTAGTAGCAACAGCATAACAGAAATTCACCTCCTCTCCTTTTTTGTTAGAAAACATTTCTTCCGGTGGCAATATCGAAGTGACTCATCGACGAGGTCTTGGAGCGTTTTGAAAATTTATTTGAAAACGTTTTTTTTCCGGTGGCTGTACTTTAATATAGGTACCTTAATAAATTAGATATGATTTTTAATTGTTTATTTTTAATGCATTTTTTTCCAGTGGGTTATAAAATTTACTTTGGTATAGGAATTTATGCATTTTTTAATTTATTATTATTAATTTTTTCAACAAAATTATTTGGTAAAAGAATATATATATATTTTATTTTATTATTATTATTTTTCAAAACTTATATTTTATTTTATTTATTTATTTTTGGACAAGGAATTTATTATTTCCCCTTTCCCATTGCATTACAAATTTAATTTTTCTTTTTACAAATTTATTTTATTTATTTTTTAATTATTTAACAAATAATAATATCAGCAAGTGATTTCTTCTTTACCTTACTTTCTGTTTTAATTTTACTCTCCCTCGCTTATGTTTTAATTTTAGCAATCATTGAATAATATTATGAATTTTCAATCTGTTAAAAAATATGCTTTTGCATGCTAACTTATCAATTCAAAATCTCTAAATAGTAAATGCTTTTCACTTGATATGCTTATTTTAATTTTTGCAATGATACTTCTACTTCAGACATGTTTTTTTTCTTCCATTTATAATGTAATTTTAAATAAAAAAAAAAAGTAAAAATAAAATTATGAAAAGATAATATTGAGAAAATATTATTAATTAAATAAAATTATAATAAATTATTTTTTAAAGATGCATCTTATGAATATTATTTTAGTAAAAGAATTTATTTATCTACTCATTAGGAATTTAACTGCACCAAAACCATTGTTTTCCATTGAACGTTGCTTTGCATGAAGAGTTTTCTTTAAGACCTTCCGCATTTTTTGTTCAAAGTTTTCGTATTTGTTCAAAGTTGAAATATTCAACCCGAGATTAATTTTCTATCATTTAGAAAAGCAATTCGATTGTTTTTCATAGATTTAAAGGTAAGTGTATTAATAACGAAAATAACTTTTTGAAGAATGCTAGAAATATATACCAGAACAGAGACAACCCAAAGAAAAGGATACGAATCTTTTACACTCATGTCCATAAATTAAGGATAATTCAGAATCACACAGAAATTGAACTCTAAAATAAAAATTTCACCTGTAGAATTATCACACACGTCTTGAAGAAGAATATGCAAATCACAGGAAACCACCAGATGGCGCGGATAGTACGTCACAATGACGAGAGTGTAAGAGCGGGGTATATAAGGAACGGTGGCAAAGAAGTAAAATTGTTCACAAGCGCTTTAAAAGCCTTTCAGTGCAATAACCGCATAGTTATGGCACAAAGAAAGCATTTGCATGATTTTTTACCTGGTAGAATTATCGGACGACTGGAATGTGGACGTACCCAGCTGGAAGTATCCGAGGAAGTTGGAATCGCCCAGAGTGTCATCTCCAGGCTTTGGCAACGATTCTAAGATGATGGTAATGTGAGTAGATGTTACAGCACAGGTCGCCCCCGAGTTACAACGCCGAATGAGGACCGGTATTTAGCAGTTACTTCCAAAAGAAACAGATGGAGCACAGCATCAGACCTGTCTCGTCAGCTCTCTTCAGCTACCGGTACGACAGTTTCAAGGCAGACCGTGTACAGACGCTTAGGGCACATTGGTCTATATGCTCGTAGGCCTGTCAGATGTGTTCCACTTACCTCAACTCACTGTCGCCTGCGATTAACCTGGAGTAGAGAGCATGCATTATGGACACCGCAACAGTGGTCTTGTGTGATGTTTTCCGACGAGTCCAGGTTTAGTTTGCAGTCTGATTCTCGCCAGACTTTCATATGGAGAGCGCCAGGTACCCGTTACCCCCAAGAGAACACCATTGAACGACACCGTTACGGTGGTGCAGGATGGCTCGTTTGGGGAGGAATTATTCTTGGTTCCAGAACTGACCTGCATGTTCAGAGTGTAACGATGACAGGCCACATCTATCGGGATGTCATTCTGGAACAACATGTACGTTTGTTTCGGGGTGCCATGGGTGCTGAATTTCTGTTTATGGATGACAACGCCCGTCCTCACCGTGCAAACATTGTAGACGAATGCCTTCAATTGGAGGATATCACCCGTATGGATTGGCCAGCATACTCACCGGACTTGAATCCAATAGAGCATGTGGGGGATATGCTTGGCCGACGAATTGCAGCCCGTCAACCCCCTCCCACCTGTCAACCGGAACTTCGGAGGGCATTGCTTGATGAGTGGTGTAATATTCCCCAAGATCAGGTTGATAATTTGATACTCAGCATGCCTAGGCGTTGTAAGGCCTGTATTGCATCGTCTGGGAGACATACTCCATACTAACCATGTTATACTGTTTTTTGTAAATAGGTTCTTTTTTGAAATTTGCTCCAGGGAGTAAAAATCGCAATTTTTATTAATTATGTCAAACATATAGCATCTTTTTCGCTCTTTACCTTTTGTTTAATAAATAGACTTTACAAATAAGTCACATTTGTTTTGCTTCTGTCTCTTTCTTTGCCTGAACTTCATTATCCTTAATTTATGGACATGAGTGTATATATCAAAAATGTAATATATTTAATCAATTAGTTAATCCACCGACATTGAATCTTCAATTCTTTAAATTAAAAAATTCCGTACATGCAGAATCTTTAATTCGTTTACGAAACTTTCGAAGCTTTAATAAATTTTAATTTGAGTTCACAAACTGCTTTTAAGTCGAAACAGAGAAATATAATCGTGAACAACAAAAATTTCTTTTACTCGCATCGAGTTCATTTTGAATTTTATATTCCAAAAATACAATTATTTAAATCGCTTTAATAGAATTTATTTTTACTGTGCTATTTCTTTCTATTAATTTATTTATCGTTTCTGCCTTCATATTCATTTCTATTTGTCAGACTGGCACAAAAACCTATCGCTAGCTTCTAATTGATACAATTCACAATATTTTTAGCATATAACTTGAAACATTTTGAAATGATCACTATGATTTGGTAAAACAAATTATTTAAAATAACGTTATTTTTTGTAATGTATTTACATAAATTTAATTTATTACACTCAAATAACTATTATTTCAAAATATCGTTCACTTCTAATTATTCTTCATTATCTCATTCACCATTTTCACTTCAATTTTATTTCGTTTACTGTACTGTAATGCATATATCTTGTACTTACACAGCCTCCATAGACATCCTATTTTTGTTTTAATAATTATTGAATAATATTTTTAAAAAAAATTATGGATTTTCAACCCGTACAAGTTGTTAAAACATGCTTTTTCACTGTCATTTTATCAATGTAAAATCTCTAAGTGAACGATTGATAGCAAATAAGATTGGAATGTTTATCAGTTTCGATAAATTTTATCTCATGAAAACATGTTTTGATAAATGTTCAAAATTTCGCAAAAATCTGCTTTATATGAACAAACTTTTCCTTGTCTTACGAAAACAATATATTTTTAAAATTTATAATTTCTTTCCGATTTAATAAATTATACAAAAAACATTTTCTGGAAATGATTTTTCATTTTAAAACGTCCTTTTTATAAAACTGCATTTTTTATTTGTTTATTTTTCCAATTTCTAATTTTTCTGCTTCGATAATTTCTACAAAATTCATTTTGAAAAATAATTTTTCGGGCAATGCTTTTAAAGTTTTGCATTTTGAAGAAAAAATATTTCGTGATATATATATATTTATATATTTGTTCATAAATTAGGATTTATTTTAATTGGACAAAATATTTTTAATTTAAATCAATTTATAGTTTTTTCTCCACAAATATTGATACGTTATGTTTGTAGAAAATTAATTTTTTTCTATCATATTAAACTTTTTGAATAAAAACAAAATTTAAATTTCAGTTTTATTGTTTGGAGACAGATATCAAATATAAGCTATTTAATTTACACATTTGTCAAGAATAAATTTTAAGACTAATTTTCTCAAGACTGTTTTTTTTGTGTTTAAATTCAATCTTTTCGTATATTTAAAGAAAAATGATTCATTGTTTAAAATTTACTATTAAGATTATTTAAAATACCACATCATTTATACTTTAAAACTAAATCGATTCATAATAATAGGAAGCCATATTATTGTTGCTTGATGAATACAAGTATTTTAAATCAGCCTAAAATTATGTGTATTATATGACTATATTATTATATTATATGACTTCCTTTTACACGTAAACAAGAAATTTTTAAACTTTACAATTTTAACTCCTTGTGCGATAAATGAGCAAAACAATTATCTGTGTAAGTCGAGTCAGTGTTGGAGCTAAATAATTTTGGTCGAACTTGTCTCTTGACTGTAGAAATTCGTAACTCAATACAATGAAGTCATTTTTTGCCAACAAGAATTTTATCGCTCGTTCCCCATTCAAAATGATATGAATTTATGTAGTCTGTTATAAGTCCTCAATATTGCTAATATAAGAATATTTAAATGTTTGGCGAGCGCGCGGAAAAATATTGAATAATATAAATACCCAAGCTATTGAAGAATTATTGCAAGTTACAGTTGGTGAAAGTCTTTCCAATTACGATCTTAAAGAATTAGTAGAACAAAGATGACGAAATTTGTTTTTCTGAAGTAAACTAAAAACTGCATTTACAATTTGATTAATTTCAAATTTTAAAACAAATATGTTTAAAAAAACAACGTAAAACAAATACATTTTAAGACAGACGATTCATTTTCGTAAGATGAATGAAACCCCTTAAAGAAGTTTCACGGTTGTAATAGTGTTCTTGCAGCAAAAACTGTTTCACAGAGAAAAAAATCGTCGAATTGTCGTTAAGAAATATAAAATCAAACGTTTTATACTTCTGATTTAATTTAAATTAAACAATTTCTCTTGAACACTTACTTCTTCTTCAAAAAAAAAAAAATTTTTTTCTTTTTTTTTAAAGTTATAATTGGAACTTGATTAAAAAGTAATTGGTCAAAGTTACAATTTAACTTGGAAATACGCCTGAAAATTTTTATTTTTTTACGATAAAGATTATAGAATATATTCACAATAATAATATTGTTGCTGATTCCCCTCTTAGTTTTAACACACGTTTAAGAATTTCCCATTTAATTTTGATATCTTTAGATATAATGGTCTAAGATTTGGACCACAGATTCACAATATGTATTTGTGGCAGTATGCTTTCCTCATTGTATCTCTGAAATTAAAATTAAGGATCGAATACCTTTAAGAAATTTAGAAAGTATTGCTTTATATCTTCAGCATATTTTTTGTAAAATGAAGGCCCTTAGTTGGTCTTAAACATGTAAACCGGGATGGATCATGGGTCGGCATTCACCATGATCTCATAAGCCGAAGTCTTTATATTTATATAAATTAATCCCGGACTTGAGCTCTTGATTTTTTCATTTAATTTTTTATGCCTATTAATAATTTCAACAGAAGCTTCTGAATCATAAAATAAGTATATTTTTATATTCATGAAACTCTTTTATAACTTGATTTAACTTTGATATTAAAATTTAATTTCAGTATTTACGTTGTTCGAGTTATCGCTTTCTAAACATTCCTTTTGGCTTCCCATTTTGGTTTCATTGATGGAACTACTGTTGCTATAGGAACTACCATGTAATTCACTTCATTTATCTATACCAGTGGTGGTGAACCTATGACGTGTGGATCAGACAACATTTCTTTTATTCAGAACCTTAAGCAATATATTAGACAATCTCTGATGGAATTTCATCGTATAATATACCAGAAAGTTCTATGTGAGAAGCAAGGTTAAAACATTTTCTAATAGAATGCCAGATGAAAATAAAATTCATCAATATTGCAATATTGCCTCTTGTATTTATAGGCAAGAGGTCTTAATAAACGAGAATTTGCACATTTATTAGAAAAAATCGAGTGCCACTATTCTGGGATCTTGCATGCAAAGTGTTCGATGGCTCAGCTGCGGACGAATTCTTAATCGGCTTGTAAATTTATTCAAAGAAATAAAGCTATTTTTGAATGAAGAAGAAAAAAAAAATCAATAGACAATAAACATCAACAATAAGAATGAATTTTCAATTATGTATGAGGTAAATGATTTAATGTTCTTATGGGATATCGCTCAGCATTTCAATGAACTGAATAAAAAAACTTCAAAGAAATGGACAACATTGTGTCAGTGGTGTTTGAACATATTAAAATATTCATGGCGTAACTTGAAAAATGTCATTTAAAATTTGGAAAGGATAATCGTGAAATATTTTCCTGAATTACAAAAACATTTTCAAAATATAATAATTTTTGGAAATGGGCGGCACATTAAATAGTTTTAATTTAATTTTTTTTTTTTAAATAATTATGCAGGAAATAATAAAAAAAAAAGCTTTACTTGAGAGATTTAACGAGTTAAAAATTTTGCAAGATACATTTCACTTTATTTTATGTCCATACATAACGGAATTCGAAACGATAGAGATAAATGATTTTAATGGTGGTAGCCTGTGGAATGTGAAGTAACCGCTATTTAGAATGAGTTGAATTTCAAAGCAGAAATTTGAGGAAAAATAAACTTGAAAACTTGCTTTCCGAAGAAGAAGGAAAGATTTCTGAAAGTCGTGCAGATAATAATTGTAAATATTATGTTAAATGCACGGAATTCTTCACAAAGTAACTGCATATCAACGAAGAACATTGCTAATGTTCTTTTAAAAATGTCTGGTGATATGTAAAAAATTATTCTACTGGATGAATTTTGTAAAAACTTCCAATAGAAATATACTTAGTAAGGAATTGACTATGAAATGTGTTGCTGAATGGCTACGGAACCTGAATCTCAGATTAAGAAATTATCTGAAAATAAGCAACGGCAGATTCCACATTAAATATACTTTAATTAACTTAATTGCCCACAGACATATCTGTAACTATGTTTATTAATAAAGAATATTTCATCATAAATATGTATTTTTCTTTATTCCTTGTTCATTCAAATGCTCAGTGCAGAGGAGCCACCTTGTGCTGTAATTCATGGCGTCACCCCATCGATGTCAATTTGTTGAAGTCGACAATTATTTCTCGCTCTTCATTTGCAAAAGTGAAAGTCGTCAAATTAAAAGGACCAAAAACAAAAAGGCTAACTGTCAAGTTTTTGTGTTGCGAACTACATATTGTTCCATAACTCCATACGATTGGTATTGGTATTTAACCTTCACAGAAAAAAGTTGCCATGTTTGATCTATTCTATGAGCACAGAATTATTAAACAGAAAATTTTAATTAGCAGATATTGCTTATATTTATTTATGTTAGTATGTTTCGATTGCGGAAAATCTTCTGTGTAATCAAGATGTTCTTTTTTCCCTTTTATTTCAAGCATTTTTTATGAGGGTATAAAATCAAAATTTTAGAATTTTGTAATGAAAATGTCATCAAAATAATCATGGAATATTTTAAAAGATGGAAAATTATGGCAGGGTTCACTGCATAAATAATTGCAATTTTATAAAAATTTTTTTTTCTAAGCTAAAGTTTGTAAAGCCCTTAGATCCACTTAAGAGAACTATAAGTGTATTAATATGCAACATAATTTAATGAACATAATGCCAAAAAGATGGGACCATACTAATTCGTTTTTTTAATTCGAGAAACGGAAATAAGAAATTCGGAAACAGCAGCTTTACTGTATCTATGAGTATATTGAATATGTAGCGAAATTGCCGAATTTATCATATGCAATTATTATTTTAATATCAAATGCTAAAGGTATTTAAATATAATCAACACATTTAACAAATTAAAAAAAATACTAATATTTGTATTGAGTGTCGATATTTTTGTGTCACGAATTTTAATTTATTTCTCTATCACTTCAATTCTGTTGCAAGCATCGTAAATGTTTCAGTACTATTATTAATTATATTCTATTTCATTAGTTTTCTTAATTGAGATACATTGATTTTAGAATGTATGATTGCTGACCGAAAGTGAAACTTCAAAAGCATTTTCTGGGTTTTAACACCTTGTAAAGATACCGTTTAAAAAATTTATTACTCATTCAAAGTAGTTTGTAAAAGCTAGCTGCGCATCGATTCTTTCTAATACAATAATAATTCTTTACAAAAAAGGCCTTTTTTTTTTTTTTTTTTTTTTTTTTAATGAGGAGTGCATTTCCGCGGCAGCTTTAATCCGGGGGTGCATTGATTCGATTGCGTTCCCCTGCAGATGCGCGACCATCAAATTATCGTTTGGAAACAACGACACCCATATCCGGACGAGAACACTTCCTTTTTCGAACGCAACTGTAAATAAAAATGGAACGAAAAAAGAGAACCGTGGTGCAGGGAGAGACCACAGATGTCTTTTCTGCCCGAAAAACCCTTCTGCCGAACGTCCGACGAAAATCGTTTGGTCGTTGGAGTCTTCTAATTTGCAGCTGCGTTCGAAGCGGGGAGCATGTGGCCATTTCATTACGACTCGCTGAATTCGTCTGCTAAAAACGCGAAGCCCCGTTTTTTGCTAATCAGTTTATTTCCACAGAGAGAAAGAGGGCGCAGCGGGGAAAAAAAAAGGGATCCCTCGAGCTTTGTTTCGCAGCTGCGTCCCTCCCCCTTCTTCCCGCGTGTTCGACCATCTGACACATTCCAAGCCGCATTCGAATGCGTGTCTAATTCCCTACGTCCCAAGTTGCAGGGATGAATTCGAACACTTTTTTTTTCTTCTTCCGCGCTTTTGTTCGACACGTTCTTCTGCCTCAAAACGAAATGAAAGAAGAAAAGAATTCGGAGAATTTTCATTTATCGCGAGGCGCTGCAAAAGCTGCATCCGGAATTAATGCATTAAAGTTGGGAAGAGAATTTTCCAGAGAACTGGTAAGGAACCCTGGATGTTCTTTTTTTCCTGGATATTCTTTTAAAAGTAGTTTTGTTTCGAAGAAACTTAGTTATTAAGTTAGTAGTGTAGTCTCATTATATATTTTTGAAGCCTTTAATTTAATTGTAATATATAAAAAGATTTACTTGGTTTATAGAATTTTTAAACTCATTGTGTAGTTTTTTTTTTCGTTTTTTTTTCATGTTGTTCATTCATTATTACTATTTTCTCTTTTACAGTTTAAGTAATTTTATCAAAACAATGTTGGATTAAAATTTTCAAAAATATTTTAAGTTAGGTTGATTATTATGAAAAATTACTTTACTCTTAGTTTGAAATAGTTCGAAACAGTCTTAGTTCAACTTTTTTAGTCGTAGTTCGAAATAGGGAAAGAAAATTGTAATAAATTTTTATTTGTTTTCATTTTTCGAGAAAATAAATTCATCAGATTTGGTCATCTATGTTCGATGTCGTGTCATGAGATTATGCTAGCTTTTTTTTGGTAACTTTAACTTTTGATGTTTTTTTTTAATTTTTAATTTTTTTTTTAATTTTATCATTTAGTCGGATGAGTTTATATATCCCCCCCCTAATTTTTTATTAAAATAAGACTTAATTTTAATCATTGATAAGAAAAAAATTGAAATATTCTAAACTCAATTTCTTGTCCGCCCATATTTCTTCTTGTAAAAATCTTCTCATTTGGTTATTTGTGTGGAGGTTGCTCGTATCTCATCTATGATCTGAAAAGTTGCTGATATGTCTAGCTTAAACACGTTCATTGACCTCGAATCCGATGGACATGTTGACGTGGACACCTCAAACGCACTCTCACTTCGATTCTGCTCAAACATTTGCAATGGTTTCAGCAGAATCGAAGTGATGTTGAAATAAACTAAAATTCATGACACAAAAATATCGACATCCAATAGAAATATTAGTATAAATATATGTAGAATAAATAAATGCTAGTCACTTCATTTGCAGACCACCTTCATGGAGCTTTCTAAGCATAGTAGACGTTGCCACCATCCTTCCTATGGCTGGATGGCAACGTTAACGGACATTTCCTTTTGGAGTAACTGTGCGACAAAAAAGTCACAAAATGCCAAAGTAATAATTAATATAATGGAAGTATAGCGATAATTGCTGCAAAGAGAAGTTTTACAAGAAAAATTAAAAATTAAAATTAAATATGGTTGTAGACATGTGAATATTACTCAGGAAAAATTTTGAATAAAGGGTAGGGGAAATTTGGATAAAAAAGAAACATCCATTACTTACATACTGATCCATGTTACTTACATACGAGTCCATTTACTTGCCATACTAGAGGAATGGCAAAGCTGGCGAGGCATATTACATTTGGAGAGACAGGGTAATGGTCGTCCCGCCTACTGGTAGGAAGAGTTAGTATTAGCTGCTTGCCCTAAGTCAAACTAGTTTATGGTCTTTGGAGTAAAAAAGTTAGAAAGACATTCAGAAGAAAAAAAGTTAGAAAGACATTCAGCTTGTCAACTGTGTTATTACATTGCAATAATCGATTTTCTATTCCTCCTGAGGATGTATGTAAACTCTTTCAGGACGAACCCTTTGGAAGAAATCTGGGTTGAAGTTCTGATGGAACTTATTAATGGGAGGTAGAGCAAAGGGTGCTTGTCCATGTGTCCCATAGTATATAATAGGGTCTGGTCAGTCTTCCTGGATTTCAAGATTCTTTACTCCAGTATCAATTGCTCTAGATTTTATTAATGGTTTAGAGACTATGGGCGCATTCTCCAAGCCACGAGATGGCCCTGTATTGAGTGCTTTTTCAAAGAACTATTCGGATAACATGATTATTTTTCTTCATTATTCTCTCTCAACTTTATTCTTCTCAACTTTATTTCACCTATAATTATCAGAGATTTTCAAGAAATCGAGAATTTTCACCACATTTAAGCGTTTTTTTTAATAAAAGAATGTAACAATCTGCTACAATATCAGGCATTTTTTTTTTTTACTAAAAACTAAATTTTCACAGTATTAAGCTTAAAAATAATGAAAGATCAGTTCTATACATTTTTAATTAATCTATTTATGTATTGAAATCTAACCATGAAAACCAAATAATCCTTCTTAAATATTAATTCGAACTATTGAGAATAATATACTTACTGCCATGTGTATTCCATCTTAAGAATTTGATGACAAACATGAAAAGGAAAATATAAATTTTCTCATCAATAAATATTTTCTTGTTTTTTCCTATGTAAATGTTATCAAGTAAACTATAAAATTATAAATTATTCCTCTGTTTATTCTTTTTCTCCAATTAGAAATTTATAAAACGTGAATTATGTGATAAATAAATAGTATTTTTTTTTTTTATACAGAAAATAAGCTTTTGTATAAATAAATTGAACATAATCAGAATTGAATAATTGAACATATCTAGTGCTATTGCTTTAATATCGATTTTAAGTATCAGAACATAATACAGAATGAAAAAAAAAGTCAGTCGAATCGTTAAATGATTGTAGACAAGCAGAAGTAAAATATGACCTACTAACTAACTAACTCCCTGGCACTACAGTCCATGCTTGAATCATGGCCGTCTGCCTCCTGACAGATTCCGAAACAGGAGATGTATTCTTTTTACGGGGTAGAGTTGTTTGCCCTACCCCCACCTCTCTACGGTCATATTAGATCGGGACCTGCGGTTTAATGTGGATTCAGAACCATTACAAACACCCAAGGCACCAACCCTGTGGCACGAGCTCCAGAGCTCTAGTCACCCGGACATTAGGCCCAAAACATGGCCTATAATTCAGATACATTTTAAATTAATATTTGCATAATTAAAAATAATTGCAAAATACAAGAATTTAAACATAAAAATGCATTTTTCAAAGAATTGATTTTTATGTATAATTAATTCTTTTTGCTACAAAAATGGCAGCAGAAAATGATGTTAACAAATTTTATATTATTGCAAACTTTTCTTGCCTGCCGCGTGAATCTTCAACGCTTCACGCCTCGGTGGGAAGGAGCCTCCTCAAGCAAGCATACTATTTGGTAGTTTCTGTAATGGATAATAAAATGCCATGGGAGGGACGACTCGCCTTTCTCCGCCCAGCTGGACTTCTCTCATGGACTGTCTGGACATTGGCCCTTTCTGTATTTCCTTCTTTTTCGCCCCCTAGACATCTCTGAAAAGGATCCCGATTCTCGTGGTTTGGTAACTGAATGGATGTGTTGAGGATGTTCTGAGTACCGACATAGAAAAGGCGGTTTTATACTATCCAGGTGAGATTAGAGATTTTTTTTTTATCTTCTGTTATCCAAAATTATAAATGTATAGTTACTATCAATATCATTAAAATAAAAGTTGAAAAATATTTTCTGTCAAATTATGCAGTGGAACCTTTGTAAGTCGAACTTCAAAGGAGACTAAAAATAATTCGACTTATAGATAATTTCGACTTGCGCGGATTTTGTAAGGAGATATTCGACTTGTAGAGGTTTAGATTCTTTCTGACTTATTTTGAGTTGGAGAGGGTAAAATAAATAAAAAATCAAGCTACAGAGGTAGTAAACATGTTTATTTGCAATTTACAAATTATATTATGTACTACAATAAAAAATCAAAATAATTCAGAAACAACCTTAAAATTAAAAAATATTATGTATTAAGAAAGTCAGTTTTTATTTATTTATTTATTATTATTTTTTGCTTTAGACAATTCGATCGTTCTCTTATCTATAGCACTATCTAAGCTATAAAGAACAGAAAATTATTTTTCTTCCGAGTTGCTATTTGATAGAATTTGTTGCTCTATTTACTATATATTCATACATTGTTTTCTAGGAAAGAATGACGTGCATTGTCGGTAACTTATTTCTCTTCGAGCTATAGAGGTAATTAGTTTCAAATGATCGAGTTGTAAAATCAAACATTGCTAATGTTCGATATACAGAGGTCCAATTTTTTTTTTCGAGTTACGGTGGGAAAATATATACCAAAACGGCTTGTGGGGATTGACTCATTATTTTGACTTATAGAGGGTTGAAATTTCGAGTCATGGAGGTTTTGGGGCTTGAAAGGAAGGGAACAAAAAAAAATTTTCGAATTGTGGAGCTTTTCGACTTATCGAAGGTCGACTTAAAGAGATTCTACTGTATATAGTTACTATTAATTTCACTAAGCTAAAACGTGAAAAATATTTTCTGTTAAATTATTCTAGCATTTTTTTTAATGAGTATCTATTACAAACATATTAAAAATATTATATATTTTATGTATTGAAATGTTACAATTTCTCCGCGCCCCTCCCCCCCCCTTTTTTTTTCTCATTTGTACAGTAGCACAACTGAAATTAAAATTGCACAGATTTTCAATAGTTGAAACTGTAAAATTCTTCATAATTTACGAAAAGAACACATTTTTATTTGTCAAAATATTTGTAACAAGGTTTTTTCATAAGCATCGAAAACTATAATCTTTTTCTTTATAAGATTCTACATAAATTATAACTGCATAATTAATATATAATTTTAGAAATTGTACTTATAATAATTTTATAACTATTTCCAATAAAAGTTTTGGTATAGTTTTATGAAAACGTTTGTAAGAACAAGTAATTAATAAACTTCCTATTTTTCTGCTTAAGAAAAATATGTATCAATTAAAAATAACTCATTCCAATTAAATAAAATATATAAGTAAATAGATTTGGTCGTTTTTCTAATAGAACGACATCGCACATTTGCATCTAAATCAATACGCATTTTACAAAAAACAAAATGTTATGAAGAAAAGTTCAGTTGCATTTCACATTTGAGATCTGATGACCGTCCAACTAAAGAACATCAAACAACCAATCTCACTGACGGCCATTCAGGAATCAGAACCTACAAGTACCGGTGGGAAATGTTTGAGCACAAAGAACTGCCTTGCGAACAAAAAAACCTTTGTGGGACTTTACGGCGTCCCCAGTGGTTAATTTCAGTTCTCTGAAATGTTCTCATTGGTTTGTTACAGCAGTTGGCTAAGAGACATAGGATGGAAACTTGCAATACAGAAAAATATAAACATAAACAAATACCTCCCCAGATATTTCACGTAAGAACAAGTCAATCAATGAGAACTGGCATCCCTTGAGTATCACTTTATAAAACACTACAAATTGAAAGAATTTTTAAAAGATTCGTTATTTCCAAAGAATTAGACAATAGAGAGTTTTTGCATACCGTATGCCAGTTACCGTAGGACGTCCGTTAGCTTTTTCTCCCTAGCGCGCATGCTCATAGGAAACATTGTACTATTACGCATGCTTATCTGTAATATTGCACTACTGCGCATGCGATTTGAAAGCAGTTGAAAGCATTTCTAATAAACAAACATGGCTGACAACTGATGAATAGATGAGGAGTTGACTAATTGTGAAACACGGAAAGCAGAAATTAAACGCTATAGACGTCATTTAAATAAATTAAAAAAATTTTTAGATTAGTCTTGGATCTTGTACAAAGAAAAAATGTGAAATGTACGAGCAATTAATCTTAAATAAATATACTTTTTTTTTACTAATCAGCTGACTCATCAACGATGATGCAACGAACACACATTACGATCTACGAATCACGAAAGTAAGTTTTCCAGTTTATTTGTTATATTAAAAATATTCTATAATGTAGTTTTAATTTCTTAACATAACTATATTTAATGCTGATTAATTCTAAAATCATCATGATAATCTGTTTAAACTTAATCAATTTTCACTCATATGTTAAAATATATTTTGTAGTTAGATAGATACTCAAACATCATTATAGGCAAAACTTATGTTATATGAATGAAACTCGATTAAGTTTTAATAGATTATCATGGGAATTTTAGAACTAATTAGCATTAAATATAATAAAATATACTATTATTTATATATTAAACTACATTATAGAATATTTTTAATATAAAAAATAAACTGGAAACTTACTTTCGTGATTCGTAGAAGATCGTATATGTGTCTTTGTTGCTCTTTCTCGTTGATGATTCCGCTGATAAATGAAAATGTTTTTTTAATTACACCTAAACACATTTCTTCTAGTACAAGATCGTAGACTAATCTAAAAAATAATTTCATTTATTTTAATTAAGTGTTTAATTTCTGTTAATCCCGTTTCCTAATACGTTTAACTCCTTATCCATTCATCAGTTTTATTAGAATTATATTACGAATAGTTTTTAATTTTTTATTGTATATTGTTCTATTTAACATTAAGATTAATTTCCAGAGAAGAATACCCTCACCTCCCTTACCTGAATATTATTCCAAATTCTAGATCATTTATATTATTGATGTATATTAAATTTTAAGATGTATAAAATATTTTTTTCAATTTACAGGAGTGTGAGAATTCACCCACTCCTCCATTTTTAATAATAAAGATAATGACAACTAGAAAATATTTTTTCACAATTTGATTGTTTTATAAGTTACAATTCCTCAACAGGCCTTCGAGAATAAAAAATATGCCAATTTCAGAATGGAACATTAAATGATATAATTTCTGTTTACATATTCATTTTCATGACATAGATGGTAGATTGAGTCGACTAATAAGCTAATGTACCACCAAAAAATCATTTGCCAAAAAAAAGTATTTGTTTATTAGCAACTAGATTGCTATTTGTTTTGTATTGACATGTCTTTAGTGAACAATTTCATTACTACTTAAAAAGATGTATGTATAGATTTATTTATGTACAACTTTTTTAAATTTTGATTAAATTACTTATTATTTACATTTAATTTTGTGCAAGTTTCTTGTATTTAAATATTTCAGAATATATGAAGCAATATTTTTTAAATGAACATTTCTTGTAATGTATAACAACTATGAAAGAGATTTAAGAAACCTGAATTAATTTTAATTTTATTTTTTAATTCATGACATACTTTAAAAAACAGATTAGTAAAATTTTTGAAAATCTTTACATAATTATGATGAAAATGTTAAAATTGATTCCTACAATATGCCATTTCCTTAAATAAAGAAAAATGTTCTAACAAAGCAAACAAATTTATTAAGAAACAATATAGTAAATTTATTTACCCTTGCAATTTATTATAAAGGTGTATAAAATAAATTAATAATTTCACATGAAGCATGCAAGAAAAAAAAAAGAAAATTGTAATGATTCAGTTATATATTACTACTTAACTTTTAATTTGCAGACAGCAGAAAGATTTTTAAAGAAGTTCAAAATTATTAACTCTTATACCATTACAAAAATACAGTCCCCATAAAAAGAGAAAAATTATAAGAAATGAAACAGAAAGTTGTAATCCAAAAAAGACAAACATATAAAATTAAATCAAATCTTTAAAAAAGTAACTAATATTAAGGATGAAAATGAATAAAAGCATATTTCTTGTTATATATTGTTTTCTTAAATAAAGAATAATTTTCAAAATAAACAAGCAAATTTATTTAGCACTTATTTAATAGTACATTAGTTTATCTGTGTATATTTTCAATTTATTATGAAACTCAATTCAAAATATAAAAAGTTCTATTCAGAAAAATAAATCCATACTAATATAATCAAGTTAAAACAGGAGGGCACAAAATGGATATATTTTATATATAGTTTATTTTATTTTTTTTAAATATTTTTTTATTTCCAATGGCAGATTATGAACAGTTACAGCAAAAAAAGAACAACGAAAAAAAATATATATGCAACATACAACAACAAGAAATAATACAACAAAACATGCTGAAACAGAGTTCATTAATCTAACAATAATGCCAAGTTGCAGATCTTTTAGCCACTAAAAAGTGTTACAGGTGCACCACGGGGAGGTAGATCTTCTGCGCACCCTTTTTTTAAATATTATACTATTAAAAATGCTAATTTTTTTCATAGTAACAAATATAATTTACAAATTATTTCTTAAATAATGATATGAAATTCAAAATAGGAATAGAAATATAAAATACCAACAGAAGCAGGTTAATAAATGGAAAATATTTCTACAGTACTTTTAATTAGCACAAAAATAAAAGAGTTATAAAATTAAAAAATATTTTAATATCAGAATTTTAACAATTAAAACAAAATATTTATAGCGAATAGCTTTTTAATATACTTTTAAATAAAAAATTACTTTGTTTGTTTGTTTTAAATTAATATAAATTTATAATGTATATTCTTAAAACTAGACATATGAAAAATAAAGTAACATTAAAATTAGTCGTGTTCATTCATAGCACATTTGCTTCTAATCATCAAAATAAATAATGTTCAACAATTTTTAAGTAAAATTTTAAATTTACATTTATTATTACTGGTTTTTTTTTTAATTGTTATATGTATAATGTTCAATGAGCAAATGCCTTATAAGAAATTTAGAAAGAATGCATTTTTAATTCACTTTTGTTAATGATGTAGTTTAGATTTTGTACAATTATCCTGTAAAAGCTTACTACCAATGAAACCACTAAACACCTGTATATAATAGTCTTGTTTCATAAAAACAGAAACACAATTTTATTTTAATATTATATTTTAATTAAAAAAATATATTTAAAAACAATTACAATTGCAATACTTTTAATAATTTAAACAAACATATAACATTACTAAATATATATCTGAATCTAAAATCATGCAGCATTTTAACAAGTACAAATTACAGGTACAGGCTATCAATTTTAAATAG
Organism: Caerostris darwini; assembly: GCA_021605075.1. NCBI lineage: Eukaryota > Metazoa > Arthropoda > Arachnida > Araneae > Araneidae > Caerostris > Caerostris darwini. The sequence goes on along the minus strand of BPLQ01009812.1, from coordinate 161,700 downwards.
CCTTTTGAATTACAAAAAATAGGAAAGAAAAATAACTGAAACATCTAAAAAACAGATAGTTAATTTGGAAATATCTGCATAATATATTTTTCATTAGCATAAACATGGCAGATAATTTTTTCAAAATTTAAAATAAGCAATTATTAGAATTTTAGTAATTAAGTAAACATGTATATACATTTAATTGCGTTATTTAAAATTGCATTATTTAAATTATTACTTACGTCTAAAGGTAAAATATATTTTTTTTTAGTATATATTTTCAGGGAATAATTAACTTTAATCAACCTTTTATTTCTGCACTATCTTTATTCGAAATGAATAGATGTTTTAGATGGAGAGAAAAGCAGATGTTTAAATTGAAACAAAAACCACAATGCTAGTCATAACAAAGCAGCTGCAAATAGAAACGTTCTTTTTTTACATTTTTTTTTTTTTATTCTTTGCATGTTTTTATACTTCATTTCTTTTACCATTTCGTGCTGCCTGATTGTCACATAAAGATTAATAGCAATTATCAAATGGAGCATAAGCATATATGTAATACATTTTGCAATTTTTTTTGTATTAAAAATATATAGTTAATAAAAAAAAATGTTCTCTGACAAAAACGATTAAAATCTACATTTGTTAAATCTTTCTTATCGAGAACTGGATATTTGCACTTCTATATCATCACTCAGCTGCTCGTATTCGAGATTTTGTTTTCGCGCTGTTTTAATTTAACGGAAAAGTGAAAGCGGACGCTATGCAAAAACTCATTTTAAGCTTCCCGTTAAATGACCGTTTCTGATGAGCGCATGCGCAGTGGTATCATGCGCCAAATAGCGGGAAAAGTGAAAGCGGGTGGCTTCCGCTATGCAAAACCTCTCTAATATTTCATTGCATACGCAAATAATTGCTTCTGGTACCATCAAACCCACGAAAAAGCACATTTTCTGATATGCTTAATTAAATTAAAGTAATTATAATTACTTTTTCTTGAAATACATTTTTATTCGAAAAATTTATTTTAATTTTGTCATATCAATTAAATTAGGTAAAATTCTTCGGAAATTTTGTTTAGAAAAATTGGTCTAACTCATAAAATCACAAAATTAAATACATTTAAAAATTAATTAATGTAACAAACATAACTACATAATACACAACTGAAACAAAGAAATCTTGCATTATATTTTTCACATACAAATTGAAATTCATCATTATTTAATTATTAAAAAAATTAAAAATTTATTATAATATCTCATTAAAAATTTATGTATTCAGAAATCCTACGTTCATTATTTTCATTCTTGTAATTTTTTGATAAATAATTAAACTAAATAAATTCTAGAATAATCAAATCTCAGAAAGAAATTCCTCCTCAGAGGTTCCATTAATACTAAAGACATTCTAACGTTAACGGCAGTTAAGATAAGACGTTTCTTAAAGATGTTAAAGGCCCTAAAGACGTTCTTCGAAGAACAATTTCAGTAAGATTGTTCTTCGAAGAACGCCTTTAGGGCCTTCTGGAAAGGATATCCTCAAGATTCTTCTACGGAGACTTAGGGAACTTTATAAAACATATACGTTCACATATAATATATGTTCTAAAGATGGTCTTGTACTGCGTGATGAGAATGTGCAATAATAATTTCATGGTTTGAATTTGAGTCTGCTATTTGAAATACATAATTGTTGTTTTCAAATTCTTTAACCTAAGTCACTAGGATGCAGAGATGTAGCAAATTTACCCTCACTCAGGATATAGGATCACATTACAACTTTACTCAGGACTACATGGACAATCTTGCAGCATCGACATTTATCAAATATGGCACCTGGAAAGTTGCACCTTCCTCTCCATCTCCACTTCGAGCTTAGCGGAGTGACAGTCCAACTTAACATAAGGACAGACTACGATTTCCGAACTTTTGATTCCAAATATCAAGTGGTATCTATCCACTGTGCCATTCGGGCTATGAGAATAGTTATAAACGATTCTTCAATCAACTTAAAAAATTTTTTAGTAATATTTCACAAAATGCTCAATAAAATACGATAATTTAAAGTCATAACTTAATTTTAATTCTAATTAAAATTCTTTGGATAAAAAGATGTAATTTATTTTGGAAATAGTTTGGTTTAAATATGCACGTTATTTTTTCATTAGTATTTTTCCAATTCCTGAAGATTTTTTCCGTAATGACTTCATATGTTTTGTATATACTTATCATTAATAAAAATGCAATTTATTTCAAATATCTTTAATCAACCCTAAATATCTTAGAAAATCTCATTTTTACCAAAAATCTTATCTAGCTTCTATGCTATCTTTTTAAACTTGCGCAGAATAAATTCGAATACCTTCAACACATTAGAAATTGACTAAATGTTCTTCATATTTCTTCACACACAGATCCTGGAGAAAAAAATGATAGTATCAGGTAATAAAATCCGTTACCTAGATTTATCTATACCTACCTTTTAAAATAAAATTGCAGTCTATTTGAAATACATTTAATCTATCGTAAATATGCAGTAAAATGTAATCTAGTTTCTGTGCTGTTTATTTATTTTTTCAATTCCTTCTATTAGCTCACATTCTCCCTATATATATCTTGTTCAAATTTCCAATCGTTACTAAAATACTTTTTATCCATCCACTGAAGTTCAGATACTTTCATACGTTTATACTTTTTTTGCTATCCTTCCATCATAAAATATGGAAGTTTTTATAGGTTTGTATTTTATGTTTTATGCAGAATATGTCCGACATTACTCCATATACCTGATAAATATTTGAAATTCTACTACCGGAAGACTTTCGATTTTTCCTGAATATTTTAGTGGCAGCTAAAAATGAAGAATGGAAAAAAAAATCAGATAAAGGATTTTCTGCAATAGAGTAAAAAAAAAAAAAAAGAAGGAATTGACTTAATTTTTTTTTGTATATTACTTCCTTCTATTAGCTCACACTCTCCCTATATATATCTTGTTCAAATTTTCAATCGTTCATGAAATACTCTTTATTCATCCCCTCAAGTTCAAATACATTTTTTTTAACTTGTAGTGGAGGACACGTGATGTTAATACAGTTTTTTCAAATATTAATTCATTCATTTTAGTTTTTTTTTAGATTTAAGTTGCATTTATCTACCCATAGAGGGCGCCAGATAAACTTAAAAAATTCAATGAGAATTATTTATAAAGGACTTTCTGCAATAGAGTGAAAAAAAAGTAGGAATTTAACTTAAAATTTTTTTTTTTTTATATTACTTGTTAAAGATAAAATTGCAGTTCATTTAAAATATATTTAATCTATCATAAATATGCAGTAAAATATAATCTAGTTTCTGTGCTGTTTATTTATTTTTTATTTTTTAATATACGGCAAATGTATTGGAGTACCTTAAGCAAATTAGAAAGTGATGAAATGTTTTTTATATATCTTCACACATAAAATCTGGAGGAAGATAAGATAGTATCAAGTAATGAGATCCAGATATCTTCCTCTCCCCTCTCCAACCCCCTGCCTCCCTCGTGGAACACTCGAGCCTCTTAATGAGAGATTCGAGTCGCGAAGGCAGGTGTAGTTGAATGTATCCTGACTCAGCGCTCGCGAGGAAAGCTCGCTTCTCTGCCAAGCACCCGGCTAATGAGGAGAAGCAACCTGTGCAGGGGATATTAAATCCCAGTGCGGCAAATGGATTCTGAATTCATCTCGCAAAGGACTCCCAACAATTTTTCTGTTCCCGTCTCGGCTTAATGGCGCGAAGAAGTGTTTCCGTTATTGAAAATGAAATCGTGCAAAGCGTAAACAGATGTTTTATAAAATGAAGGTTGTTTCAAATAGTTATTCAATCATTTTGAAATTCGATAGGCTGTATTTCAAAGAAGCATTGGCGAAATCATCAGATTTATATATATTTATACTTATATCTATACAAAATTCAATTGAAAAATAAAAATAAATAAATAAATAAAAAATAAATTGCATAAAAACAATTAAATAACAAAAAGGTCAGCAAATTTTATTTCTGGATTAACTTAAAAACATTTAGCATATATTTTTATACGAATGGTGGAATTATTTTAATTCAGAAAATTTGCACAACTGTATAATTAGCTAAGTTTCTTATATAATTCTTTTTTTTTCCCTTTAAAAGAAGTTTCGAAAACAATGACAAAATAATCGTAATGGAGTATACTAACAATTTTCTGTAATTGTAAAAGGCCTTCACTGTTATGTAATAATGGAAACAATAAATAATTGTCAATTAATAATTGAATCCTAAAATCGAATCACATTTGTTTGAGCTTCAAAAAAAAATTTCTTAGAAAATTCAATAACATAATATATTACCATTTCTTCTTTACAAAAATCAAATAATCATTGACGTTGTTTCAAATTAGTTTATTAATAAATTGGTTAATTAATTTTCTACTTGAAATAAATAAAATAATAGAATTTTCATTTGAAGACGTTTCGATGAATTTGCAAATAACGATGATAGATCAAAGAAATAAATATATTGAAAACATTTATTAGCAGCTGAAAATGGCATTAAATCCAGTCTTCGTTCTTACTTCTCAAATATTAGTCGATAATTTTAAATGAATTCTTTTTTGCATAATTAATAGCTCGAAAGATTTAAGGAAATAAATTATAATGAGTAACATCCAAATTTTCTTTCTCATAAATTATCCCTTATATTTATTAATAGTGGGAAAAATATTTATTTCTAAGTTTATTTATGATTTTTAGTGGACCTCTTTACAATCATCTAATTCGTGCTTCAACTAAATTCTTGGGATTAAGCTCTTCACATTTTCTTCATTGAATCGTTATCGTGGGAGTCCAAACTGAAAGAGGCTCATCTATGGCTGTGGCTTATTACAATTAGATATGAGCTTATTAATGATGGGCATCACCTCTTGTTCTTTGCACTCATAAAAGATTTTCTCTTGGTGGAAGACCTGCGGAGCAGAAAATATTTATTACGCGTCAGGTACTTTCAGGGGAAATTTATAGTACTACCACAAATAGTGTGGAAGCTTGAAATATCCGGTTTAACGACAGTAAAGGATGAATTTATTACTTGTTAGGGGTGCTAGTTAGATATATGCTGCTTTGAAAGGAAAAAAATTAATTAATAAATTTAGTGAATTTTTTTTTAAATTAGTAAATTTAGTGAAGGATTTTTTTCATCTTGGTTTTCTTTTAATATCGTAAAATGTAAAATTTTAATTATTAAAATTAAAATTCTTTTTATTGCAATTAAAATTTCTCTTCAATGAAATTTCCACTCCTACGACGCCGCTCTTTTTCAATCCGTTCGACATGGTCGTTTGCCAATTTTTCACGCGAACTGTGTCCGGACTATAATAAAATTATTCAATATATGCTATAGAAATTTTTTTAGACTTAAAACTCAGACTTTTTATAATTTTTATTGAAATCCACTGAGTTACATTTCGAATAAAGTTTGATCTATGTTCACTTCTTTCCTCGTTTACAGGATTATTTCCTTCTTTGAAGTCCTTTACGATATGTACAAAGTCAATACGATATGTACAATATTACAGTCAAAGGAGTTAGTTTCAGCCATTTGGTTACATTTCTGATACATTTACGTAATTTAAAATTAGAAATAATGTTTTCGAATGTCTGTCATTACTTCTTTATGAGTGAGCTATAATTAAAAAAAAAACAAAAAAACAAGTAATATAAAAAAAAAAAAAATTTTAAGTCAATTCATACTTTTTTTTCACTTTATTGCAGAAAGTCCTTTATAAATAATTTTCATTCATTTTTTAAAGTTTATCTGGCGTCATCCTAGGTAGATATATGCCACTTAAATCTAAAAAAACCCAAAATGAATTAATTAAATTTAATTACTAAATTAATATTTGAAAAAACTGTATTAACATCCAGTGTCATTCACTAAAAGTTAAAAAAAAAAAATGTATTTGAACTTGAGTGGATAAATAAAAAGTATTTTATGAACGATTGAAAATGTGAACAAGATATAGATAGGGAGAGTGTAAGCTAATAGAAGGAATTGAAAAAAGGAATATTTTTGTGAAATTAAATCTTAAGCAAAAAACTAAACGATATTGAGAAGTCTTACCAATCATTAAAATAAGAGAAAAAAAATTGCTATTATAATTTTTTTAAATTAAATTTAATTGAAAACATGTAGATGCACAATGACATTTGTAACAAGTTGCCCCCTATTTATTTCTATTAAAATTTTTTTTGTTTTTTTTGTTTTTGTTTCAGATAATATTTCAGTGATTCCCAAAAGTGCGAAGTACACTTACGAACAAAACAACCATAAACTATAAAAGTTCAAAAGTATAGTGCATCTCAACTCCAAACCGTTGCCAAGGCAAGCGATTTCAAACTTTTCTAAAATGTAAACAATGTCTCCAAATGAATTTCGCTTCATACAAAATCACAAGTTATTTACTTTTTTCTAATTGCCATAATTGAATAAATCGAGACAACAGCAGCCAACAAACGAGAATAAAGTCCAGTTTTTTTTCACAAATTAATATAAATTAATTGATGTTTATGAAAAATTGAAAATAATCATTTTCAGTTTTCTGCGGATATTTAATTATTTTGAATTGTTAAGAAGATAAGACATCTGATTGATTTTAATACTTGTTTGCATATATAAAAAACTTTCAATAACACTTTAATTATTCTTTTTGATAATTGTTAACGTATAGATAAAGCTGATTATTTTAAAAATGAATATATAAATTTAAATAATTGTTGGATGAAACGAAATTTTTTTTTTTTGCAATATGAAAAATTAAAAGAAATTCATTAAAAAGTGAAAATAGTGATTTCTATCAAGAACAATTTTCTTTTCTGGTGAGTAATGTTTTAAAACGTTAGTTAATCATAAATTTTTTTTTTTAAATGTAAAGTTTTTTTTCCCTTATGAAATGACTAAATATCTGTACAGAAAAAAAAAAAAAAAAAAAAATACTGTAATGTATATAATTATTCTTTTTTAAATCTGCAAATAATAAATTTTCAATATATTTTTTATCAAGAGTCATTTTTATGATATTGTAAAAAAATATATTTAAAGAATTTTGATTATGTATTCTCATGATATACATGAAATAAATAAAATTTATAAATATTTTTTTGTATTTTTAGAAAATGGCTGCAATGCAGGAGACAAAAATTGAAACTACTGCAGAGGTGCGGATAATTTTTTTTTTCATTTATAATTTTTTTTTTTTTTAAATTTATTTTTTGATTATGTTTTTTATGTTGCATTGAACAATTTAACTTAAAGCTGATTTAAAACAGAATTAGATTAAAATTTTAATAATAGGCACACAGGATTTAGTAATCAAAAATAAACTAATTTTTGATTACTAAATCCTGTGTGCCTATTGATAATGCATTATAAAATAAAAAAATAGAAAATTATTGTTTTTTTTATTGTCATGCAAGCTAATTTAATTTTTTTTACTTTACATTATATTTCTATCTAACATTAAAATTTTTTATTTTCTTAATTAACTGTTATTGCTCTGTTCTTTTATTGTGCTTTTTAAATTTATTTTATCAATGAAAAAAATTATTGGCAAATGTAGTTATTTTAATAAAAAATATAACATTAGGTAGAGACAATTATTTTTAATAAATACCATAGTTATTTCCTGTTTTTTTTTTATAACTGATGACAATGCTTTTTTATTATAGCGATAGTGTTGCAGGTCAAGTAAGAAGTTCAAAAATCAAGAATAAACTTGTGTAAATATAAAAAAAAAAGGTCAATGTATTTGATATATTGCATATTAAAATGCATTAATATTTTCTAGTTTTGTGCTATATATTATCTGGGTGCAGAAATTAATCAAGTATACTTATATAAATTCTTTATTTGACTTGAAGAATAACTTAATATAATTTTATGTCTATTTAATATGTTTCAATTTCATTTTGAATAGGTAATATCTGAGATTCCTGAAAACATAAAAGCAGAACTAAGGAAGAAAAGAAAGAAGCTAAAAGAAGTATGTATAAAATTAATAGCTTTCTTCTTATTATGTTATATTTTGTACTTGAATTTTCTTTCTTATTTTAATTTCTAGAAGAGAGCCAAATCTTCCTTAGAGGAAAGCAGTTTTGATTTGGAAGAAATTAAATCAGAACCATATGAAGAAATTCAACCAAAAAGAGATTCAGTTGGAAAGTTGCCTAAACTGTTACCGCAAATTTCTGAAAGGCGATTACCTTCTCCACCTGATTTATCTAGTGATTTAATCTATCAACACGGTGAATATTGATTTAAAACAGAATTAGATTAAAATTTTAAATATAAAGTTAAACTTTGCATCATTTAAAATTTTTTATTGTGGTGAAAAATGGCTGTTTTTGCTTTAAAGAACACTTTTATTAGGAATATAAATGAAGAATATGGTAAATTATATATATATAATTAATGAATTTAATGCATATTAAAACATTTATCATAAAATTGTGAAATATGTGGGACTATTATTTACATAAAATAAAAAATAGTAATACTTTTTTCCCCCATAAACTCAGAATTTTTTTTTTACTGGGACAATCAAATTGAATTAAAAATTAACAGTAATAATAATAATAATAATAATAATCAAATGAGAGGAATATTTTTTATAATTATTTATTTTTTTAAATGTAGAATTCTGAATATAAACACCACTCTATGCTTAAATTTATATTTACTCTTTAAGTTTTTCAGTTGAATGTAGTAAATCTTACTTCCAGCTACTTTGTCAATTTAATTTCTCTCTTTTTTTCTTCCATCAGAATTCCAAGTATTAAATGTGCCTATGAATCATAATGTGTTGATCCAAAAGCTCTTATTTATTCCTATATTTATAAAATTATTTTATTATATAATTAAATATAAAAGGAATTTGATGAAACAAATTTCATTTATTCTAATGATTACTCGATAAAAATTCATAACTAATAGTACCCTTTCTTAAGTTCCATTTCTTAAAGTAATACATATTTGTATCATTAAATTGTTTCCCTTTAAAAATTATACTTTATTTATTTAATTATAAAATAAGTTTCGTTTTTAGTTTATTTTAGGATAACTATAAGCAATTCTAAAAATTGTAAATCAACATCTTTAAACTTTCATCACTATTTAATGGTATTCAGTTTAAACAAAACTATTATAAAATGTTCTTCTGGAGTTTATTGATTCTTTTTATTGTGAGTACTTATAAGAAACTCGTTTTTTAGATTTTATTCACCTCTTAAACTTTATTATTATATTTTTAGGTAATCCTTTGCAACCCTTAAAGCCTATACCTCCACCACGAAAAAGTAAAAAAGTCCATGAATTAAAAGAACTCATTTCTTTTAGTAGCAGAGTAAGTTTCGGGTTTAAAAATTATTTCTACTACATTCTACTATATTCTTTTCTGAAAAAATATTTCTACTATATTTGATAGAAAAGATATCATGAATTGATTGAAAGTATTTATTTATAAATATTTTAGGCTGAAGATTTATCTATTGGTACACATACAGAGGACAATTCTTTTTCTGAAATTTCTAGTCAGGTGTGTATTTTGTTATAACTTAAATGTAATATTATTTTCTTCTTCATTATTATTTTTATGGCAGTTTTACTATATTCATGCTAGTGGCACTAGAAAACTTAATATGAATGCATATTTATATCAATATTCTTTTTTTTTACGCATGTATTTTTTAAAAACAGAATTTTTGAGGTGGGCCTGTTTGATCAGTTCTGTTACATAATATTTTAATGGAATAATTTTATTTTTAAATGCATGATTAACATTTTATTTTAAGTTGTATTTTGGCCATAATTTACACTATTTAAAAAAAATATTTTCTGTGTAATATGGGTTATTATATTCAACAAATATTTACAACATATTTATATTCAATATATTATTGTTTTGTAAATAGCTTTTTAAAATTGCCTTTTAATCATATATTTTTATTGTTTTCTTATTTATAAATTTTCAATACTAAATGCATATCAATTATTGCCTTTGTGTATATTTAGTGTATTTTTAGTATATATTGTATGTAGTATATTAATAGATATTCATATATATCTGCTAAAACGAATGACATATGCTATTTATTAGATCAATTTATACTAAATTTAACAATATTAGCAATTTGCTTACCATTAATATATTTTTCTTAATTTTACAATATATATAGTAACATAATGTTATTTTAGAAATTAAATATTATTACTATCTTTCTATTTGCTCCTTATATCTTCTCAATATTATACATTGTACTCTATAGCATTTTCTGTGAGAATTTGGGCTCAGTATATGACCATGATTTAAACCAGTCTTACAGAAATTTTTTTTTATAGTTTTACTATTGTCTCGAGTTTTCTTATAAGATTTTTTCACTTAGTAAAATTTTCATAATTTTATTTGATTTATCTCATTGATAATTATATTGATTGACATTAAATTCCTTATTATAAAAATTGTTCATTGTTCATGCCATTAAATCCACAATTCTATCAAATTATCTTCACACTATTTATTCTGAGGGAAATAATTGCTTTAAAGTTAAAACGGTTTTGCTAAATAGTTTAAATGTTTGAATTTGGTTGATTTTCCAAATTTGATGACAAATGTGGTTTCCTTGAACAAGTGCATTTTTCCTTTTGATTTCGCATTTTTAATTTTGGTACATCTAATGACTGGGCAATGAAAAATCACAAAAACTTCAAATCTCCTAAACTGCTGCTCTTGCTAAAATATTTATACTGAAAGCATTCTATTGGCTTATTTTACAGTTTTCTGATGCTTGCAATTAAAAAGCTGAAAATTTTCATTACAAATAATTAATTGTCATTACATATAATTAATTGAGAAGTTGTTGCTGACGCATATACAGGTTACATAGTGCAGATAAATGGGCACATGAACTTATGAAACATTTCATTAATGTAATAAATAAAATTTGGAAATTTCCAAGCATAACCCAGGCCAAAATGAAAGGCAGTATTTTTATCTTATTTTAAGTGAAGCAACAGTTTCAAAATTAATGATGCTGAGAAAGTAGCTTGGAATGCCTTTGAAAACATATGTAAAACCTTTATAGAAAATAAAAAGTTGCAAAATTATATAGAAATTTTATAAGTCTACTTTTTTTCATTTAGGACATTTTGATACATTTTTTACATTCACATTAGAAGTGTTTCTGTGGGGATAAACACGGAGAAAGATCCTGACATGATATAACTCAAATGTAAAAGGAATGTAACACGTAGAATAAAAAGGTGTTAATGGATTACTACTGAACATTTATGCAGGACATCTTAAAAAAAACAATGCAAAAGGTAAAAGTTAACAAATGGATTTATGAGGGATTTTATCAGTTAATGAAACAGGGAAAATAATACCTTTTATCATGTTTTCATATTTATCAAGTCTTGTAAATAACTGTAACAGTTTTTTATTTTACTCATTATTATATTATCATCATTATTTTTATTACTTTGAACAGAACTGTCTTCCTTAAAAATGGCACATGCTGATGCAAATTTGGATTCCATATTTAGATTTAGGAATGTCAAATTTATATAAATAAATGTTTCTTTTGTTAATTAGTTTTATCTAATTTAGTAAAACTTAGATAAATGCAGAAAACATTAAAAAAAAACTGCTAAAATTCTGTTAAAACTATATGTACATGTCTTAGGTTAATTTAATTTTGTCATTTTCTTTACATTGAATCAAGATATCATAGCCTCTACTCTTTCTTTTGTAAATATTTTGTGATTATCTTAATAGTCTTCAACCAAAATTGAATAACAAGTTCAAAACCATTGGAGGCACCCTCCTCTACTATGTAGAAATAAGTGATGTTAAACATATTTAAAATTGAAATATATTTTTTTAAAATTGAGCTCAAATTTTAAATTTTTATTCTTTAGTTAAAATAAAAATTATATGATTATCATTTGTTAAGAGATTAAGAATGATATTCTAACTTATTTATTAATATTGTGCTTAAATTATGAAAACAATATTGCAGGTTGTAATGGAGCCTTCTTTGTAATGAATAATATTTATATAGTTTCACAGCTTTTGATTCGGAAGCTTGTATTATTATTATTGGCATTTCAAAAATTTCCAATATGCTGGAACATATGATATAGTTCAAGGTTATTTCCTTGGGTTAACTACAATGCTTTTCAATTTATCAAATTTCATGAAAATTAAATTATACTTTTTTGAAATAAAAAGCTTTACATAATGTCAATGTTTTAATTTTTTAAATTTTTATTACAGACTAAACATTTAGAAAAAGATTCAAGGATGAAAACTAAACTGAAAAAAGATAACAAAAATGCTGTTGATGAACCTGTATGTATTTTTTTTCTTTTGAATCAAAATTTTTTTTTCTTTTTTAAATTTTGTTTTTACACTCTGAAATTTTGTGTTATCAATTGTAATAAATATATAAAATGTAAAAAATTAATAAAAATTAAATTATAATATAATATAAATTTAATTATAAGTGTAAAATAATAAATTTAATTATAAGTGTAAAATTAGTAAAAATAAAAATATTTGATAAAAAAAAAAAAAAAAAAAAAAACTGTTATGCTTCTGAATTTATAATAGTTTTTTTATGAGCAAATATTTTGATTTTCTTTTAAAGTTGCCCAATTTAATTTAAAATTAAACATTAAACATGTTGGAACCAAATATACAATATTTTTTAGTAATAACTGATTTTATTATAATCTTTTTAATTCCATTATCCACCATTCCCAATTCTTATAATCTAACCCTTCTGTGTCCCTCCATTCACAATTTATTACAATCTATTTAATTCTTTTTAAAAAAAATTATTATTCATTTAATTCTACTAAATACTTCATTTTTATTTAAATTTGATAGATTTGAGTATAATGTTTTTGCTATGATTTCTAGCATTTCATGTAAGTTATGTGAATACTTATGTATTATATGTAGAATATAATGTCAAATGTTTATAAAGTAAAATGTCACAAAAATCAATTGCAATTACCATAAGACCTAGATATTTTGTGCCTTATTAAATTACACATTTAGTTATTTCATAATTTACTTTTTTCCCTCCTTCTCTCCAAAAAAAGTCACAAAACTTTGTAAAGTTGCCTTTATAACATATTTTTCTTTACCTCCGAGTATGCAAAATATAAGTCAAAACAATTTTTTACAAGAATAAAAAAATAAATAAATTATAACAATATTTAAAATTTTAAAAGTAAATTTTTATGTTTTTTTAATTAAATAATTTTTTTAATATTAAAATTGATAATTTAATGCCATCTCTCATCAGTGAAATGGTAGATATTTTTAAAAACATTTTCTTTTCATATTATATGATTTTCTCACTATGCTATTACAAAATATTCTTTCTGATAGTAATGAATAAATAAATAAAAACAATGGCCATGGAAATATGTTATTCTGAAAGGAATCAATATTTTAAAAAAAATTTTAAATATTATTGTTTATCGATCAGGTACTAGTCATTAATAATTTTAAAATTCATAATAATTAAAGTTTATCAATACTATTTTTTGTTAATTGTCATTTGCATGGGATTTAATTTTAATTTTTGGAAATATGCTACCTTCTCCTTTCAACATAACTGCATTTTTCAAGGGAATAATCATGTTCATAATTTAAAAACAGTTAGCTTAGTAAATTAAAGTATCTTTAAACATTGAAACTATGACCTCTTGGGAGGAAAAATATTGAGTTTTAAGCCCTTTTTCATGTAAAGCATAAGTTAATAGTTATAGAATGGCAGAAATTTCATCAATAATTTAAAATTGAACGGAAATTTTTTTTGTTTCCTCTGACGTACTTTATAAACCTAGGCTGTGTCTGCTCATAAATTTTCTAAATATTATTGAATGAAATTAGGAGAAATCTCATTAAAGTGATATATTCTCAATAAAATTAGTGTGGATAATGATTTGAAACACTAGAATTTTATTTTAATATCTTATATTTGATGCTCATCATTGATTAGCAAATGAGAGACAGTAAATGTTTTTATGATTGTATTTTTATTATGAGTAAATTAAATTATTTGATTTTAATTATTTTATATTTAATATTACAAAATTAATTTTTTGTGGTGATAAATATTTAATAATTTGATTAGTTATTGATTAGAAGTATTTAGTGCTTCATTATTATTACATTATAAGTTGTCATGAACAATAAACCACTTAAATATTTATTATGTCGTTTATTAGCAGTGATTTTATTTAATTGTATCTTATTATTTATTGACATATTTTTTTTGTTTCTGCATAAGTTGTCAAAAACTGATCCTTCGTTTAATAACGAGGAAGAAATAAGTGACTATGACTTTTTTACTCGAGTTTGGGATAAATCAGAAGAACAACAATTGGCACCCTGTGAAAGTTCTGATGTAGCAGAGGGAACATCGCAAGATGAAGCTGGTTAGATTTTTTTCATTTTTTTACTTTATCAAATCGAAAAACATATGTTTGGCTCATGATATATGTGAAATTGTTTGTCATTTTCAATATCAAATTTTTTATACCAACTATATTTTGTGAGAGAAAATTTCTGGAATTTCTTTATCCGATAGGAACTTTAAAAGTCCATAATTCTGAAGTATATACTGTTTGTGGGTTATTACTTATTGATAATAATTAATGAGTTTATTAATTTTGAAACTCATATCCTTTTTTGTCCATGATAATATATTTTACTAAACTGGATGTGCAAATTTCGATCCATAGTTACATAATTTTTTTCTTTAATGATACTATAATCTTTTTCCAAACACAAAAATTTACTCAAAAGAAAAAAAATAATACAAATACAGTAAACAGCAAGATATGCATTGACCAATTGCAGATAATACCAAAGAAGTAATAACTGTAAAATTTATTGCACTAAAGCTCCCTCTTAATTATATTGACTGAAGTGCTTTTATAATGTACTCAAAAATTCTTTATATATATATATATATATATATATATTTTAAATTTTTTTTTAATTTTTAACTATTTTTTGGATGTATTGTAAGATCATTAGCCAACTTAATTAATTTTGGTAAATAAATGTGTTTGTTGAAAATGGCAAGCTTTTACCAATTGCATTATTTTATTTTTCTACTTGATGTAGTATATAGTGGCATATTATAGAAAACAAAAACATTTTTCTGGATATAAAATCAAATAAACTCTTTAAAATATAAATAATCATAATAACTACTAATTAAATAATTAGTGATATAGTTTTAGGAATGTTTTATGTTAGTTATTCAGTAAATCAAATATGGAAAAGAAAATAATATTTCTAGTGAGAAACAGACAATTCCCTATTGAAAATTTTTGATAAATATTTTGGATAAGCCTGAAATATTTGTTGGTAGATACTTAATATTCTTCTATTAAAAAAAAAGTCCATGAATGATAAATAAATTAGTAACATAATTTGGGATAAATAATATAAAACAATAAAAATAAAAACATTTTTCAAAATAATAAATAAAAAAAAAATGTGTTTTATTTAATTAAGTTTATGATTTTGATAAATTAAAATACGTAAAAGTTCATATTAAGTAATGATTGTAACTCATTTATTATTTTTATATTAGTTTAATTTTTCAAAATTAGTGCAACTATATTTTTTTTCTTAAATTAATTTAATTAATCTGAATATATGTTAGTGATGTAGATTGATAATGGGCAAATTCTTTTTAAAGATTCTGTTGGTTTGATTAGAAAAGAATTACAGGAAAAATTAACCAGCATTGAAGTTGTGCAACGGGAAAGTGCATCCTATATTCCTTTTCACATCAAAATAGAGAAAGAAAAGAATTCTTTTTTCCATCCATCATACAAACCAGGTAACTAAATTTTATAAAATGTTGATGTAACTATTAAAATAATTGATATACCCTTAATATGTATAAAATTTGATCATGTACCATATATTTTATTCTATTGTTGAAAAAATTCTTTTTATTAACATTCTTAGACTACAAGATCAAAGATTTTTAAATTAAAATACATTTTAAGAAGGTGTATCCAAATTTATACACATACATATTTAAAAGTACATTTTAAGAAGACAAATCCGACATTTAAAATATATTTATGTATATAGTTCCTATACAAATGAAGCTGCCAGAGGGTAAGGAACCTAGAAACCTCCAAGATGAAGGATTTTTTGTTGGAAAGAAGCCTGAAGTTTCGAAGAGAAGTATTAATATACTTGAAAACAGATTAGTAACTCAAAAGGTAAATTTCTATCTACTTTCATAATACATTGATTCATTAATAATTTACAAACTTTGTTATAAATGTTTTTTATTATTTCTATTACTATTATTATATTTAGATTTTATTCAAGATTTGTAATGAAACAGTATACTTTTTAAAACTTCAATATCATTTTTATATCTGCTCCTAAAGGAAATTCAGTGGTTTGGAGACGATGGTCTTGTAAAGATGCTTCCAGATCCTGTATGTAGGAGTCCTATTCGTCATGTTGTGGAAGAGGATGCTGAGAAGTTTCCTGATCTGGAATATGTTAAGGTTAATAATTTTTTAATTTACATTTCAGTTCTTTTATCGTTTAAAATATAGCAAAATTTTACTTAAATACTTTTTTTTTACTGGTGACTTTTGTTTATTAACTTAAAGATATGTTATTTCAAGTTTTATAAGTTTATACTTTTTATCATAAACTATTCATGCGTTGAAAATTATTTATGCTAAACATTTTATGATTTATTATTTTTTTAGTAATATTTTAAAAAAGATTTAAAGTGTTATTTTTTATTTTATTATATATTTTTTTAATGCCGACTGACTTGAATTATATTTAATTGTACTGCTTATCTATTCTAACTGGTGCCATAATAATAGGACAATGTCATTACTTAATTACACTTTGAATTATATTTTTATGATTAATTTTAGCTGTCTTATAAATTAAAAAGAAGATAAAATAGTAATAACATCACTTCCATGCATGACAATATTTGTAATTTTTTTTACTTTTATAAACTTATGTATATATATATATATGAATGTATTTATAGGCTTCACTGAATTCAGATAAATGGAGATTAAATAAGAAAGATGACAAAGACTACCAACTGGATTTGGATATTTATTCTATTTCATTTCTTCACCATCCTCTTTTTGGTGCAGAACATACGATTGAATCTCGTTTACTACAAATGCATGAAAAACATTTATGCAATGAGAAAAAAGATACAGTAAATATTTTGAAGCAAAAGGTATGTATCAAATTATAATTAAAAAGAATTAATGAGTATTGTTTGATTGCTAGATACTTTTAACAGAATTTAAATATTTTTTATTAGTAAAATCATTCTTATTTATAACAGAATTTCATAAATTCTTTTAACATGAATTGTAGTTAACTTAATTCTTTAATCTTAGCTTTATAAATAGCTGTGTTGAAGTATATAGATTAAAGTATTTAGTAATGTTAATAACTATGATTACTTTTATAATATATATTTTGTTCTTCAAATGTGTCAATTTTATTGCAGCTAAAAGGCTTAAGAAATGCTGTTAGTAATTTAAAACAAAATATGCAAAAAGGTATGCAAGAAACAGCAATTAATAATGAAAGACAACTTCGACTGAAACAATACCAAAAAGATATAAGGTATTGAATCATTTTATAAGTATACATATAGTTTTTTTTAATTAGTTCCCTTTTTAAAATTTTAATTATGACTAATTTTTTTATAGTTTGTAAGTGTTTGTAGTTATTAATATACATATGATTGATTTATGAAAAATATCTTGATTAGAATTAAAACAATTTCAAATATATTTCTTAGAAAAAAAATACTATTATATGAATTGTTAAATACTGCTATTTAAGTGAAATTTTATTTTTAATTAATAATTTAATAAACTTTTTGAAAGTTGGTTTATTTATATGAAGAACTAATTAACTTAAGTATTTGCAAAAATTAATTCTTAAAAAAAAAAAAAAATGCTATATAAATGTGCTTTTATTTGAAGGTAACTAGTTTTGCAGCTAATGTATTTGCATCTTTCTGCAACTTTACTTTTTTTTCTTTGAATGCATCAAGAATTGCACAATCTCAATTATCATGAAACTCAATGTTAGAAAAGAATAGTCAACTCTTGTAAAAGTGCAATAAAGGACTTATGGAAATTGGGGAAGATAGAAGTTATCTTTAGTTCTTTAGTTTTACAGTAAGAAAAATATTAAACGATACACATCATAGGGCTGAATAAAAAAGAACCCAGAAGAAAATAAAGAATAATTAAAGAAACTTTATAAAAAGTTTTCTTATTTGTATTTATAGTGAAACATATCCCTTAAATACTTCTATTTTGTTTTTGTTTTTATCATGGCTATTTCATGCATATTATTTTCATATTGGAAAACTCTGGAAATTTGAAAAAAAAATATTTTAATAATTTAAGATCTCAAACATAGATAAAAAAATGGAGCTACATAAAAGAAAAAAATATCATCCCAGGTTCAAATATACAAGATCCATTTAAGTTTTACCATTGAAAGTACCATTGCTTGGATTATAGTCCGGAAATTAGAATACAAATAATTTAAAGAATGTAATTTGAGAAATCTTTTTCCAAGTAATGTGTATATAAGTTGTTATTTGTGATATTTTTTTAATAATTTAAATTGAAAAAAAAATTAGTATCATTAAAGGTTATCGAGAATCCTTATCATTAAGAATTATATAGTATCATAAATTATTTAGTATCATTATCATAGTTGGATTATTTAATATAAAACATGAAGAGGGTAAAAGATGGCAATTGGTATGTTCCAATTGCAAAATTGAGCAATCAAAAAAGGAGCAGTAGCAAAATTTTTCTGCTATTATGTAAAATTTTAGAATAGCAATATGTAGCTGAGTTGCAATTATTTTTGAATTTCTATTTAGGCAAACTAAAAAATTGCGGGATTTACAAGAAGCAGAGCAAAAGTCTCTTTGGAAAAGCATTCTTAGCACATGGGAGGAACTTAAGCAACACAGGCAGACTCAGGGATTTACATCTACTTCACTGAACCTAATTATTCAAGAGTAAGATTACTGTTTTCTGTGTATGTTAACTATAAAGTTATCTGTCATTAAACTGAATTTTGAAATGTTTATATGTTAATAAGTTTATATGTTAATGTTAAATGTTATATAAATAAAGAGATTATGTAGCATAATGAATAAATTTACAAAATAATTTAAACATATATATTATGTAACTAATTTAATATGTCGAGAATTAAGTAAAATAATGAAATATATAAAAAGTAGTTAGTAAAACTTGTGGTTTGATACTTGAGGGAGGCATTGAGTGAATTAGATTCAGATTAGTCATATTTCCTTGAAGTAAAAATAAACTATTCTAAATTAATCATAAAATAAAGTTATCAAAATGATGTTTTTGATAATCATAAGATTTAATTATCATGGATTAAAAAATGCTAATTATAGCTAACTAATATAATAATACTAATTATAGTTTAATTATTATCTTACATTAATTTTTTTAAACATTTAAAATGAATGATACTATAATGTTGTTTGTTTTGGGACAATCAAACACATATATTTATTGCCATTGATTTAAATAATGTTTGGAATTTTAATTAAAGATAAGAAAAATTAAATATTTTTATTATGAGGAAAGTTTCTGAAATTTCTGACTCAGCGAAACTTTTAAAAGTGATCACTATTTCATTTTAATAGAAAATAGCAGTAAGAGGAGGGATTCAGTATGATAGTTTGTTGAGTGAAATTCAACAAGCATTTATACTATTAATACAAATATATAGTGATGTGATCATTACTTCATTCAAGTCTGTTAACTACTTCATGTATATAATGTAGGTTATACATATTAACAATTAAAAATTATAAAATTTTAATTTGATCTAAAATTAAGCTTTTTTTTTATTTCTGAACAAATCATTATTCAGATTTTTTTTTTTTTTTTTTTTTTTTTTTTTTTTTTTTTCCCGTTTTGTGCATTTAGAATAGTTAATAAAGTTCTCAATTGCTTTCAGTGTTTTTTAAAAGAAATAATATTTTTGCTTTCGTTTACGATAATTTTTGTGAGGTAGTGTGCAATAAAATATAAATATTTTAAGGTTGTGCTACATTTATTAGCTTTTATAAGAATGTTTCTGCTGAAGCATAGTTAAAAAGCTGTTAATCAATTATCAAATGAGCATCCTTTCCAAATCATTTTATAATTCTAAAAATAGTTCTAAGACAAATTTTCTGGATGTAAAGTTAAATGCTGTTTTTGAAATACATTTCTGTTCGAACATTACTAATTTCTAATTTATTGATTTAAAACCAATTATTGTTGGTAGTGTTTATTTTACTTAGAGGTAATTTTAATATTAAGTCTAGGAAATAACAATTTAATATTTTAGAAAATTGTTATTCAGAAAAGAACTCACTCTAGAGAGCTGTGAAGAAGTTTCACTGTATTTCTTATCTATGCTGGAATTCAAATTCTTGTTAGCTTAAGAAATATTTATCTTCTTCAGAATTAAGATGCATAAAGCCACTGAAAAAGAAGAATGGGAAAGAGAATTGCTGGATGAATTAGAAGAAGAAATGGAGGATTATGAAGCATCATCAGAAAAATTGTTTGAAGAATATGAGTCAGCTTTGAATAAATGGAAACAATGGAACAAAGCTCTGGTATAAATGGTCCATGATAAAATATCAAAACGATATCAATCTTAGAACTTAATAAGTTATCAAAAATAAGATGAAGATAAAATTAAAAATGCTGCACTTATTTTGATACACTTTTAGTTGAAGTTACATTTGCATAATAACTTTTCCTTATTTTTTTTATGCAAATTAAGTACTTTATAATATGTTATATTTTAAAATTGCAAAAAATCAGTTTCAACAGTGAATATATTTTTTTATATAACAATATGAATTTTTTCAGTTAAGATTATGCCAAAAATCAAAATGAAATAATTTTATGTATTATGTTTTCTAAAAATTAAGGAAAAATCAGAAAAGTGTATAAAAATTTCTATTCATTGGAATTTAATGAAAATTTGCAAAAGTGTTAATCTAATCTGCTTCACAAACTAGGTACAAAGAAATTTTATTAGATTTGATAGATTTGTTTTTGTTTTGAATAGATTTGCTTTTTGTTTTAAAAATACACAAAATGAAAACTTAAAAAGAAAAATGATCAGCTTCAATATGGAGAGTCATCATACTTAACAGCTTTATAAGCACAACAACATTGTTCCATGCTGAAATTATTAGTGCTTATTAAATCTGTGGACAGCAACTTCTTTTGTTGCTACAAGGCAGTTCAAAGAATCTGAAGGGTTGCAGGGTGCTGGTTAAAGGAAACCAAACGTCTTTCTAGAGCATCCCATTCAATTTTCTTCAAGTTCAAAAAGTGTTCTGGCTAACTGATATACGCAATAGACTTTTCACCAACTGAGCTTTGGTTGGTGTAACACCAGGCCTTCTTGTGGGATGAAAAATGTTACCAACTGCTCTGTACTGGATAAACAATTGGAACAAAAAAGTCATCTTTACAAAATATAGGACAACTTGACCACCCCAAAAAATACATACATACCCTAGAAACACCACATTTGTCTCTTTTATGGGCATAACTTTGATTTTGAGGTTTCTGGCTTCTTCCAGAACAACAAGTCATTGCAATCAATGTTTGGACACTTAAATAACATTTGCACACCAATTGACATGTGTGTGTGTGCCTAATTAAATCTTTCATTTTGGTGGCATAGTGGGAGAGGTACATAAAATACTGCACGTCTTACATACAGGAAACATTCTGCACTCAGATGAACTGGATTCGAGTTTTCCAGTGGCTGTTAAGATTGGATGGAGTAGGAATTTCATGTCTGCTTGTAGTTAGTAGTCATCAGTAGCATGTATAGCTCATGTTTTTCCTAGGATATATTTCCTAGAAGATAATTCTTGTCTCAGAAAGACATTTCACAATCCATGAATTACAGAAAATTTTACATTCAACCGTTTGCCACATAGGATTGACACTGGTCTGCTTCTATACATCATGGCTCATCAATATAGCTCATCAGATAAATGATGTTGAATACTCATATATAAAACATTGTTGTCTCAAAATTTCACTGCGCAATTTATTCTTGAAGAAATGGCAGTTTGTTTTCTTCTTGTATATTATAAAAATTTATATATTAAAAAAATGTTTTTTTATATATTATTTAAAATCTGTTTTCTTCTACATATCCAATGATGTCAGCAGCTCCACTAATTTGCACATCATATTCTACTGCAGCATTCTAATTTATGTACACTGCATAGATTTTACTAAAATTTACTTATTTTTGGTCATGTAGTTGCAATTTTTCTGATTTTCTTTAATTTTTGTAAACTTGTGTAATACAGAAGAAAATTCCTTAGTTATAGTTAAAAATTATCATTAAAATTTTTAGCATTATAATAAAAAGCATTTTTATAGAATACACAGTTGCAAAATACTAAAATGGTCTTAACATTGTACTTTTAATTATATTTAGGTGCTATTTCTTGTAATTTGTTACACATTACAAATTATTTTTTTAAATATAACTTGTTGAACATGTGTGTCGTAATTGGATGCAAGATATAATAAGCAAACTTATAAATCTTCTGCTATTCTTATGTTTAGAGCGTAAAATATTTTTAAAAAAATACCTTTAGTTCTTTTTTTTTTTTAATTCACGAAATTGTTGTAGAGAATATTCGTGATTGTAATTTTTTATATGTTTCTAACAGCTTTCAATAATAATATCAGTATATATTTATATTAATAAAGTTGAAAATTATTTTTCTATCAAAATATAGTTTGCCAAAAATACTATACCATTTTATTATATTAGTCATAATGGGTGACTCCAAAACAGTGTACACTAAAGAAATCATAATTATTTAGTAAAACATTTCTATTTTTGTTAGTATATTTATGTGTAGATTTATAAGGCATATAAGATATATGAACCATTTTATTTGAAAATGTCATGTTCATTTTTTTCTTATATTGATATATTTAAGGATCAAGAATATTTTAAGTAGTTAAATGTACTAAGCTGTTTAATTTTTATCAAAAAAAAAAAAAAAAAAAAAAAAAAAAAATATATATATATATATATATACCTATATATATATATATATATATACCCATATATATATATATATATATACCCATATATATATAGGAAACTATTGTATAGCAAGAACTGCCTTTTTTTAAATATGAAAAATAGATATTTACTCCAGGGATGTGATGGCCGAATGACTAGCGCTCTGGTGCACGGTGCCACAAGTTTCGGGTTCGAGTCGCGGTGATGTAGTGGATGTTTGTAGTGGTTCGGAATCCACTTTAAACCGTAAATCCAGGTCTAATATGAGCGTTGGGCGTAGGGCTGACAATCCAACTCAGTAAGAAGAAAAAACCGTCTCCTGTTTCGGAATCTGTCAGATGGCCGTGGTCCTATATGGACTGTAGTGCCAGGGAGTTTGTTAGACATTCACTTGAAACTAATCATTTTTACTATTGTATTCTACAATATATTTTAAAATTTATGTGTTTTTAGAAAAAGGCTCAAAAACGGCAAAAATTACGTGAAAAACAACAAGAAGATTCTCAGTTAGAAGATGACAGTGAAAGAGGAGAAGACCTTTTGTCTACTAAACT
Source organism: Caerostris darwini (assembly GCA_021605075.1). Taxonomy (NCBI): domain Eukaryota; kingdom Metazoa; phylum Arthropoda; class Arachnida; order Araneae; family Araneidae; genus Caerostris; species Caerostris darwini. The sequence continues at coordinate 137,902 of BPLQ01009812.1, read as the reverse complement.
TGCAGATGAAAAACTTTTATCTGAACCAGAAGTTCCTAAACCCAAGCCTGTACCAAAGTTCAATTCTGCAGTGACCTTGGAGAAACTTAAAGCTAATGCTCTAAAGATGAGAGTTAATCCTGGTATGAAAATCATTTAAGGCAATTTATATGTAATTTTAAGTATAATCTTGAAAATATGCTACGTTTCCGTAACTGAAAAAAAAATTTAAGGAGGTACTTTAATATTAAAGCCAAATATCTTAATTTTCCATTGAAAACAAAAATTAATTCACTGGCTTTGTTTCTAAAAATCGGAGAAAATTGCCGACGAGAGACTTTCGCATCAAGCATGTGCGCTATAGGCGATTTGGATTCTTACTCATTTTATTTCACCCTTACATCCGATTTTTTTATGATGAGTTGTGGAATATAGGGAGAAATTAATTTTACGGATTTATTGTAAATGCACTTTTACAGAATTGTGTTATTGTGATTTCATATTGTTCAAATTTTCAATTCTTGGAAAGTGGTATTATTTCTTGGATTAACTATAAATATATGGATCACAAAATACTGCATTTAAAATATATAATTTTTTAAAATATTATTTTACAAATAACTTATTTATAATTTTATTGTTATTCTTTCAAGGTGAACCTATTCTACGCATATCAATTGATCACGATATTCCAATCACACCACTCAATCAATGCCCCAGGTAAAAAATGTTTAATTCGTAAAGTTATTAAATTTATATAAATAAGAGGTATTTGTATTTATTTAATGTATTGTGTATTAAAAGTACAATTGTTTCTGTATTAAAGGGAGGAGGTTCAAAGGAGGAATGCTGTATCCAAGAAAAAAATATTTTTCAAGATTATGTTCAATGAAAAAAAGGTTGCTGAAACCTGTGAAAGGTTGTGTTCCTAATTTATTGTTTATAGTGTAATTCATGGGCATAGATCCCTAATGTGATTTTGTCCAAAAAATGATACATAAGTTTTAAGTATGCTAGAATGGATAAAATAACTTCAATCACGTGAGAATACTTGTTTATAAAATTCACAGGGAAATTCAATTTTAATACAAAAATAATTTCACAAAATTTTATAATTAAAAAATTTTACTGAAAATAAGGAGAAAACTGCTGTGTTTCAATGTGCTGATAAAATTTACATTAACGTATGTGCATAAATTTATCAATAAATTAATGTTTGATTGTATTACCTCAATTTTATAAGATATTATATATAAAGACCTTTATAAAGAAATTAAATATCTTAGTGGATGATATATTATACACAGTCCAGTCACATTAATGTAACCACCACCTACTTTCGACGTCAACGTGAAATAACCAATCACAAAAGGCAGGTGGCAGCACATTGCAGTGGAGTGCCTATAAAGGATGTCCTAGGGCATCGGAAAGCATTTCAATCGTTGGCGTAATGCAGAAACGTAGCGATTTATCCGACGTCCAAAAGGGTATGATTATTGGCTTTCGGGCCAAGGGTGGAAGCATTTTGGAAACGGCTAATTTTATGAACTGTTCTCGTGCCGCCGTGGTTAAAGTATACTGTGCATGGCAAAATGGCACTATCTAAAATCAGTGGCGTGGCACATGTGGTGCACCACGGGCTATATATGACAGAGAAAAATGCGATGCGTTCGGGCGAATAGACGTGCAACTGTTGAGCAATTGACCGCCCAGATGAACCAAGGGGCTACCAAGAGAGTATCCTCAACAACGGTTCAGCGAACGTTGCTGCGCATGGGTCTCCGCAGCAGACGCCTGGTTAATGCACCTATGCTGACTGCTGTTCATTGGCTATGCTGTTATCGGTTCACCTATGCTGACTGCTGTTCATCGACGAAAGCTGGAATTTACACGCCAGTACCGAAACTGGACATCCACAGAGTGGCAACAGGTGGCTTTTTCCAATGAATCACGTTTTATGCTCCATCGGACAGATGGACGTTGGCGTATACGGCGTGAAACGTCTGAAAGCAAACAACCTGCAACAATTGCCGGAAGGATCCAAGCTGGAGGAGGGAGCACTATGGTTTGGGTAATGTGTTCCTGGCATTCACTGTGTGCACTCATCATTGTGGAAGGCACGATGGATCAGCACAAGTACGCATCTGTCCTTGCGGACCATGTCCACCACTACATGCGAATTATTTTTCCTCAGTATGATGGCATCTACCAGCAGGACAATGCGAGGTGTCATACAGCTCGCAGTGTATGTGCGTGGTTCGAAGAGCACCAGGATGAGTTTATCGTACTCCCCTGGCCAGCAAACTCACCGGATTTAAACCCAAACGAGAATCTGGGGGATCACCTCGATCGGGATGTTCGCGCCATGGATCCTCAACCGTTTAATCTAGCGCAGCTGGCCACGGCACTTGAGTCGGCATGGCTCAACATCCCAGCCAACACCTTCAGAAAACTAACTGACTCTCTTCCTGCACGTCTCGCAGCGGTCCGCTCTGCCAAAGGTGGTTATTCTGGTTTTTGACAGGTGGTTACATTAATGTGACTGAACTGTATATATGTTTTGTTTTAATCGTACATAAACAGATAGAAATGCTGTTTATTGTTTCCAAGTTCGTAAATTATCATTAACCATCAATTTTTTTTTTGTTTATTTTAAATGAAAGTGATATATAGTTATAGTAATACTTACTCATCTCAAATTGTGATTTTTTTTTTTGCCAACATCGAAAGTTTAATTTAAATTTTAGCACAAAAATTAATGCCCCCCCCCCCGTCCCCTCTTTGTTTTCTTTTTTGAAAAACATGTATGTTTTATTTGCTTATTAAGAAATTAATGGATTTCAATACAGCTGTTTAAAAATTTTCTTATATAAATCAGACTTTCCACTTTTTTTCTTATCGAAATATATTTTTAGTTATTTATTTTAGGTATTTTTTTTCATGTGCTTTATTTTTTAGGAATACTGTGATGTTTGCATGACATTATAACTGATGGAAAAAAAATATCAAACTCAATTTTTTTTTTCTTAACATCGTACGCAATTTATTGAAATACTGGGTTATTTCATATGGCATGAACTTTTGAATACACAATATTTGATAACTCATCTTTCACTTTGTTCAGTTTTTGGAGTGCAACTAGTGAAATGTCAGATCTTACGTTATCATGGAGAAGAATAATGCCCTTTCGATTCATCCATACTGGTTCTGATGATAGTAATTTTTGATGCACAATGTTTTTAATTTGTTGACAAGCATTGTTTGTCCTATTACTAGGAGCTGTAATGAATAACTCCCCTTTGATTTCATCAAAACGTTAAAATTATCTTCTTTGGATGCAACCTTCGTCTGGGAGGGCGTTTAGGCTTTTCCTCTGTATCCAACCACTTTGCTGAGCGTTTTACAATATTCCTTTTTCATCACAAATGTTCCTAACAGGAACAATTTCTTTGTCAGATTGAAAATCTGCAAGTGATGCAATTTCTGACTATAAGACAACGAAAACAAACAATGGAACAACTTAATAATTTCATATTTAATTATGGTTTGAAATCCAGTTTTATTATTTTTATTATTTTGTTCTTATATTAAAAAGCTTTGTATAAAAAATAATCGAAATAGTTTTCTAATTTTATATTAAAATTTCATTGTTTAAGCTGTAGTTTACTCATCGTTAAATATAAAAAAAATGTAATGTAAGTAATTCAATTATTTTAATTTCAGAAATCTTAGTCAAGATTTCAAAATAGTCTGGGGACAAATATTTAAGATTCAGATTGTTCATTTACCTCAGAGTTTTAGAATAGAGGTAAATATTTTTGTGGTTTTAAATATACAGTTTTCTTCTTTTGCTTTATTATTTTTTTTTACTATTTTTATTTGTATTAATTTACTACTGTTATTTTGTAAAGAAACCCCAGTTTATATTTCTCAGTTTGTTAACAAGATTTCTTTATTTATCATATTTCATTTTATGTAGTACGAACTTATTTTTCAGAAAAAAAAACTTTATTAGCTGCATATATATAACATAACAAATTGAGCAATATTTATTATTTTTGTTTACTATTTTTATTTGTATTAATTTGCTACTGTTATTTTGTAAAGAAACCACAGTTTATATTTCTCAGTTTGTTAGCAAGATTTTTTTATTTATCTTATTTCATTTTATGTAGTACGAACTTATTTTTCAGGAAAAAAAAATTTTATTAGCTGCATATATATAACATAACAAATTGAGCAATATTCATTATTTTTTAAAAATTAATGGTCTGCTTATGATTTTTCTAAAAATATATATAAAAAAATAATCATAGAATTAAATCATGAAAATTATTGGAAGATTATAGTATATATATATATATATGCATATATATTATGATATTTAAAAGGATGCAAAGTTTTTTCATTCATTTGTCACTAAACAACATTATCAGAGGCCATATTTAATTTTTTATGTTATTTAAAATGATACAAGTGTTTTTTTATTTATTGTCACTAAACATCATTATCAGCAGAGGCCATCCGAGTTATATTTTTTTCGACAAAATATTCTATGTTATCTATAACTGTAAAAAGTTTCCATTCATTTATATTTCATTTATCTCTACTTCTCATTTTCTTTGAATGATAAGATGAACAATAAATATCTTCATTAAGGCCTTTTTAAATTTTGTTTGGACTTTGATTTATTATTTACTATCTTACCGTTATGCTTGCGCAATAGAAATTGTTGATTATAGAATATTTTTAAATAGAAATGATTTTTACAAGTTTGTGTCTGGTATAACTTTAAACTTAGATTTTCCTTAAAATTATAAAATGAAATTATTAAAATTAAAATTAGAAAAATTTACAAGCATTGAAAAAAAAGATATATTATAGTGGGGTAAAATAGACAATTATAGAATGGCTGACAAATAAATTATATTTATTATATATCCTTGCTTTTACATTTATTTTCTATTGAATTTTTAAAGAAATATCTTCAGACTTGAAAATTTTTATTTCAAAAATTGTTATTTTACTTATTCACATGATTTTCAATATAATGGATTTTTCTTCATTGTAGTTAAAGATTTTTTATCATGATATTTTCCACACCAATATTTATTTTTTCCTTCTGTAATATTTGTTGAGAATTTTTTTTAATAAATCACTTGAAAATATTATATTTATTTAGGTAATTATAATAATAGAAATAAAAAAAAAATGCTTTATATTTTATTTTTTATAAAAAAAAATGCTTTTAAAAATATATGAAAATTTTGTATAGCTATGGAAGCTATTGGGGCCTGAACGGCCGAGTGACTAGCGCTCTGGTGTGCGGTGCCACAAGTTTTTGGTTCGAGTCCTTGAGGTCCATGGATGTTCGTAGTGGTTTGGAATCCACGTTAAACAGTAGATTCCGGTCTAATGTGAGCGTTGGACGTTAAGCTGACCACACTATCCCGTAAAAAGAATGATCTACGTCTAGAAATCTGCCAGCATGCAGACGGTGTTGGCCCACTCTAGGGGTGTTGCGCCAATGATGATGATGATGGAAGTTATTATTTGTAGAGGCAGTGTATTTTTTAAACGATGGGTTTTTTTGGTTTTTAAAATATTGAGTTTTATAAAATGTATAGGTTGAATTCTCTTAATAATTTTTTTCTTCCTTTGTAGGTGTTAGAATCTGGTTTCTTGTCGAATACTCAACTAGCGGAATTGTATATTCCCATTCCTTCATCATCTCAGACAGCTCTGAACTCAAGACCTGTTGATCATCAGTTTAGCTCTGATAAAGCATTTCAACCTCAATATAATGCCGTTGGAAGTGGTAAATTACTCTTTGCTTAAAAAAAATTGTTTCAAATTTCTTCACATAATTTAAAAACCTAATTCTGTTATTAACATTTTATAAATAATTTATTATTATTATTTTAATTATATTGCTGTGAAAGTTTCATGTAAGCATATACTAAATGAGTAAACGAAGCCAATCACTGTATATTTCCTAATATAAACCGTACATGCGTTCTTTCTTCAAAAAATTTACAAAACTTCAAAATCCGTATTTAAGTTGAAATGAAAAAAAATTCCTGTAAGGTTCAGATATGTCGCCATGAGGGAGAAAATCTTGTCAAGCTGCTAAAATGGATAGCAAATTTCAAAATCAAATAGTGGTAAAGTAAAACGCCATCGACGATAGTTATAACTATGATAACCGTATCTGAAGCTGTACGTTTAGGTACTTTTCTGTTAGCCGGGCACAAATTTCGCCAACATCAGAATTTTTTTTTTTTTTTTTTTTTTTGTGACGACGCAACAAACTAGCAATGTAAACAATTTCGAAAATAAAACAACTCATTTTCATAAAAAGAAAACTCACTTAAAATAAATTTTCATCAGGTTAAGAAATTAAAAACATATTATATTTAGCGATGTATCACTTGCGCCCGACTAATGGAGAAGTACCCACGCTTTTTGCAAGTAGTGGATACGTATATATGCCGAGTCCGTAATATAGCTTTAGAAAAAATACTAAAATCTCCCGGGCTATACGATAGTATTTATTGGTTTTATAATTAAGTTTATCATAAAAATGCTTTATTTATGTATCTTTTGGAATATGTCAGCTGAATTGTGTACTATGTTAGTACGATATTAAAAAAATCTGAATGATATGAAGTTGTATGCAACTGTATTGGTGTATTTTTTTATAATAGTTTCAGAAAAAGAAAAGTTTGTTATTTTTCTCTTTTTCTGAAATAATATTTTTAGAAAAAAAGAAAAACAACACTTCTTGTTGACTCGATGCAGAACTCTCTCCTTTCTTCACCCAAAACCCTCCTTTTAGAAAATCCATCAAGAGGAAGAAGTTCCCTCTCTCCTCATTGGAATAGACATTTTCTCAGCCGATGGTCTATCACCAATCTCGATACAACAATTCATCGTGTAGTCCATATTCCATCTGTAATTGTTTCGACCTGTGAAGTTCGTACAGGCAATCGCTAATTTCATGAGGTTTCATTATCCATGACACTGAATATTTGCTATCAGATTTGAGTGACAAGTTGTTCTCATTAGTATAAAACACTAATTTATTATTAAATTTTATAATGTATTTCGAGAAGACAATTAGCTACTCTAATAGAATTGCACAGATTTAAAATATATTAATATATATTGACATAAGATTGCATGTTTAGTCTGTGATAGTTGGACATTATTGCTGCATCTGCTTTCTATATGTTTTGATTGCTTTTTGATTAGCATTAGGAATTAAATAAATATTTATTTTCTAGACAGCTACAATTAAATTGAATTTTATTATTTAAAAAGAAATAAAAAATTTAATTTGGAGAATAGTGTTTAAATAATATATATATATTTTTTAAACAATGCAATATTTTCTTATAACATAATTTTTTTATATATGTAATACATTATGCATTATTTTTAATTATATGGTTTTGTTAGGTACTTGCCATAAATTTCACGATGGGAGTGAAACTTTTTTATTGACCTGTGGTACTCTAAAATGCAGTCTAGCATGGGGTGTTTCTGATGATGGTACAGTACTTGTGCCTTCTGATGTGGATTTACCTGTGAGGTGAGCATAAAACATTTGTGGGCTTTATAGAGGAATAAAATTCGTTTTATTAGCAAAGAATCTTTAAAATAATTTTTTAATAACTTTAGAAAGCTAAGAAAAAGAAATGATTGTCTGATTCCATAGTCCACCAAATTAAACCACATTTATATCGATTTTACTCTGCCCAGGATGTGTTAGAATCTGAAATAGTAACTTATTTATACTTTCAAAGCCACCAGTAAAGCAGGATATTCTGTAATGCATTTTAGAAAAAGTTTAGGGTTTCATTTGATATGCATTTTTAATTTATTATTCTAAAGCCTTAAGCATAGTTTTAATATGCATATATTCCACTTACCTGGTAATATTTCCAAAACATTTTCTGTAAGTATGTTGAATTTTATTGTATTTGCACTGTAACTAATAACAAGGTTTATCATGTATTCATTTGTTCTTTTAAGAATTTTTTTTAACTTCAAATACACAATAATACCATGATCTATCTATCTATTAACCATTGTGAAATGCCTTTCTTTAATTGAAAATTAACTTTATGCAGCTTTTGGTGCTAATTATTCAATATTTTATTCTGGTCTAAGTGATCCCAAGATGTCATCAAGACATGTTTGTTTACTTCCAAATTTATTGAAATATATTTTTGTTTTATTTTATAAATAGGTTAAGTGTTATGTATTTGTAATCAAACATTATTTATTTTGTTATTTTTAAGCAAAGTATGAAGTAATATGTCTTTAGGCATTGCTTAAAAGTAATTTATGGATTTTAGAAATTTTTTAGTATTTATGAAATGTGTTTGTTAACTAAATAAATATATTTTTTTTAATATAGAGAAGCAAAAAATCAAAATCCTCTGTCATATCTTTTAAGTGCTAGATTTTCAAACATTGAAAAATTGCATCAGTGGATAAAAAAATCTAATTTAGATCCTCATAATCCAGAAAATGCAGCTCTGTTTCATTTTTTTCAGGTAAATGATAATTTTCTTAAAATTCTGAAGACATTACTGATTTATTTTTAAATCTCCTTTCCATTTTTTTAATATTAAAATATTATAAATAGTTTTAAAATTAATTTTTGTGTTTATTCAATTTATTATAATAAGAAATGTAAACCATTGCTCACAGATGGATTATTCAGATGTTTCAATTCAATAAAATGGCTGCTAGTAAAAGTGTTTATACAAAAAAATTAAAAAATTCTCAACTCCTTCTTAAAATCTTGTTTAATTTAATTTTATGTTCATAAATATTAGATTTTGATAATTATTTTTTAACATTAACAGTAATTAACAATATTTTTATTAATTAACATTGTTTTTAATAAGCAACTTTAAAAATTTCACCTTTTTCTTTTTTAAGAAAATGTTTTGAATATAAATAATTCTATTCATCTTATCATATGTATATATATAGTTCATATATTATTGCAATTTGTGATTAAACTGTTGTATGCATACTTATGCCATGGAGAACAGTTTCATATTTCTTGCAATATTTTATATATCTATAGATGAATTATATAGATTTACTTCCATTCTATACTTTCTAGCATTGCTTCATATTTTATAAATGGAGGCAACATGATTAAATGCTCAATGTTATTGGTAAAAGAAATATGAACATTTAACACAGATATTTCCACAATAAAGATAAACTAGCAATATGTATATACATATGTATATTAATTTCATTTACCTCCATTCTATACATTATAAAGTTACTTTCTATCTGATAATAAAAAGCAACATGATTAAATGCTCTTTTATTGGTAAAAGAAATATGAATATTTAACAGATATTTCATACGGCATTTGGTTATTAATTTTAAGTCATCCTATTTTTAGGAGTTAGGCTTGGAAGAGGAAAGCACTGGGGAGGGTTTTGATTGCTACAGGCTGGAACCTTTGCAAGATGAAATGGATTTCTGCTCAATGGAAGAGATCGAGAACAACAAGCGTTTCCAAATTTTGCATCTCAGAGATCAAAATGAAGCAGAGTTTCAAAACTTAAGGATGATACCAGCGGATGAAAAAGACCTCAAAGAAGACATGATTGAGGTTTGTTTTATGTTATTTCTGACAGAAATGGATTTGAGCTATAGAGTTTAATGTATGGTTTTTTTTTTAAAATTCATTTCTCATGTGTATATTCTATATTGTCCACTTGTTTTGCATTTAAATCAATTCATTGTTTTTGCTTTTATATTTCTTGTTATTTATACATTATTGTAATTCATAATACTATTTATTGTTTCATATAATTTTTTTACAACAACCAAACTTTGTGCAGGTTTTAAATAAAAAAGAAACACTTATACTACTACTCATTATATTACTATTATAATAGTGTTGCATATTCTAGGAGAATGAGAGGGTTTATGCTAGCATAGGATATATACTACATAGGAAAAAGATTTTTAAACACTGTTAGCATTTAAAAATATTTATTTGCATATTTCTACATAATGGTGTGATTTTATCTTTGTAATATGATGTGCATGACTCATAAATAGAGTTCCATGGTATTAAAAGCAAGCTCTACTTTTAGAAATTATGTCTGCTATAGTCATTATGAGTCAATGATGTAATTTTTGTGATTTTGAAATTTGCATTTGTAAAATGTGACAAAGATTCCTGATTAAGGTTTTTTATAATGACTTGTGAAGAATAATTTTTATAAATAATTTGATTGGTGTAATTATTTATGCAAAAGGAGACAAAATGTCTGTATGTATTATTTATATACATTTTAGTATATAAAAAGTAACCAAAAACTAAAAAAATAGAAATAATATTTTTTGCATTTGTTCTTACAGAATAGATAAATTAATTTAGTGATTTGATATTATGTCATATAAATTGAGATCTCCTCAATGCTACAGGATTATTTCTGAAACAATAGTTTGATGGTTAGATGAAAATATTTCCAAAAAAATCTAAAAAAATGTTTTAAATATAAAACTTTTCAATTAAATTGTGACTAAATTACTTTTAGATACATATCAATCCATTTATAAAAGTGTGTGTGCCAAATATGAAATTGGAGTAAAGGCACATGTCATGTCCTTACTACCCCCACAAATCCACAAGCACATATTTTTTTTATCATAACTTCTTGCCCTTAATCTCTAGATTATATATTTAAAAAATTTAGAATTTCTGTATAAAGAGTATAGGTTGCTACATAACATCTGTTAATTTTTTAAAAAATTTTGTTAAAAATTTATTGTAAAAAAAAAGAGTACTTCCTACAAAAAATTTTTTTTGCCAAATATAATGGTTAGAACTTATACATAAGAGAAAAAAGAAAAGTAGATTGTATTATGGGAAAAGGTTGCGATAAAATTTCAAATATAATTAATTAGCACTCTTCTGAGAGCCAAATTAATTTGATTCTTATCAAATGATTAACTGGAATATTGATCAAATGAGGATGTCATTTACTGTGATACCAACCCAAGATTTTAATTTTTAGCAACTATAAAGATAAGAAATTGCTAGAATTTGCATTTTTTTTACAGTTTCTGCTATTTTAATTTTTAGTAACTATAAAGATAAGAAATTGCTGGAATTTGCATTTTCTTTTCACAGTTTCTACTATTTTAATTTTTTAATATGTTTTTTTTTTTTTTTTTTATTGTAAGATCCAAATCCGTCTTAAAATTAAAAAAAAAAATGTTATGATAATTTAATACCTTAACCAATGATATAAACGAAACTTGGCATGATACATTAAAAAGAACAAGTGTACAAGCGCCAATTGTTCTTCTATTATGCCCCACTGTAAATTGAAAGCTGGAAATTATTGTACTATTTTTGATGCACTGTCATTTTGTTATTTTTATTTAATTAAATATATTATGATTTAATATTACAAAGTTATTATTATTATTGCATTATATTTCTGTATAACATCATTAATGATTCAATATTTTGTGTTTAGTATTATTACTGTATGTTTTCCAGCTTTTGAATTCCCGAACAAATGACATCCAGAGGAAAGAAATAGTGGCAGAAGAGCAGAGAGAACAAGCTAAAAAGGTCATGCAAAAGGTAAGAGACTTGAACATCTTTTGAAATGGCAGGATGTTTGCTGTTCAGCATGCACCATGGATTTTGTCTTGGGAGGAGTTCAACAAAATAAATTGTAACCGTTTGAGAAAACTCAATAGGCCATACTAAATTATAAGTAATGAGAAATGTATCTAAAGTCGAAATTCCGATTTGAATTGTTATTTTTAATACTTTTTACATTGCATTCATTTGGTTCAAATACATAAAGAAAAGAACATTAAATCTAAGGACAGCTAAAAAAATTAAAATTTAATTTTTAAAACAATTATATAAAATTATAAATTAAAATTTAATCTTTTTTTTTCTTTCACCAGCTCACCAACTGCATCGTTGATGTCAATTTCAATATTTTGTTGAACATTTAATAAAGGTGAACCATTTAGATGTTCTTTTCATACTGTGTTTCTCAAATAGGTTTGCAGCTTTTTTAATGTAAAATATATGTCATTTATATATGATTTTACTAGCAGAATGACAAATATTTGTAATAAGTAACATATTAGGATACATATTCCTGTTGCATTCATCTAATGTTTCAATTTTGTTTTTATATATTGCAGTTTTGAAAATTTTATGGCAACACAATTGTAATTCACTTTCTAAAATGGAGGTGAAAGTTGAATTATTATAAAATTTACATAAGGCTATAAAGCCATGTAACTTTGTTTCTGTCACTTGGAAAAAAGGCATCCAATTCTAGTAATAATTTTATTGTGTTTAATAAAACTCTCTTTCAAGTGACTCAACGATTCATCTAAAAATGGTATATTGAATTGGCTGGTATGTGCTTAGAATTAATTCTAGTAAGATGATTTTCTATTCTTGTGATCCCTGTCCTTAGATTAAATTTTTTATTCCATAATTAATAGCAGTTAAAAAATTTGTTTAATTGAACTTCAGAATCTTTGCGAATAACATTAATTTGAACAGTAAAATTTAATTCAGCATTACTTGATTTTTCTAATAATTTGCACAAATGAAATGTATACCTGAACAATTTATCTATACTAAAAAATTTGTTTTGCTCAAGGCATGTAATAACTTTTCAGCAGTCTATATCTCTGTCAGATCTCTATAGACAGACCTATGTCTGTCAAAAAATTATCTCTTACTGAAGATTACAGAGGCTATTAGTATTTTTTTTAATTTCATCGGCCATTTAATTTTTAAAAAACCTATAATTTATTTACATACTTTGAAAAAAAAATTATTATCATGTGTGAACATGTTGTTCTTGTTAAAGGTCTGTGACGTCTCCAAAAATGTGAAGCTATAAGACCTATCTCTGTCATCCCAAGAAACTGTTTCTTCCAGGCTGTGAGACTGAAGACATCTAGCATTATAGTCACTGACTCGTTTCTTTCTATCCATATAGTAGGACACACATTGTCGTAATTTTTTTCCTTTTTGGATTCTGGGACATATTCAATTGCTGTCGATACGTTTTGTTCTTTCGAAGGAGGAAAATAATTACAACTTTTAACGATTATGATCAATATATTTCACTTTTATAACATTTCCTATTGGCAAAATCAAACTGTTGAATGTGCAAAGAGTACTTAAGGATATGTTGTTGTTGCTGCTTATCCCCATGATTTAGAATCCTAAACTAAGTAGATCATGCTGCATCAATAGATCTTAAACGGTCCTCCCCTCATTCAACAGTTGCCTCACAGAGGCACCAATACAATCGATGAGATGAGAGGGAGACGCGATGGCCGAACAATGACAAAGGGTATGTCTTCTCGCATGCTACATGTCTAGTATCTTATTCGTCATTTTGAAGACATGCAGATAAACAAATATTTTGTTAAAATGAGAAAAAAAAAAAAAAATTATATTATTTTTCACATATTATTTAAATGTCAACAAATATTACTAGATTATATTCAAATAAAATGTTTTGAAGGAAAGTTAAAAGAAACATTTTTATTTTTATTAATTGCGTGAATGATGTCTGTTATTCGTAATGCTGACTTTTCTGAAGGACTATTTTATCAAAGTGAGAACTTTTTGGTTGGATTATTCATAAATTTCATTATATATATAACATTTGTACGTATTTATGTCAGCTTTCTTAATAATGACTTTCATGAATGGCAATTCTGCCACCACAGTCACTTTTAAATTAGAACATTTCAAAATTTTCTATTTTTATAAATTTGTTATTTAAAAGTAATGATAATGATTTTTGAACTGGAACAGAATGGGGATCATTTTTTTACAAATTTTACTGTTATTTAAAGGTAACGATAGTGTTATTCAATTCCTTCTATTAGCTCCCACTCTCCCTATATATATCTTGTTCAAATTTTCAATCGTTCATGAAACACCTTTTTATTTATCCACTCCAGTTCAAATACATTTTTTTTGAACTTGTAGTGGATGGCACTCGATGTTAATACAGTTTTTTTTCAAATATTAATTCAGTCATTAAATTTGATTCATTCATTTTAGTTTTTTTTTAGATTTAAGTTGCATATATCTACCGATAGATGGCGCCAGACAAACTTAAAAAAATGAATGAAAATTATTTATAAAGGACTTATAACAATATGTTATGTTATTTTGCATTAGGTGAGAGAAGAAGTCGCCAAACGTTTTTACGTTTCGCAACACCAGAAAATGTTGGAGGATGTTGTAGCAGAAGAAAAAGTGCCAAGTATTGGGTGAGAAACACTTTTACATAATTTAGAAACTAATTTATTCGAGTTTATTTAGGATATCTTTTGTTATAGTGGTTGATTTCTATTTCAGAACGATCGGATTTAGTTTATTGAAATTCTTTCAAACGAAGCGGCCACTGCATCCGGAAAGGAAAGACAGGAAGAAAGTTATTTGTTCCAATGCCAACTTGGATGTCAAAATTATAGTCAGGATATTGCACGCATCGAATGTTCCTGTGCGTAAACAGCTGAGTCCAATTAAAAAAAAAAGCGAACAAAAAAACGGTGGTTAGTATATGTAATAAAGATCTGTTTTATGATTTTTAGTTCATTTCATATTTTTAAAGAGTTTTCAAACTCGTTAAAATATACAATTAATGTACATCGAAAGTTTTATCATGCAAAGACATCTTAAATAAATAAATTTAAGACAGAAAAAGTAAATACAAAATGAAATCCGCAATGTGAAAAAATACAAACAAAACAAAAACAATGAATCAATGTGTAAAAGTAATCAAGTCGCTAGCAATAAGTAAACGATTCTTTAATGTTATTCATTTTTATAATTAAAAAAAATTTATTTTTTTTAAGTCAATTCCTACTTTTTTTTTCATAGTATTGCAGAAAGTCCTTTATAAATAATATTTGAAATTTTTCTCTTACATTTGGTGCCATCTATTGGTAGATACATACAACTTAAATCTAAAAAAAACTAAAATTAATTAATTAAATTTAGTTACTGAATTAATAGTTGAAAAAATTGTATTAACATCCAGTGTCATCCATTACAAATTGAAAAAAAAAATGCATTTGAACTTGATTGAATGAATAAAAAGCATTTTATTAACAATTGAAAATTTGAACAAGATATATATAGAGAGAGAGTGGGAACTAATAGAAGGAATTGAAAAAGTAAATACAAAATGAAATCCGCAATGTGAAAAAATACATATAGAAATAAAAACAATGAATCAATGCGTAATAGTTATCAAGTCGCTAGCAATAAGTAAATGCTTCTTCAATGTCATCCATTTCACATTTGATGGAATTGGTTTCAACATAAATATGCCTATTTGTTTAAAAAGCAAAAAGAGTGATGAAATGCATTTGTCTATTTGCAGACACTGCCATGCTCTTTGAGAGTCAGGTGCAGCCCTTTGTGGAGGTGATGTTTCAGAGGACATCCATGAAGACGGGAATAGCGGAAGGACCACATCCAACCTGGAATCAGGAATTAGAACTTCCTTTTCGGTGCGTCTCTGGTGTTGTTCATTTTGAGTGAAATGATGCCGAACAAGAACTTTTTAATTTGTATGTCACGTGAACACTTTTCCTCTCTTAACTGTAACCAACCGTACTTCGGTTTAAGAACTGTACTTCCTTGTTAGTAGTTAGCCGCGCTAAGAAGCGCTTTCTCTGTCTGTATGTCTGTCTGTAAATTTTTGTATCTTCTCGTCATTAATATGCTGAAATAAAGTATTTAAATAAGAATATTGGATGTAATTGGCTGCTTCCCGCCCCTTTGGATACCTCTTAATAATCCTGGAACTGGAATGGTAAGAGAAATTTTATATGAACCTTTCTAGCTTTATTTTGGAGGATTGTTTTGGTGAGGTAAAATTTGGCATCCCTGCCGGGATTGTAGTCAGTTAATACTTAGATAAGATACTTTTAATTTTGAAATGGCGAGTGACGAAAATAGTAAAGAGAAATTATATTTGTTAAAAAAGAAACGGGGTGTTTCTAGAACATCCGTTACAAAAATTCTAACAAAATTAGAATCGGAACTATCGAACATTGAAGAAATAGATATTGATAAATTAGAAGAATTAGTTGAAATGCTAACTACTAAACATGACTCGTTGAAAGAGATAGATAACAAATTAGAACCTCTTTACGAAGTAGAAGATATTGAAACTGAAATTGAAAATACAGACGAATATGATGAAAAAGTTGCCCTGTGGAAATTTCGTGCAAATAAAAAAATTCGCTTGTTAAAAAAAAATTGAGTGAAAATAAATGCGAAACACGTTCCGAACAAAATAAAGAATTAAATGAGTCGAAACAAGTGGATAGTGTAAGAGTAAAATTGCCGAAATTAAATATTTCAAAATTTTATGGTGATATCAATCAATGGCTAACGTTTTGGAATAGTTTTGAATCTGCCATTCACAATAATGATTTATTAAATAAAGTAGATAAATTTAATTACCTTAAAGCACATTTAGGTGGTACTGCTTTAAATACTGTAGAAGGTTTTTCTATTTCTGCTTCTACATATGATTCGGCAATTAATTTATTAAAAGAAAGATTTGCAAGAAATGATCTATTGATACATACTCATATGAATAATATTTTTTAAACATAAAATCATTGAGAAATTCCAACGATATTTGTTCTTTTAGAAAATTCTATGACAAAATTCTAACAGAATTAAGAAGTTTGGAAAGTTTAGATTTGAAAACAGAAAATTATTCCGCAGTTCTCTGCCCAATAATTCTAAAAGCCCTTCCTCAAGATATTCTTATAGAATATAATAAAACTGAGAATGAAAATGCTTATAATAATATCGAAGAACTACTGAAGTTTTTAGCTTTGACCTTGAGATCGAGAGAACGCGCAGTCATGATGAGCAATAATTTCGCAATCACTTCTGATTTTCGACCTCGGCCCTTTTCGCCTCTCGATAAAGTAAA
Source organism: Caerostris darwini (assembly GCA_021605075.1). Lineage (NCBI taxonomy): Eukaryota > Metazoa > Arthropoda > Arachnida > Araneae > Araneidae > Caerostris > Caerostris darwini. The sequence continues at coordinate 120,893 of BPLQ01009812.1, read as the reverse complement.
CAACCGCGGCTCAAGAAGTAATAAATTAGGCTGGGAAAGAATTCCTTCAGTAGCAGAATTAGTTTCGACTAATGTTAAAGAAAGAAATAAAAATATAACAAATTGCGTTTTTTGTGAGTCATCGGATCATCCTAGTTCTACTTGTGAATACGCAATAAATTTGTCTATTGAAGAAAGAAAAAAATATTTTGATGAAAAAGGGAGCTTGTTTTAAATGTCTTGAAACTAAAAAACATATTTCTCGATTTTGTAAGAGTAATGTAATTTGTTCCCACTGTTCAGGAAAACATTCTTCGATCATGTGCTTTTCAAAATTTAAACAGAAACAAATTAATAAAAATGAATCTTCAGAAACTACTGTTCTTACCAATCAGTCATCTTTGAATGAAGTTTATTTGCAAACATTAGTAGTTCGAATCCAGAATAAAAACTTAGAACATTATATTCGGGTAATTATTGATACTGGATCACAAAGAAGTTATATATCAAAATTTGCTGCTGAAAATATGGGTTTTGATATAAAAGGAGAAGAATTGATTACTCATGGGCTATTTGGAGGAACAGAAATTACTGAACGCCATAACCGTTATATGATACAATTAAGTAGTTTAGATAAAATGAATAATATCAAAATAGAAGTAATGGATCAAAACAAAATTTGTGCATCAATTCCAAAAATTAGAAGTTCAGACTGTATAAATGATTTAAAAGATAAAAGAATATTTTTGAGTGACATTTCGCCTAAAAGCAAAATTTGCTTGCATGAACAAAATACTAATGAGATTCATGTTTTATTGGGGGCAGATGTTGCAGGAAAGTTATTTACAGGAAAAGTGGAACATCTTCCATGTGGATTAGTAGCTGTTCAGACAATTCTGGGATGGACAGTAATGGGAAAAATTTCTGATGCTAAGTTAGATAGTTCTCTTCTTGTTCTGTCATTACACATAAATGATGCTAAAATTACAGACTTATGGAATTTAGATTCGTTGGGTATTTTAGATCCTAGCGAAAAGCAATCGAAAGAAGAAATGCAGAAATTAGTTTGGGAACATTTCGAATCAACAGTTAGCAGAGAAAATGACGGAAGATATATAGTATCTCTTCCTTGGATAGATAGATGTCCTTCAATTCCTGATAATAAATATTTGGCTCAGAAACGTTTAAAAAATACTGTTAAAAATTTGAATGCAAACAACTGTTTAGTAGAGTATGAACAAGTGTTTAAAGAATGGGAAGAAGAAGATGTTATCGAAGAAATAGTACCTGATCCAAATTGTTATGAAGTCTCAAGTGTACACTATTTGCCGCATCGAGCTGTCATAAAAGAAAATTCTACTACCAAAATAAGACCAGTTTTTGATGGTTCAGCTCGTGTTAATAACTCTATATCTTTGAATGATTGTATTGAAAAAGGACCCAATCTCATTGAACTGATTCCAGCTGTTTTGAATCGATTTAGGTTGGGTAACATTGGTGTCACTGCTGATATTCGTCGAGCATTTTTACAGATATCTTTAAATGAAATGGACAGAGACTATTTACGCTTCTTATGGTGGAAAGAAGGTGATCCTGAAAATGAAATTATTTATAGACATTGTAGAGTTGTTTTTGGCATTAATTGCAGTCCCTTTTTGTTAGCTGCAACTCTCAATCATCATTTGAATCAGACAACCAAAGAATTTAAAGAGATAGCTGAAAAACTACAAGAATCTTTATATGTGGACAACTGCGTAGCAAGTGTTGATTCAGAAGAAGAATTAAAGTATTTTTGTAATGAATCACAGAAATTATTGCAATCAGCTAAATTTGATCTACGTGGTTGGAAACATACTAAATTTAAAGAAACTGTATTGAATCAAGAGGAGAATGAAGATGAAGTCGAAGTTCCTTTGTTAGGTTTATCTTGGAATACAGTTGATGATACTTTATCATGTGATTTCAGAAAATTTAAATTAGAAGATGAACCCATTACAAAAAGGAAAATATTGTCCTTAGCTCATAAGATTTTTGATCCAATAGGATTCACTTGTCCTGTGACATTAGTTCCGAAGATAATACTACAAGAATGTTGGAAAATCAAAGTTTCTTGGGACACAAAATTGCCAGAAAACATAGTAAAGATGTTTAAGAAGTGGAAAAACCGAATTATCGAATTAAAGAAAATTGCTATCCCTCGAAGATTATCCCGATTGTCATTCAAGCAGGGTAAATTATCTATCCACGTATTCTGCGATGCCTGCAAAACATCTTATGCTACTTGCATATTTTTAAGAAATGAGTTTCAGGATCAAGTGACTTGCCAACTACTTCAAGCTAGATCCAGAGTAGCCCCTCTAAAGAACATAACTATCGTGAGGTTAGAATTACTAGCCTGTTGTATTGGAGCAAGACTTGCTGATACAGTTAAGAAAGATTTGAAACTTGAAGATGTTGATGTATTTTATTGGTCAGACTCTATGGACGCTTTACATTGGATCAAGAAAGAAGGCCCATGGAAGACATTTGTTGAAAATAGAGTCAAAGAAATTAGAAAATTATCTGAAGTAACTTCATGGAAATTTGTACCTGGTCATCAAAATCCAGCTGACCTTCCCTCACGAGGTTGTAATGCCGAAGAATTAGTGAAATCTCAATGGTGGGAGGGACCTAGTTGGCTCTATCAATCTTTTGAAAAATGGCCTACTTCTGAAATGTTTCCTGATTTAGAAGTTGTTAATTCAGAAAAAAGAAAAGTTGTTATATCTGCATCTAATATCGAAACTGAAACTTTTGAATATTTTTTAAGAATTTCGTCTTACAAAAAGATCGTAAGAATTATGGGGTGGATACTTCGTTTCATCAACAATATTAAGAAAAGGGTAAATGAAAGAACTTTTTGTAACTTAAGTGTTGAAGAATGTGATAAAGCGGAGAAAATAATTTTAAGAAAAGTTCAAAGAGAATGTTTTGAGAAAAACAGAAATCTTTCAATGCAGACCTATTTAGATCCAGATGATCTCCTTAGAGTAAAGACAAGAATTATACAAAGAAAAGATCAAGACAGTTTTCGATATCCAATTTTGCTACCATCAAAGCATCATATAGTAGACAAATTAATATTTGACAAGCATGTTGAACTTTGCCATGCAGGTATACAAGTCTTGATGTCTACGTTACGAGAAGAATATTGGATTATAAAAAGCAGAAAGACTATTCGTCAAGTCATTAGAAACTGTCTCCGATGCAAAAGATTTTCCATACATCCTCTTCAATCTATTAGTGCTCCACTCCCCGAAGATAGAATAAGAGAAGCTCAAGTATTCGAAGTCATTGGTGTAGATCTGTGTGGACCATTGTTTTTGAAAGACAACAAAAAATGTTGGATTGTCTTATTTACTTGTGCTATTTTTCGTGCTGTTCATTTAGAACTTGTAAGTTTTCTTTCTACAGATAGCTTCATATTAGCTTTAAGAAGATTTATCTCTCGTAGAGGAAGACCTTGTACAATATATTCTGATAATGGTACAAATTTAGTTGGTACATCTAATGAACTGAAATCTGTTAATTGGGAAAAAATAGAAGAATTTGCTGCCATTAAGAAGATTAATTGGAAATTAAATCCGCCATCAGCTCCATGGTGGGGTGGATTTTGGGAAAGACTTATTGGTATGTTAAAAGGAATAATGAGAAAAATCTTGGGTAAAGCTAGTCTGCATTATGAAGAAATGCATACTGTTATATGCGAAGCAGAAAGCATAATTAATTCAAGACCATTAACATATCTGTCTGAAGACATAGAAGATCTTATTGCACTTACACCAGCAATGTTCATTCAAGAAATAAAAGAAGTTGGAATGCCGGATTTAGATCAGATGGATTCTAAAAGAATGAATAAACGATTTATGTATAGACAAAGACTTCGTGAAGATCTCAGAAGGCGATTTCGAAATGAATACCTTGGTCAACTAAAAGAATTTTCCAAACTCCAGGAAGAAGCAAAAATTAAGGAAGGTGATATCGTCTTGATTGGTGATAGCAACATGAAAAGACTAAATTGGCCTTTAGCAAAAGTAGTGAAACTTTTTCCTGGTAAAGACAATAAAGTTCGAGTTGTTGAATTGAAAACCAAGAATGGGTGTTTCATAAGACCTATACAGCGCTTATATTCATTAGAAATTAGACAAGATGAAAGGTGTGCCTTGCAGAGTAGGACTCCACCATCTGACTCCTTCCGCAACAAGTGCCCCGACACTGATGATTCCACATCAGATCCAGTGACTGTCATCGAATCCAGTGATTGTCCACAATCTATTGACTGTCAACCATATGACAGGTGTGATAATAGTGATACTTATCAGACATCCCGTTGTGGAAGAATCCTAAGATCTCCTAAGCGACTGGACTTATGATTTTGAGTTTCATTATTCTCTTGAAACTCAAAGGTGGGAGAATGTCGAAAATGATGCCGAACAAGAACTTTTTGATTTGTATGTCACGTGAACACTTTTCCTCTCTTAACTGTAACCAACCGTACTTCGGTTTAAGAACTGTACTTCCTTGTTAGTAGTTAGCCGCGCTAAGATGCGCTTTCTCTGTCTGTATGTCTGTCTGTAAATTTTTGTATCTTCTCGTCATTAATATGCTGAAATAAAAAAAAGTATTTAAATAAGAATATTGAATGAATTGGCTGCTTCCCGCCCCTTTGGATTAATTGGCTGCCTTCCCGCCCCTTTGGATACCTCTTTCTTAATAATCCTGGAACTGGAATGGTAAGAGAAATTTTTGTATGAACCTTTCTAGTTTTATTTTGGAGGATTGTTTTGGTGATAGTAGAACCTTGCTTGCAGTTGCCTGAAATATTTAGAGATCAGGTATTGTTTCGCTGCTTTGTGTTAATTGAATGTGCAAGCATCATTAAAATAAATCCTTCAAATAACATATTTATTCGAGAGTAGTTTTATTCTAATGATGGTGAAATACATATAAAAATAATTTATAACTGAAAAGAAATTTGTAAATATAGTAAAAGTAATCTATAAAATTAAAATTTCGAAAAACTTTTTATTGATTGAGTGAATATTTATAGATCGAAAATTTGTATTTACTTGATAAAGTCCATTAATTAGTACACATTATATAAAAATAATGGTATCTAAAATACATAAAAATGTATGAACATTGTAATTTATATCAAGTATTATTGCTGAAAAAAATATTCATTTTACTAGAGGTTTTTTGCAGTACTTATAGTTGACGTTTTAAAATTCTTTGATATATAAGAGTTTTAAAAAACCTTCAATTCCTTCTATTAGCTCACACTCTGCCTATATATATCTTGTTCAAATTTTCAATCGTTTATAAAATACTTTTTATTCAACCACTCAACTTAAAGTACATTTTTTTTAACTTGTAGTGGATGACACTGGATGTTAATATAGTTTTTTCAAATATTAATTCATTCATTAAATTGAATTAATTAATTTTAGTTTTTTTTTTAGATTTAAGTTGCACGCATCTACCAATAGATGGCACCAGATAAACTTAGAAAAAGGAATGAAAATTATTTATAAAGGACTTTCTGCAATAGAGTGAAAAAAAAGGAGGAATTGACTTAAATTTTTTAATATTTTTTTTTATATTACTTGTTGTTATTTCAATTCTAGTTCGAAAGTGCAGAGCCTGAAAAGGTACTGAATGAGGTGGAGAAATGGCGCCAATCTGTGATTCCTCGGTTTCCAGATCGCATGATTAAGTTGATGTCAGTGGATTTAAGTGGAAAATGGATATTCGTGACTCGGTTCCTTCGTTCCCTTGCCCCACCCGAAGAACTCCTAGTTGGCAATAGAGAATCTTTGGAAACCATGGTATGAGGAATTCTGATAGTTCTAATAAAATAAAATTGATGTGTTTACGGATAGGGTGGTTATAATTGAAATATCATGTTCAGATTACTGGAAAGGAAAAATTAGTGGTCGTAAAGGCTCGTGATCACCAAGGCGACAAGATGCAAGCGAAAAAATTTGACCAATCACTAGCCTCACCGCGGTCGCCTGAAACCGGTTTGCAGTCCACCGCTTGGAGTTGCCCAACTTTCAACTCGAAGCGGTTTTTCACTAGCCGTAATGCTATTTCTGACGTTTCGCTGTGAAGGGGTCGAAAAAATTTTGTCGCTTGCCTCTTGCATCTTCACGTCTCTCGCCTCGGTGGGAACGAGCCTTAAGAACACCAAATATGATTGGTAGTTACTTAATTTCAAATTACTAAAAAATAAATGATACAAAAAATACTCATAGGAGAAGAAATGGCACAGCAAACAATCCTTAACATTAACATAATTCAATGAAATGGCTTTGCAGTTGTAATGTTTATTAACTGTGTATTGAAAGTGGTATAAACGATTGCAATACTTGAATATTTAGGTAAACTTTTTTGCAAATATTCTATCTGACATGAGTTAAAAAAAAAAAAAAAAAAAAAAGATTTAAAAAAAAATAAGAGATTTTTTTCTGAATTGTTTTTATGCAATTTGCTATAAAAAAATAGGTCCAATTTTTGTGGAAACATTCCACAATTGTTACGGTCTTAAATGGTCTGACCGTACTTTATTGCTAAAATTGTTTTACAAAAGATGAAAACGTTGCTATCTTTCTTCACTTATATGTGTGTTTGATATCATTATTTTCAAGCGACATCCAGAGAATAATTCGACGTTTCGAGAAAGCTGGAAACTTCAGAACTGTAACTTATCGGTCAACTCAAAATTTGATCAACGGTCAGCGAAATCTGTGACAACATAAGTGACCGAAGAGGTTGCGGCTGTTATAAGTGTGCAGAACAGCCAAAAGGAGACATGAAACAATCCACAGCCTCCAAAAGCCTGTTCAGTTGGAGCAGCGTGTTAAAGAGATATGCTGCAAGTTTTCGTTATTCCTCAGCTCTGCCATAATCCAGCTACTAGTTGGAAGCATCGGCCTACTGTTGGTGCGATAGCATTTTACAGAGGACCGAGTAATCAATCATGCATTCTCCTCTTCATAATTGTTGCATTCATCATATATGGACTTTGGTTGTAGATGCAAAAATGGCTTATAAGATTAGCAAGTGACTTTGAGTATAATAAGATAATTTTTATTTAAGATAATAGACAGTCAAGTGCTTGAACTTAAGGATTAAAACACTCTAATTATTCTAAAAGTATTCATTTTTTTTAAATTGAAAATTAAGAACCAGTCATTCTGTAAGTCGCCATTTCTGTAGCCAATAATAGCTCGTTTAAGTATGCTCATGGCGTACAGATTTTTTTTTTTTTTTTTAGCATTAACGTGATTTTTCCACTAAAATTCATTTAGTAGTTTGAAAAATACTAAATGAATTTTAGTCAACTTCCTTAATTTTGTTTCTTCATAGAAGGATGGATAATTTTTAGTCATTTGCTGAATTAAATAGGTTTAGTGAAAATCTTGAAGGTTCGACACGTATCTAAACAACATATTTATGTTCATTCATTTTAATAATTAATTGGAATTATAACGCACGAAAGGTTACATTAATAGAGCTATTAAAATACATTTTCTTACACTAGAAAATTAAACTTTCATGCTTTATTTATCGTTTAACTCAACAGGCTATCATTTGGCCAAAATTCATAATATTTACCTTTTGTGCCATTTAATATGTGATAGAAATTATTTTTATACTTTATTATAATCGCGCATTGTTTTTATTTCCCAAACAGGAATTGCTGGCTCGTTTTGTTTCATTGATTCCCACAGTTTCTGATAGCATTACGTTTCCAGGATTATGTGATATTTGGAGTACATCTGATGTAAGTGTTTAGTCATTTTTTTACACGCACGTTCAGGATGTCTAATCAATGAAATAAAACAATGAATTTATTTGATGAATAAAATAGTCTTGTTAAAATAATCTTAATATTTTATTTAAATAAGAAATACATTTTTTGTAGATAGATCCATCCCAGAAATGTCACTAATATCCTATAGAGTTCTACAGCCTGGTATACAGGATATTGGAAGATGATGCTTTCAGAGCGTCATACAAAAGGTTGTGATACATTCAGAATGTGGTGGTGGTGGGGGGATACAAAATGTTTTACAAAAAGTAGTGATACTGGATGGTGCGGTTTTTGATGTCACACAAAAAATGATGATACAGAATGTCATGTAAAAATTTTGGTACAGCTTATCATACAAAACGGGGTAATACAGGGTAAAGAATAGGAAGTTAATGGTACAGAGTTTCATATAAGGTATTGATGATATTGGTGGTCTTAAGAGGTGGCAGTATATACCAAAACAACTTTTATGACAGGTTGCATGGTCTCAAATGAAATTCAAAGATTCCAGAGGTGAAATTGAGAAGACGAGACAGAAGTTAAACTATCGTATAAGTTATAAAATCAAGTTTTTTGAGGAAAAAAAAAAAATTCATTGTACTTATTGAACATGGCACGAGCCCGATCTATCATACTTCAGTGCCTTCCATGGCAGGGAGCAGCCATGAAAATGACCCAGAGGCTCATGTGCTGATCTGCAATTATCTTCGAGATTTCGGAATTACTCCACGAGGATTTTTCCAAACGTAGCCCTGACTGTATCTTTTTTCTTTGCATCGCGAAAGCATTTGATAAGATTTGACATACCGATTTGCTTTTATGAATTACACCTCCGCTCGTTAAATATTAAATATAAATACTAAAATATAAAATACTTAAATAAAAAATATTTAAGTATTTTATATTATTTTATTATATATTTTTTTACTTAATATTAAATGCTTAAATATTTTCTACTTAATATTACTACTAAAATATTTTCTTGAATATTTTAGTAGTAATTTTAAATAAATAAGTGATGAATATTATTACTATTTAAATATTTTTCTCGAAAATCGAAATTTTAAATTCTAAAATGGATAATGCCTTCTCCTTTTTCCTTAATAAGGCTAGTGTAAACACGCCCAAGGTTTTCTCTTTATCGCCATTACTCCTCAATATCTACGTAAACGATTTCCAGCGCTCTCCGAACATCATTAACGCCATGCACGCTCACGATACATAATTAATCAAAATAAAAAAGAAGAGTCTATAACATTTATTTCAGGATGCGTTTGGGGTCTGAATGGTCGAGTGGCTAGCGCTCTGGCCCTCGGTACCGCAGGTATCGGGTTCGATTCCCGGCGGTGCCATGCATGTTTGTAGTGGTTCGGAATCCACTTTAAACCCGTAGGTCCCGGGCTTCTATGACTGTAAGAGCATTACGGAGCAAAAGTCAGACTTCTACCTACGGGTGCTCCATCACAACAGAAGCTGCTTCCTTCCCCTTCAACCATGAGTCCATACGGGTTCGTGGGCTTGGTCTACATTAGATATCTACCAAGTGGGATAAGTAACAACTTAACAACAAGATGCGTTTAATTTGATGAATTGCTGAAATTTTTTCATGTTCTTTTTCTTTAAAATACAGCGCCAAACATATGATTTTGGTTTAGTTGCCGAAATTTTTGGTTTTACATGTTTTACCGCAATATGCTTTCAGCAATTCCTCCAAATGCTGACCGGTGATGAAGAGGAGCACGCCATCCTGCTGTGCAGCTACTTCCTGCACCTGGGGAAGAAATCCATGTTGCTCCTGGGATCGGGCATCCCGGAAGGACCCACGGCGTATGTGGCGACGTGGGAGTCCCAGTCCGACGTGTCTGTTTGGAATGCGTCCACTGGAGATCATTTCAGTGTCAGAGACAATCACTGTCCTCTGCAGACAGTTGGCTGTTTGATCAGCCCCGATAATGTAAGTATGCGAGTTACCCTGATTTCTTGCCTACAATCCACATTTCGTTATAATTCCAAGCGTAATTTTCTGCCCTAAAATGATAATAAATAATATATATATAACCCCCAACAAGCAGTCTGTTTCGACGAATTCGTATCAAACCAAATATCAATTACAGTTGCAGTTAAAAATGTCAAATCTTACACACTCACACACAAAAGAGGCAAAATGGCGGGATAGATGCCGAATTATAGGTTTAAAAAACTTTAGAATTTTGTGGTTCGCATTATTAGCCGCGGCGACATTCTCTGACTATTCTCATCCCCCAGATATTTTATAAAAATTAATTCTATAATTAAAAATACTTTTTGCCGGAAAAATTAAATTTTTGTGAAAGAAATGGAAAAGAAAAAAAAAAAAAAAAAAAAAAAAAAATCTTATTAAATAATAGTAATAATAATAATTACAATAGTTCATTGTATTAATTTTGATTTTGTATTTGCTAGAATGTCGGATTTTTATATCATCTACGAAGGATGCGAACGTGCGCGAATACGTTCAATATTTGCATGCTTAAATTTTTATCTAGCGTGAGTTTATCCCTTTAAAACTAAATCGATTCTAGTCTCTAACGTGCCGGATTAAAGAACGTCTACTGTAAATAGTTTTTTTTTTTTCCTTTTCAGAATTACTCTGATAATCTTACAGAAAAGGTGCATTTCCATTGGCGACGTTCGCGAACTTTGACGGATCAAATTAACAATCGAGAACGATTGGCAGTAGTGAATCATTCAACCGATCACTCATCTGATTCGTCAAAAATGACGTGACGTTGCTAATGAAAATGCATCCGAGGTTAATGTTTGATTTATTCAAATATTATGTATATTATTATTACATATTCATATATTTTGTATGAGAAATTATCAATGAAATATTTGTAAGCATGAATAATTTAGTTTTCTTCGTTAAAAATATAACAATTTGTTGCGTGTATTTAATTTTCCATTTAAATTGCAAGGTGTGGGCCAATATTCAGAAAAACAATCATCCGTCCCGCATCAATTTTGATGTAAGCAAGTCTGGTGATTGGAAACCGTTCTTCAGCCGCAGCTTTCCAAATCCCGGGCTGAGAAGTATACAGGTACGCTTCCGTGTTTACTGTTTTCATTTTTTTTTCTTCAAATAAAAAAAAAAAAAAAATTAAAAGATTTTTAGCCTTAATATACAGAGTGTTCGGACACTACCTCATAAACTGCACAGGGTAAGAATTCTCTCTCCGAGTATATAAAAGTTGCCTATTGGACATCTACGGCGCATGATGTTCGGGTAAATTGTGAAAAAAACAAGTAATATAAAAAAAAAAAATTAAAGTCAATTCCTACTTTTTTTTTCACTCTATTGCAGAAAGTCCTTTATCAATAATTTTCATTCTTTTTTTTAAGTTTATCTGGTGCCCTCTATTGGTAGATATGTGCAACTTAAATCTGAAAAAAATAAATAAAATGAATGAATTAAATTTAATGAATGAATTAATATTTGAAAAAACTGTATTAACGTCAAATGTCATCCGCTACAAATTCAAGAAAAATGTATTTGAACTGGAGTGAATGAGTAGAAAGTATTTCATGAACGATTGAAAATTTGAACAAGATATATATAGGGAGAGTGTGTGAACTAATAGTAGAAATTGAATCGAGAGATCTTTAGCCTTAATATACACAGTATTCGGACACTACCTCATAAACTGCACAGGGTAATAATTCTCTCTCTGAGTATATAAAAGTTGCCTATGGTACATCTACGTTGTATAATGGTCGGGTAAAGTGGGAAAGAAACGATATGGAAACTGAACTTTTGGAACAACGATAATTGCAAATGACACAGGAAGGTGATTGAAAATGATCATCGTCCATATGTACTACAGTGGCTAACAGTACACGATTCTACAGCCTTGTGCCCACAAAAGCAAAGGGAACATTCTGTAGCAACTCGTATTTGACACACCAACTTCTTTAAGATGCAGGTATTAATAACTCGAGGAAGAGACCTCTGGTGGTGTTTGACACTGATTATGAGGTCTTCCCCTAATTGGAGGTTTACATCAGGGATCAATCTGTTGCAATTCCTAGCTGCTTTGTTTTGCTTTAAATTTTATTTTTTTATTTATTTTTTCTGAACGATCATCTTTTGTGTTGTGTTGGTGTTGTGCTTAAGCGACATTTAAATGGTGGCTAACGATAATTTTTTTTATTTTAAATTTATTTTATTTAATTAAACCTTTGGCCTATCTCAAATTCACTTGCTGATTCTTGTCTTACTAAGCTGCTGCTTTTTTTTTTTTTTTTTTTTTTTTGCTGTTCCATACTGCACTTATCAGGGCCTGAATGGTCGAGTGGCTAGCACTCTGGCGCTCGGTACCACAGGTTTCGGGTTCGAGTCCCGGCTTTGCCATGGGTGTTTGTAGTGGTTCGAAATCCACTTTAAAAAGTAGGTCCCGGTCTCATAGGATCGTAGAGCGTTGCGGGGGCATTGTTACTTCGCGTCCGTGGCTTATCTTCAAGTTACACGCGCCCCCTGGGTCATGCAAAGTGAGTACGTCTGTGCAGCACTTGCCTTAAGGCATCCAAGACCAAGCTGTCTGTGTTTGCCAGCTGCATTGGAAAGAAAAAAAAATACTGCAGTTATCTGTGCCCTTTCACCTGTCTCAACAATGTATGGATTGTTTTATGCAGATGCTGTAATTACCTAAATATGTGTAATGATGGAATACTGCTATGCTGTATTTATCGAATATTATCTTTTCAAATTTTATGATTCAAATGTATATTCTTCACTTGTATTTTTTTCTCAACCAAACTCACTGAAGTAAAATATATTGAAATATTTCAGAAGTTATTAAATTTCAGGTCGTATCTGTTGGTTTGCAATAAATTATGAAGTATTGAGATTATATTTTTCCAATGTTTTACTTTTGAATTGTGTAAAAACTGGGAATAAAGGCTTAAAAAAACTATATGAACTCTTAAAGATGATAAAGCTTCAATGAAGTTTGAATGAAAGATTCTTAAAATGAAGGAACTGTTAATAATGTCTGACACCCTTTTTGATTGTTTTAAAATTTCTTTCAGCCCTCCTTCTTAACATATAATGCGAGTGATTCAGACTATGTGCAGAAACTTCAAGAAGATTTAAAGAACAGTCTCAAGGAAAGCATTAAAAATTGGAGGTCTAATATTTCCACTACTTGGAATAGTAACTGCAATAAAATATTACATAAAATTTTAACCAGGTGAGAAATATATATATATATATATATATATCTTTTTATCGTAATTTATTAAACGTTTTCAATATTTTTAACTAATGAACTTAAATTGAAATTACAAAAAACAAGTAAAAAAAAAAAAAATTTAAATCAATTCCTACTTTTTTTTTCACTCTATTGCAGAAAGTCATTTATGAATTATTTTCATTTATTTTTTAAGTTTATCGGGCTCCATCTATTTGTAGATGCATGCAACTTAAATCTAAAAAAAAACTAACATTAATTAATTAAATTGAAAGAATGAATTAATATTTGAAAAAACTGTATTCACATCCAATGTCATCCACTACAAATTTCAAAAAAAGTATTTGAAGTTGAGTGGACGAATAAAAAATATTTTATGAACGATTGAAAATGTGAACAATATATATAGAGGGAGAGAGTGAGCTAATAGAAGGAATTGAATAATATATGACGTGTAATTTTTGTACTGAATAATTTAATAAATAAAATTATTGATTGGACATATTTATGTTCAGCACGGTATTCATTTTAAAAAGGTGCTAAAAATTAAAATCGTATATTTTTACTATTTTAATTAATACCCGAAAAAAAAACTCTTAACTTAAATTTTAAACAGATTGTGTTATTTTTACTTCATTAAAAAATTTCGTTTAATGATATTAATTATATCATCATATCAATAATATTATGTATTTATTTTTAAGGTTGGAACGAAATGTCGGCAGAACGGCTAGTGACGATTCTTTACAAGAGTTGGAACAAGTTCTTAAAAAATATAAGGTAAGTGGTAAAATATTAAAAACTTTCTTTTAATAGGGTACATAATGTTCATTAGTATTTTTTGAACTAAAATTTAGATGAAAAAAAAATTATTTTACATTTTGCAAAAAATTTTACATAAAATGTTGCATACTACTGTGTCCAAAAAGTAAGAGCAATTTTCAATTTAAAATTCCTGGGGATTATGGAATGTCAATTTTTTTTTCTTTTTTAGGTTGGTAGCACTGTCCTTGACATATGTGTGAAATTTCACGTCAAAATATTCATTAGTGTTTGAGTTATTAAACACTAAAACTGATTCCGGCGATTTTTGAGATGTTTGAATTCATTGAGCAAAGAACTTGCATTCAATTTTGTTTGAGGAAACGTATAGAATGTTATAGAAGGCATTCGGTGAGCATTCCTATATCGGAAAGAAATGTTTACAAGCGGTATAAACAGTTCAAAGGAGGCAGAGAACGCGTTGAAGACAAAGAACCCTCTGGTCGACTACCAACCTCAACCGACGAAGCTCACGTCCAAAAAATTAAAGATTTGATGCTTGCAAACCGTCAATTTACAATTAGAGACCTTGCTGATGATGTTGGAATTTCAAAAAGATTGGTCAATTCCATTTTGGGCCTCAAACGCGTCAAATCTCGATTGGTACCGAAAACACTGAAACTCACACTGCGTTGATCCTTCATGACTTTTTTTGCCAAAAATGAAACCCATATCGTTCCAGAACCACCGTATTCACACCGTGCGACTTCTGGCTATTCCCTGAACTCAAAAGACCACTCCGGGGTCACCGTTTTGAGTCGATTGAAGAGATTCAACGTGAATCGCCGCACGCTTTGAAGACCATCCTGCCGATGTATTTTTAGCGTGCATTGAGGATTGGAAAAAAAGTTGGCATAAGTGCATTGTGTCCGAAGGGGATTACTTTGCAAGCGATGAAATAAATTTGGAAGAATAAATAAAGAATTTTTGAAAAAAAAAAAAATTGGTCTTACTTTCTTTGGGCGTATTTTATAGTAGTATAACGAACTATCATATTCGAGTTTGATCGATTCATGTATATTTTATAAGACCTTCTTTCGTGTCCTTTCTGCATGTTTAAAAATTTTTAATTATGTCCTCATGGATTCTATGTGTATACTGACAGGTGGATGGTTTCCCGCTGACCATGCCTTACACGGATATCGATGCTGTGATAGAGACAGTATTTGCTACAAGTGTTCACCTTACAGAAGATAGAAATGCCGAGTTTTCTGTCGCTGTCTACATCCATTCGTACCCATGCTGTGTTTTAGCAGTATGGGTGTATGTAGCTGTACTGATACCTCGTAAAGATACAGAGAATGATGTGCAGGCAGCTGAAATACTTGACTAGAGTATAATGTAACATTTATGCATAGTTCATATCTTAACATGAGCTTTGAAGTTATACATTTTTTAAGAGATGTGAGCTTTTTTTTATACCAATATGTTGACCAATAACAGGCATTTGGTTTCAAAATAGGAACTCCCACCACATGTAGTTTACACGAGAGGTGGCCAACTCCTGAATCGATTTTTTCATGCCGACTCCTGACCCTAATTTTATAAACTACGATCTTTACTAGTGGATTTTGAAACTTTGTCAAATAAATTCATTGGCTTTTTTTTGCATCGACAAAAACTTTTTTAAAGCAAAAACTTTTAGTGGTAAACTCTAGCGGTATTTTATACAATTTTAAAGATGTTGCATTCGCACTCATTAAAATGATATCCTATAAAAATAACAGCATTAAGTGAACAGGTTGCAAAGTAGTATAGAATAGCTTGAGAAAAGTAAAAGAAAATTATACATTTTAATCACAAAGATGCTCTATTTGTAATATATTAAATCTTATATATTCTTAAAAATAAAATAACTTCTATGAGCTCTTTCATGGTCGATCCAAGATTGCTTTTTTATAAGCCCCAGTGCTGCGAAAAGTCTTGCAGCACCTACTTGGTATGCTACTAAAGCAGTAACTGCTTCTGATAGTGAATGTACTGTATTATTGAAGGATACAACTGAATTGCCGCCTTAACATTAATTCTCTGAATTTTAAAAACTTTATTTTTATCAAAAAAGTCGGTAGTCGAATTTTTATACCAATTCTTGATTCCTTAAAAAAATGCTCGACTCCCAACTTATTGCTTCCGACTTCGACCGTCATCTCCATTGTATTCATGAGAGGGGGTTTTTAGGAAATATATTTTTCTTAACATAACCAGATTTTAAAACAATAGAATGTAATTTCATTTTATGTGAGGTGAATATGTTTATTTTCTGAATAATTTCCAAGAAAAGTATTATTAAGTAACAAATTATTTGTTCCATATGGGCAGGGCCGGATTTAAATGAAAAGAGGCCCTAGGCTATTCCACTTATGAGGCCCCTTCACCTCCCATTTTTAAATTACACGAGAGATAATAAAATACATCCTTACTGTGATATATATCAATATGTTAAATGAAACACGTTGTGATGGGTACTAATCTTTATAAAAATTTCGATTAAAAACAATCGATTATTTTCGATTCAGTGTTTTAGTGTTTACTGTTTTTAGAATAGTGTAATGCTAATTTTGCTAACAATTTGAATGTAGGCCCCTCTGGATCTTGAAGCCTAGTTAGCCTATAGGAAAATCCGGCCTTGTATATGGGCTTTAAGACAAGCTAAAAGATTGAATTTTGTAATAATTAGATTTTAACCGTGTACACTATATATAGAAAAGTATACACCATGTATAGCATGCAAAGAGACTTATAGCAGCCGTTTTGTAATCTTAATCAAATTAAATTATATACTATTCCTGTGATTCTCAAAATCCTACAGATACAAACGAAATTATTGTAAATCAGTTAGAAAATCAATAACAATATGGACAGGCTTTAGTTACCATGCCTTACAAAATTATGGATGAGTTTAAGGAAAAAGGATTTTATTTGGATTTTTTTTTTCAAATAATTTTGTATAGTGGACATCAAGCATCCAAATTAGAAACTTACTAAAATTAATAACTTGATTTAAAAAAAACGTTTCACAATACAAGATTCAATTTTAAAATAGCATATATAAGTTCTTCAGAAATATTTGATTTAAAATTTTTTTTATTTGAATTGAATGCAAAAATCAATGTTTTGTGTCTTCTTATCGAAAAATTGTGCTTGTTGTTGCTTATCCCCTTGATTTAGAATCCTAAACCAAGTCCAGTAGATCATGCTGCATCAACAGATCTTCCCCTCATTCAACAGTTGCCTCACAGAGGCACCCATACAATCGATGAGATGAGAGGGAGACGCGATGGCCGAACAATGACAAAGGGCATATGTCTCCATTGAAGGTCAAACTCTTAGAGTGGCCAGTCCTTAGTCTAGCTAATGCCGTTTGAGCAGATCTAGGACAGGAACACTGCAAGGACATACCAGGATATTTAGCGGCGTACCATGCATGGTGGCGACCTCCAAGCGGTATTCACTCTAGCCAATGTCATGGAATGAACCTCTGAAGCTAACAGATTGGATGAAGAAGTTCCGAAAAATTGTAGTCATACATATTCAAAACCTAGATTAGAAAAATTTATTTGAAATCAGATCAATAAATTGTCCTCAGATATAAAGATAATAGGTTAAATATGAATATATTTTGTGTACGTTGCTATCTGAAAAGCATTTAGTTATTGTTAAACAATCAACACTATTAAAGACTATTCTCATATTTGAAATTCTTTAATTCACGTAAAATAGTTTATTGATAGGATGTGGCCTACAGTTTGAGAATCGCCGGAATAGATACTCTTTTTAATCTTCAAAATAAGTTAATTTTAATTTTGATTATTTCTCATTTTATATTGGAATTTTAGATTAAATTCAACAAATTTTCACTTATGATGCTGTGAGAAATTGGACTTAGAATTACAGATTATGAGGATGAAGGAATTATGTTTGTTTATTGGGATGAAATTGTATTGCTGTTTATTCTGCATAATAAACAATCTAATCAAAAGAAAACACTTCTAGTCAGGAGAGTACCTGGATATTTCTGTTTCGACAGTGTTGATATATTACAAATAAAATGAAAATGAAGTAATTGAAAATTGTGCATCTCAGAGATTTACAACAGTTAACAAATATTTTATTATTTAATAATATTTTTCTTGGAAAGTACTCATAAAATAAGCATATTTATCTCACATAAAATGAAATGACATTCTATTATTTTAAAATCTGGTTATTATGTCTCCAACATTTAAGTAAATATTATTTTCATACGTGGAGCACTTCTATCTCGAATCCTTCGTCTTTGGAATGACAGATTTGTAGTAGATTCATCATTGTTCAGGATACATTATAGGGGACCTGTTACATTGAATCCATATTTTGTTCCTGCAATTTGAAGCTAGCCCCTCTCAAAGGCCGGAATTCCTATAAATAACAGTTTCAATGCTATTGCAAATGTCAGTTTTAAGGTTGTACGATGAATGATGGTTTTAACGTTATATTAGAATATATTACTTAATCCTGCCTATTAGCTATGTTATTATTAAAATTTTATGATTTAATCCAACAATAAGTATTACTGATTCATTCTTTATATTTTTATTAATAATAAAAACAAGATGTATGATGTTTCCTAATTAGATTTGGAATAACTAAATCAAGTGTTTTTATTTAAAATAGTTTCAAAAATCTTGAATGCATAAATATTTAAAAAAATCCTATTAAAAATTATTCTAAATACAAAAATTGGCAAGAATGTTTATTGAAATTAAGTTGTGATTTTTTCACTAATGATTATGGTTTGACCTTTCTTTTAATTATTGAAATAACTGACATATATGGCTGCCTTTGCAATGGCCAAATTTTCTCCATGTGCAACATAATGCCAGAAGATTTCATGGAGATATATCTTCCTCTTTTATAGCTGTAGTATAGCAAGCCACTCTATGGATATCATAGAATGGCCTACTATACTAGAGAGTAGGCTACAAATGTTATTCACCAGTGGTGGATGATTTCAAGGTCGAAAGCCAGGCTTTGAAAGAAAAAAAATAAATTGTAAAGTTTGAAGTTACTCAATATGATAATTGCGAGTAATGATTGAATCCCATCGTTCATCATGAGAGATACCCAAGATTCATTCTAGTCATAAATGGAATAACTAGTCAGTAAAATAATAAAAACCCTTAAAAACATAATTGCTAATCCCTAAAAATTGGCATTAATATGCTCAATCAAAAAAATTGTGTGAAGTATTATTTATTACATGCATATGAAATATTTTTTAAATAATATGTCAGTTATAAAAACTAAAGGTTAGAACATTAATTAATAATTATAATTATTTATTGTTGAGTTAAATGTATTATTGATTTCATAGTTCCAAAAAGAAAAGAAAATATAATTTATAATTTATGATAGTAATGTTTCACAATTATATGAATACACATATGTATATTGAAATTATCAGCTAATTTTTACTAATGAACAAATATTTGTCCTGCTTAAGTTAATTACAAATATAAAAAAACTATCTTTATAGATTTAAATTTTTAAAAAATGTACAAAATATGCACTTTCATACATTTTACACTGATCTATGTAAACACTTATCACTAATAAGAGATTTAGTTTAGAGCTGGTATGTTAAATTGAAAGGAAATTATTTTTTATGAATTTAATAATTATTTAAGACTGAATTTTTCATAGTGATATTTTAGAATTTATTATTAACAATGTGCAAATTATACACATTCATAAATGTTCATTATTTACTTTATCCATTGTAGAAATTTTACTTTTTGTAGATTTAATATTTTTCTCAGAGAAACTATGCTGAATTTTGATATCTAGAAAGTAATAGAAAAGAGCTTTGTTCTGCAACATACTTAATTTATTCATGCATAAAAATATTTTAATAATGTTTTATTTAAATGTTTATGTGAATGAAGGTTAAAATTAAATAAAATTCTGAATGCAATCTTTTAGATGCAAATGAAATAATTATCTTTTTATCAAGAAAGTAATGTAAATTACCATAACAATTACTGTGATATGATTAAAATGTGCTTGATTTGATATAATAAATTCATATATAACAGCAATTTTCATTGAAATGTCTTTTTTGAAACATTATAAAATACATAAACCATATATATAATTTTTTAATTGGAATATAGTACAACATTTAAAACTCGTTATTTTTTTTTATCTGGTCCATAAAGGGGGGAAAAAAAATTGTAATTGACTTTTTCTAAATAAGAACTGTACTGAACTGCATTGTATCTAAAAAGATGAAAAACAGACAATTTTTTAACTAATCACTTATTTGTATAAAATAATTTTTATATTTTTCAAGTTAACTGGTAAGTGGTCGTCTTTTAATATCTTCTATGTTCCTTTATTAAAAAAATTTCTATTTCTTTTTTAATTTATTTATAGCAAGGCGTTATATTGCTATAAAACTTTAAAAAAATTACAGCACTTAAAATAGCAGAAACCTATTTATTTTCTCTGAATTTCTTTCTCTCTTTCTATATATATACACACACATTATATTAAAAAAAAAAGAAAAGACGACAAGACACTGCTTTCTTGATCTGTAGTTTTAATATAAAATTTAAAACTTAGCAACAATAACAATTCTAAGTACAATAAATGAAAATACATAGAACAAATAACTACAAATTTATGAGTATTAAAAAAAGAAAGTAAATGTCAATTGAGTTTAATACATCAGGCTAATTATTTATTACTGAACCTAAAAGAAATTTCATGTAAAATATCATAGCATCTTTAGAAAATCACAAGTTCATTTTGTTGTGCATATTTCTTTCAACTTCTGATTTCTCTTTAAAAAAAAAAATAATTTTTTTCCCCTGTTATCCTATAGAATTTTTTCTTAAGTAAATTTTATTATAAAATTATTTTTGTGGCAATATGTACAATAGTAACTTTTTTTTTTCTTCTTCTAATTCGTTCAAAAAACAAATGAAAAGAAAGGGGGGAAACGAACCTACTTTTCTAAAAACAAAGAAAAAGTATTAAAAATATAAATTTGTGCTTCCCTAGGGATTCTATAAAATTTCATCGCCACTATTTTGTACAGCTAATGTAAATTTGTACTCGTATTCCCACAGATGTCAAAGGAGTCTGAGCTTCTCAATAATCGTACAAAGATGGCCATAATAAAGACCACTAAGTTTCTTAAAAAAAATTATTTTTTTAAAACTAACAATACTAATTTTATCAGAAAAATGCAATGAACAAAAGCTGCATTTAGAGATGAATCGTGTAAAAAATTTATAATATTGATGAGGCTGTATAAATGCATGTCTGTTTCATGCAAAGTATTCAGGCACAATTGATTTCACATTCACAAAATTGGTTTTAATGTCTATTTCAACTGTGAAATTTAAAAACTTAATTTGAATTTTTTTTTATTCCTAGCAAACTACTTTCTTTTCTTTGAGACAATGCAAGTAATTTCATAAAAAAAAAATATCTTGCTTCAACAGATCTGTAGCAGCTAATAACCTAAGATAATTATTCATTTTAACCATTAGTGAAAAAATTAAATATATAAATTGTTAACATACATAAAAATGATCACGAAATTTGATTATTTCTCTTATGCAATTATAGCAATCTTAATATTAACAATATTACAGACCATATAAATAAATATTGAATAAAATTCCTAAATTATGTACTGTTGAAGCAAAGAATGTGATATCAATTAGGCTAAAATACCTCATACATTGAATTTTATCTGTAATACTTTTTCATTTAATAGGACAATCATTTCCATTAACAATTACATTAAATGTTTGAAGAAAAAATAAATTATTTTCCTTTAAATAATACTGTTTAAATTGTTCATATTATTAGCTCATTAAAAAAAATTAATGGCTTCAGTTAGTAACTGGTACACACCACAGCTTTAAATTCCAAAAAATAAAGTTTTTTTTTATTAAATAAGTAAGCCAGTAATAGATAGTTTCCCACTTTGAATTATTTGTTAGATTAAAAAAAAAAAATCTCAAATAAATATGAAATCAATGATATAGCATTTTAACACATTACAGAAATAATTATAATTAATTAAGAAAGATTTCTGATTTTTATTAGATATAATGCTTATAACTAACACATCATACAAAAAATTATAATAATATTTTAACAACATTATTATTTTGTTTTTTCATTTTCTAATTACTATATTTACAGTTTTAATTTGTTTTTATCATACTTTGATTAATATAAAACAGCTCATCGACGGCTTTAGATTAATTTAAAAAAATTACTCCAAATGATATAAAATCTTTTTCATTGAAAATAACCACTTTTTTTTTTGTTTCCTTTATAGTATCACTTAATAACAACAAATATGAATGATAAAATCATGACATATACTTATCTACAAACATGATATGAAAAATCAAGATGATTAAAATGCCTAGTCAATTTTGCTATTCTTCATCAAGAGTTACAGGCACAATTTCAAATTTTGTTGAATTAGATTATCATACATGAAAAATTAAACAGATTCCCCAATATCTTGGCTATATGAAAATCTTTAGGCATATTTCTTTAACCTATTTTGGCCTTCTTTAAATTAACTATCGAGAAACTGAATATCAGATAAATATAGAATCTTCAAATGAAAAGAGAAAAAAAAAAAAATTACATAAAATTCAATAAATTGCTATGTATTAAATAAATCACTTTAAAAATGCCTGATTTATGCTAAAGAGAAATATTTAACACTAGTAAACCATCAATAATAAAAAGAATAAAAATGTACTATAGCTACAGAGGTTACAATTTTCTTTAATACAACAGTACCCCACATTTCTGGTAAACCACATATACAGACAAACACATATATAAATTAATGCCAACATACACTACCATATGTTTAAATAAATATAAAGCTACTGAGTGTAAAGCCATTACTTCTGTGAAAGAGGCTGTTTCCACAATGGAAAATTGACATGGAAGTATACATGCTGTTAATACATAGTATTTTGCTTGCTATACATGATTTCCCCAGGCAGGAAAAGTTCCAATCTAACACTTAAGGTCTTGTGTTAGACACCTATTCTATGTGGATCAACAAATATTAATACTTAGATAAACGATGGTTTATTTGGATCACAAAATTAAATTAAAAACACTCAATTTACTGACAGTATGAATTATGAACATAAATGAAAGACATCTTTCACATTTATTACAACATGCTCACACTTAAAGGACCTCTATATACGTTTTCCCGATGATCTCTAATTGTTATGCATTTGGTAGTAGAGATCACTATAATCATAAAGGTACTTATACTTTTTTTTAAATTGTAAACATATCATTATTTGTTATTGCTATTACCATATATATAAAGTATGTAATGTTTGAAGTAATTTTAATGAAGGTCCATTATTTTGCAATATAATTCTACAACAGTAAAAAGAAAAAAATACAGATAGTTTTTAAATAAACTAAAATGAATCCAGTACTGATATACATACATTATTATAACACAATGTTTTATGAATTATTATAAATGGACAAATTAAGCAGCAATATGAGTATAAACCTGCAGTGAGTACAGACCAAGTAAAATTATCAACATTGCAGATACCTAGTAACATTACAATGATGAGACACTAAACGATAAGTTCTGAAAAAAATACACTATTCCTAATTTGGCAACAGATAAAAATAGATGAAAAAAAAAAATTTTTTTTTTATTTGAAAAGGTTTCAAAAATAAGTAAATTTTATAATTTTACTATATCTGAAGATATCAAAAATTAAATAATTAATAAAAATGATAATTTTCTATTCTTTCAAAAAAATTAATAAAACCATTAACATCCAGCAATGCATAGTAATAAATTCGTTAATTCAATTACAATTGTGTCGATGGATAATATAATGAATTGTAGAAATGAGTATTTAAAAAACTTATTTCATTATTTATAACTATATACAAAAAATAATCACATTTAATTATAAATGCATGAAAAGTCACAGGGAGATAAATAA
Organism: Caerostris darwini; assembly: GCA_021605075.1. Lineage (NCBI taxonomy): Eukaryota > Metazoa > Arthropoda > Arachnida > Araneae > Araneidae > Caerostris > Caerostris darwini. The sequence continues at coordinate 96,987 of BPLQ01009812.1, read as the reverse complement.
AAATGAACATAAAACAGCCACAAGGAAGAAATCTCCAACAAAGCAGAAATACACACTAGTATAAATCAAAACAAATGCTGGGATTATAAGTAAAAAGATCACAGGTCATATTAAAATTAAACTCATAAAATATGCATTGATACAGTTAATTCTAAATTTGTTTATATTATAGCCATATAAGCTCTCAGACTGAACAAGAAAAATAAATCTTTTTTTATTTGATTATATATCATGCCACCAAGTTTCAAATAAATAAAATGGATTCAAATTAATATTAATCAGAATTTTTAGTATCACAAATGTATTAAATAATCACTGGATATTAAGAATAAAAATATAACAACAAAAGTAACATCGGAAAATATACAGTTTCTAATCACAAAAGATTATTAGAATGAAAAACAGTCAAATTTTATGAAAATAAAGAACTAAAATCGATAACTAAGGAAAAAAAAAAATAACACAATTCAATGTAATTCCTCATAAATACAAAGTTTTAATCCCTTGACTTCTGTTTAAAACAAACTGCGATGCAAAAGAGTCTCACACATATAAAATAATACTGGTAAGTAAGAATAGTTTTCCCCACATAAGATTAAATATACACCAAGGCATGGTGGAGTGAAAAAGAAATGCAGATTTGATCCTAGACTACGAAGCAGAAACACTTGATGACAAAAATTTCCAACTCATTTGTCCTGGCGTTGGATCATCTCCAGATGAGCGATGAGATTCTCTAAACCAAATAAGTAGCCTTCATCTGGTCCTTCATGACTCACTGTGTTTTCTGGCATCTGGCTGTGAGTCGAATGTGCAAAGTCGATCATGCAAAGATCCACAATCGGTTGAGAGTATTCGCTGGTCTTGACCACAGAGTGGGGCACATGCTTCCTACACAGAGCTGCACTGCTAGAAACGGATGAGCTCTTATCACAGCTTTTAGACTGAGGGTCTTTGAGTTTGTTCTCTTTTCCCACATTGCCATTATCTGCAAGCTGTAAGGTTAAGCTAGTATCGCTAATTGGGTCCTTCTTGTTACTAAATTGTTCGCTACCTTCATAGATGATTAACAAGGAGCTAGTGAAAAAACGGAATGTATTCAAACTTTGGACCGCAGAGTGTAATTTATGCAGTTTTTCCATCAATGCAGTTATGACAGTACGCCGTAGTTTAACACCATCGTGTAAAAAACTATATAAAGCTTGTTGAAACCCATCTACCGTTAAACTGCGTCCATAATACTTATTGTGACATATGTAATGACCAGATTTTTGATGGTAAACCTAAAAAGAGTTTGTTAAAGTAAAATAAATATTAGTTGTACTAAAATATATACTCTGTTCATAAAATTGCATAAAAAATAAAAATCTATAAAATTGCATAAATTTTGATAACTAACAGCATAAACACTTGTATTAAGTATGAAATATGAGAAAAGCAAATAATTCATTTCTTTTTATGGAATAAACAATATTTGATTCAATTCAAAACAAATTTTTAATCTTGAGGATAAAATTTAATGTTAAAATTTTTATTAGTATGAAAAAAAAAGAAAAATCTATTAAGACAGCTTTATTTTACATATAGATATCATATTTTATTAATAAATAAGCTCACTGATGAGTAAGGGACAGCTGAGAAATTACTGTTATTTGTATATCAGTGAATGGCCACAGAGATATCAATAAATGAAGAATGGAACTTAATCTTAATGTTTATTAAACACTTTTGAGTCAAATTTGAATAAGAAAATTTCTGGAAATATTTCATATTCTTTCAGGAGTACATATTTTAAACTATCTAAATAAAATAACTGTTGGATGCTAATTAGTCAGTACAGCATGCTAATTCTTTGATAATTTGAATAAGAAATTAAAAAATTCTTTACTTTTTCAATGTTTACATAATTTTCGCACCATTTTATTTCATATAAAATATATTGTGTCATATCCTCAGAATGCCACATAATAAAATCCCTGCAGTGATTCTCATATGAGCTCCACAGGAAAAAAGAAGGAAAACCCATGATATGGATATGAATGAAAAAGTGTGATAGAAGCCAGGCATGTTGGACAGGACAGAAACAAGAACCTTTGCAGAACACCACATAGAATGGCAACATAAATAGATGATCTTATGTGTCAATGGATACAATGAGAAATAATAATGAAAATAAATGAGAAAAATTTTCAAAGAATTTACATATTTCAAGTACAGAACAATTTTAAACATACATTGGAAAACAAATACAGCAAAACTTGCTTAATATATTTCACAAGAAAATACATACATTAAGAAAAAAAAAACTAATACGCTAAGCACAAAACTTTTTAAACAATTAATCATTCTTTTTTCCCCTATTTAATATCAAAGCGAAATTTCACAAATGGATGTCTATTTTCATATTATATTAGAGACATAATTAATCACGATGGATTGCAATGTACAATTATTTGCAATTAATAATGTCAGTTGTAACATAAAGCATAATTTATTATTTTTTCAGAAATTTTACAGAATTTTTTTATCAGAAAAATTATTCTGACTGCTTTTATTTATTATTGACTTATCTTTATTTCTTTATTTTATTAAAAAAGCTTTTCAAATATATATTCAAAGTTTTATTGTCTTTTTTAAAGCCATCAAGAATTTTAAGTCATGGGAATAGAATTCATTAAAATATTTATAATCATTAATGCAATGTTAAAATATTTTATTAAAAACTAAATTTAGCGATACACATTTTTATTCTACAAAATGCTTTGCATTTTAATTAGCTATGATTAAAGAATAATAGATGTTGTTTCAAAATATATAATTTATTGAGTGATTCAAATTGTATTATGTTAATACTATGATAAAATTTATCTTATTTTTTAATATTTATAAAAAAATATTAAGTTCCCTAAAGACACTACTCATATTAATCAGTAGAAATTATTTTATAGTGCTATAATAGATATTACTTCGAGTGACATTTATAATGCTTTTTTATTTATGGATTTTTTTTTCTAGTTTTTAATATTCAGTACGACTAGATTCAGGTAATTCAATATTAGTATTATACATTTTTGTTAATAAAAAAGAAATGAGTTACCTTTTTTTTAAGAATTTAAACAAAAACAACTTTTAAAAATTCAGAATTATGACTAGGATTATCAAAAACAAATATAATTTTTTTCATATAATCAGAATTTTTTACTCTAACAATTAAGTTGCTACGAATTCAGGAAAAAATAAGCAAAAAGGAAAAAATGTTACCTGCATTCCTGATATTCGAACTCCTAGAATTGCAGATGTAGAGGCTGCAGCTTTAGCAGTATGCGATTGCCTCTTGGCCAAAGACATAGTGTCCCCATACTGTCTGGTTCCCATTTTGATGTCTAATATACATGGAAACTCATATTTGGATACTCTGTTTTCCAACAGCATATATTCTAGAGAAAAAAAAAAAAAAAAAAACGCTTATGCTCGATTTTGATAAAAGACCAAAAGTCAGTAAAGAGCAACAAGTTATGGTGGTACTTTCATACCTTACCATGAGCAAGGTAAAACACTTCTGCATGCACTCAACTCCATTATGCAAAAGATTCTACAAACTGAGGGGGGAAGAAAGACAAAGGTTAGTTTTCCGTCCCAATGGAGTGAGAGGAAAAGAAAGCATGAGAGAAATAAGGTTACCAGATCTACGACCTGAAATCCGGTTCAGCCATCCCTTCAACGCGATCACTGCCCAGCACCAGTATCAGTAGGTCATCCATGGCTTGGACCTAGTTAAAGGACAATCTGTTTTCCAGTCTGGAGGGCAAGTGGTAAAAGGTAAAATTTTTACACATTTTTTTTTCATCAAACGGAGTGATGTTTATTCTCATGAGGTCAAAAATATATTCCACAATAATAGAAACAAGAAGTTTAAAAAGAAACCCTTTGAGCCAATTTACTTTCCACAGCTCGCACCATCCAGGAGAATCTTCTTTGGTTTAATCATCTCTCTCTGAATAATTTGCCACCATATTCACCAGAACTTTCCAGAACTAACTTGCCATGGACACAGCTATAGTGCTTGAAAAGAACACAGTCCAAAACAACAGTTGATAATGTTCACAGCACAAATTTTATTGAAGCAATCTCAATTCAGACTGCATGTAAGATAAGTGTATGCTACAGAGCTCAAAAGAATTAAGATACCTTTTACCCAGAGAGAAGCAAGCAAGTTATTCTTGCTTCTTTTACTTACTTCTCCTAATAAAATTTATTTGTATGCAGTTGCCACAACACAGATTCCTTTGGGTTAGGATTTGTAATATAATTCTTCATGACTTCTTTAATCAGCAATTCTTGAAAAAAAAACACCATCCAGTACTTCTTAGAATAAATTCTCTGTTAACTTTAAACTCAAAAATTAAGATAATTCAAGAAACATTTTTATCAGTTTATAGATAAAAATATCTTACAAAAGACTTAAGGAAACCATGGTCAAAAAGCAGGAAGATTATTTATAACAAGCCAAGGACATCTGGTAACCTTATTATTCTTTTCTAGGGACATTAAAAAAATTAATTAAAAGAACCTAACTTTGATTAATATAAATAATTTAAACCACTACGAGTCTTAAGCCAATGAAAATTTAGAAAGCTGGGATTTAAAAATGGTAGTACTAGTTTACATATTCCAAATAATGAGGAAAATATTATTCAAAGAAAACAGATTAGCTTATCAAAATCTTTACTTAACACACATTGCTAAAGTTTGTACAATCTCATCTCTAAAAACAAACTTTAAAGATTAGGTAAAATTTTGTGCAACACATATCAAAGAATAATTGTAAGTAAATAATAAAAATGTTGCATCTTGAAGGGGGGAAAAATGGTTGATTAATATTTTAATCTGTTAATTTTTCCAGACGTTTATAATACACAAGAGACATTTTTATAAAAGGGCATAATGTATGAGACAAAATATATAATTTTTTAAGTTCATGAAAAGTATTAAGAAAACTGATATTACAAATTTAATTGTGGAAAATAATAAATTTGAAACCTATAATGTATGTTAAGATCATAGTTGATTATTTATTATGATACTTTACAAATGTTTTACATCTAGATCACACTGGGAAAAGAAATTGTATTAAATTACTTGCCAGTTAAATATCTTCTTTAAAAAATTCATCACATTAAGAAAATTATCAAAAATTTTTCATCTTTGAACATCTTTTAATTAATATTTCTACACATAAAATAAGGAACATAATCAATAAAAAGTAAAGAAATGTCAAAAATTACATTTGACTGGGAAGAACAGATAAAAAATGCATACCCACAAAGATACATATACCTTTGATTATATCTACAACTGATCTCATGTTTTAAAAAAGACAATCTACACCCCAAAGAATTATCGCAAAATATTTATAAATCTCTATACAGTTGTAAACAAAATTATAAAATCTGATTTTAAACTAATAAAAAAAAAATCCCGCCTTGCATCAGCTAATGCCAAAACATGTTTTTTAGCCTAAGACTACGTGTAAATTGTTGTATGAAAATTATTTGACGGGTGAAGAAAACCAAAAGTATTTAATTACAGTTATGAGGTTTAGATATATTTGATTGCAAGAGTAACAAATTGATTAACTACCGTAAAAGAGGAGAAAAAGACCCAAAAGTTAGTACAAGGAAAATTTCGCAAAGGTTTTATTATTATTAGTGGAACATCTTATAACAGAAAACTTATAATATTGTCAAAATTAACTTGAATTGATATCAAATATGTTTTAATTCCTATTTTCACATAAGACACTTCATAACTTTCCCTAAAAAATCTTCATTGTTATCATCTACCACAGTCATATCTCTAAATCTACTGCTATATATTTAGGGAAAAAAGGAGAAATGAAACCAGGATTAAGGCTATTCAAGTTAAATACATCTCATCAAATCCTCTAAAATATCTGCTATAGATTGAGCACTTGGACTTTTAAAACAAGCTTTGCATAAACAATATCCCAAAATGATTGATGGACTGCAGAAGATAGTACAGGAGGAGTGAAACAAAATCAGTCTCAAATCAAATTTTAAGAAAAGTTCTTTTATCTTAGAAATCAAGATGTAATATAATTACTTAATAAAAGGGCTATCAGACTGAGCATGTTAGAAAATAAAGTTATATTTGTTTATATATGTGTGTGTGTGTGTGTGTCTGCATTCAAAATTGTTACGAAAATGTGGAAATTCCCTCTGCATTTTATAATTAGCTAATACATACGATTACTTTATTCACATATTTAAGATTTCCTCTTTACTTAACATGAACTTAATATTCATTAAAAAGGGATAGGGAATGGTACTTATTTAATGAAGAATGATGTTATATCTCACTTTGGCTAATAGAGGAAGATTTTTGCAATTTTTTCATCTGCTTCTGATGACAATGTAAGACCCATGGATTGAGTAAACTACCATTTTGACCTTTACCATGATTGCATTCCTCATTGTTCTTCTTTGCATCTTCAATTGGAATGCTTTCAATTTGAATGTTACCCGATTGACACAATCGTATCCTAGGTAAATAACAAGTCATCTTTAATGGTGGATACTTTTGTGTATCTCTAAAAATAAACAATGAATAAACATTAAATAGATGAGTAATAAAAGTGTTGTATTTTGCAAAATAATAAAATATGCAAAATAATTGCAAAAAAAAAAAAAAAAAGTCACCTACTTAATAAAATATATGCATTTAATAATATTAATCATAAAAAGAGATAAAAAGTACAATAAAAAAGAAAATTTGATGACAAAATGAAAAAAAAAGTAAAATGTTAACATTCATTAAAATAAATATTTGTTATTTTTATAAATATCAATTGAAGAATTCATATAGTGTGGATAAAAAAATAAATTATGAACTTTCTTTGCATAAATCTGAGAGATATATTTTTATTTCATATTATACAGGCATATTAATATGATAATGCCATTATTAAATATTTAGCATTTTTCAAAACACTGTTCTCATAAAAAAAATTACATACAAAATTTATATAGCATTGTAAATATAAATAATAAAACTAAGTTTATTAGATAAATTATATTAAAAAAAAGCTTACTAAATAAATTAATTTCCAAAAGATTTTTTTTAGTTTCCATTTCTAAATCAAGAAAACTACTAAAATGAAATTTTAAAAGCTAATACATTTTTGCAATAATTATAAGGAAATATTAATATATAATGCAAAAATATTATTTTTAGCAATTATGTTTAGTCAAGGTCTACAATTATATGCATGCAATTATTTGACATTACATACAGTATATTCATGTATTATCTATTAAAAGCTATTTTCATGCAATATTAAGCAATCTCATAACCAGATTAACATTCTAGCATTGATAGCTGAATATAAATATAAATAAATACATAATTCAGAAATGATAAATCACTTGAATGATTTTGGTTCTCTAAAAATCCAGGAAGTTCTTAAGTCAGAAAATCAAAGATTTCTACAATGAAATAGATTAATCTAGTGAATCAACACTCAAGGAAAATTGAATAATAATACATATAAAATTTAAATATAAGTTTGGTTAACAAATGTATTATCTGTATTTTGCCATGCATGAATTTGAAAACTTTTTTTACATAGTTAAAAAACTTGGAAAAAAAAATAAATAACCGTAAAAACTTGCAATTTCACAATTTTTTTTAATATACATAAATTTTGAAATAAAAACAGCAACAATTAAATGAAAAAAATATTTATCAATAGTTCACAAAGTCATGCAGATTAAAAATACCTAGTAAGCCAACAATTCAAAACAAACAATCACCACAAGAAAAAGAATTAATATTTCTTTATAAAAATGTACCTGTGTTTAGCTTTCCGTTCCTCTGTAAGAGAATTCTGACGAGAATTAGGTTTACTAGTAGGTTTTTTAAATGTAGGGGGTATATAAGTTGTTAAATCTAAATAGCCATCACGAGCTTCTGAAAATGTTACTTCTATCACACCTAAAAAAAAAAAATACTAAAAATAAGACCTTACAATCCTATTAATTTATACTTTATAGATTATAAAAGAAGTGATAAAAAATACTAAACCCGTTGAACTTTCCTTCATTAAAAATTTTATAGTAATAAATTGTTCATTTAAGTAATTAATAACAACTTTGTTTATAGCTGTATACATATTACAATGTTCATTATATAAAAAAAAAAAAAATTAAAAAAAAAAAAAAAAAAAAACAGTTTAGAAAAAGTTCCCATTTAAATCAAAATTAACAAATTAAATAAATTTAGTACACTGCTATACATTTATTAAAAAACTAAAAAATATTTTTGTTTATTAAAAAAAATTTTTACCAAATTTTCACTCAGTGCTAAAATGTATTATTTTAAAATTTTATTTATTGCATCCATATCAAATATGACGATGTTAAATACATATAACAAATCACATAGTCGCTTTTAACATCTTTAGAGGCACTGGCAAAAAGCCAGCAGACAAACTTCATTGACGTGGATGTCTCCCTGACAACTTGTTTATTTATATCGCATTTCTTGGCTTCTTTTGCAGAAAACACCTGTATATTTTGTAAATGTCTATGTTTGTATTAAGAGGAAACTGGCTTTCAGCTTTCATCACAAGAATACAATTATATAGAAGGCATGACAAAATGAATCAATATTGAAATAATATATTAGTAGTATAACACTTTTATGCAATGTAAAATAATATATTATTAATGAATACTTCATCTGATTTCCCAATATAAACAAAATAAAAATTAATATAAATTTAAATTTTAGAATTATATTCTATTTTAATTTATTGTAGTGACATTAATTTTATAAGCAGAATAATAAGTTTTTATTTTTCATAGAACAATATATTAGAAAATCAATACATTCAAAATTTTATAAAAATTTTTTATTCAAATTCTATACAATCTTTAACTTCTTCAATAATTTTCTAGATATGTTTATATCATAAGAATTTTGTAGCTTTATTTATTATAAGATTCTACTATGTTTCTTTCTTTTTTTCATACAAATTAAACTAATAACTTAACACCAGCATAGTTTGAAAAATTACATTCACAAAAATTATTATAAGCAATATTATCTCTTAATATTATTCTATAGAAGATTAAAAATCTGACTTTTTAATATCATCAATATTTTAATTTAAGTAATTTTTCCCGAGGTACTTTTAAGAATGAATTCTGATATCAAAACAGTATTTAGTTGATCTTACTTATTTATAAATAGTTTTATCTCTTTGATATCAGGTTTTACTACATTTTTTTCAATCTTATGTTTACATATAAAGTCTAGCATGAAATATGACATTGAAAAAGTTCTTTGTTTAAAAACTAAAAACTGATACTGTCAATGTAACATGATAAAATTTATGACTCAATCTGTGTTTGTCTACAACTCCAATTTTTATCTTTTAAAGTCAACTATTATCTTTTACACACTTTCCTAATCTCTAAAAACGTGAGTTTCACCTCACTACAAATGTTATCATCAATATAGGTACTCAATCTCCATAAGGAAATAAAACACAGTCACAATATATTTATCTATATGCTCTACTTATAAAGTTCAAGGTGAAAAGAAAAAAGAAATCAATGTTAGAAAGAACTAGTTTAAGAGAAAGTATGCCAAAGATACTGGACTTTTCCCTTCATCTTTAAATTTGTGTTAAATTTTTTTTTTTTTTTTTATCTTTTTCAAATGCATAATTCATTTAAATATAGAACATTTAAAAAAATATATACTATTATATTTTGAAATGATTGATATAATTAACATGTGTTAGAAAAACAATTTCAGCATTTGAGCCCTTATTTGCAAGTTTGAAGAAACAGAAAATTACTATTTAGTGTTGATCTTTCTTAATAACTATACAGAAACATAATAATGAAAATGATGATAAAAATTTCACCTTTATATTCAGCCATAAACTCTTTTAGAGAATCAGGTGCACTTTTGTAAAAATTTAGTTCTTGAGGGATGAGTGGTTTGCATATAGTATCCTCATCTAACTGAAGCATAGATGAATGCCCTCCAACCTGTAAAAATTAATGAGTGACTATTTCATCTTGAGAAAATGATTTTTTCAACATTGAAAGAAAATGGAAAAAAATAAAAAACGAAATAATATGCATCATTTGAATTTTAAAATTTATATCAATAAATTAAAGAATACTATATATTTATTGTTGAAATAAAAAATTCAGGGTTTTATTTGTTAAAAAAATACATAGAAATGGAAGAAATATAATCTACAACTCATTTCTTTTAAATTTAAATTCCTCTTTAAATAAATTTAATATTCAACAAAAAATTAAGCATTTACAATGAATTTACGAAAAATTATTTAAATTTAAGAATAATTAATTAAAAACTTTTAAACTAGTTGCAATGGATTTTAACCTTTTTATAATATTTTAAAAATGTTATAATAGCTAATAGTCTAGGTTAGGTCTGCTCTTTTTTTAATTATGAAATCTGAAAAACTATAAATTTACAAAGAAAAAAAATGAATTCAAAACTAAGGACAGCATAAATCTCAAAGCACCTAGTCAAGTCGAAACTAAGTCTGTTAAAATGATTAAAATAAACTATTTTGAAGAGAAGATCTAAAAATTTTTATGAGGCAAAAAATAATAAGGAAATATGGCACCATGATAGAGTGTCAATTTATTTTGAATGAACTGCATGGTAATATAATTAGTTAAAATAGATTTGATTTATGGCTTTTCTTTCCATGCTTCAAAATTTATGCAGTTTCATAGTAAAATATATAAGATGCAAAATAATAAAAGTACGATCCAATTTTTATTAATTATTGAGTGATTCGGAAATAGTTTTATTTGATATATAAAATTTCAAGAAACTGAGATATTACCTGTTTCATAATTATTTAGATATTTAGCCAACAATTTTCAAATAAGAAATACCAGATACATTAAAAGGCTAATGGAATCAAAATAAAAAAATTGCATATTTAAGGCATTCATACAGCTTTGAGGTTAATTCTATCTTGAAATTGCATTTCATCATAGGTAATATAATGAAATTTATAAAAATATATGTAAAATCTAATTGTTATGATTGAAAAAAACCATTTGAGTAAATTAGGTAAAAATACCAAAAGTTTAGTTTTTGCAAAATATAATAACTCAAAAATCTTTTATTTGTAAATTGGATAATAATTATCTCTTTCTGGGATATTAACTATTTTTTATGATAATGACTCAATTATTTAAAAAGTTACAACATTAAAAATATTTAAATCCTTGATACTTCCAAAATTAGGAAGTAATTAAACATGTACACCACTGTAAACAATAAAATCATTATCCTATCCCTCAAATCATATATATTTCAGATAACTTTTATAATATTTTTTTTATAAAAGTTATCTGAAATTGATATAAAAAAAATTGATTTTGAGAAAAAGCAAAAAAAAAAATTTCAATAACTATTTCTTCCATGAAATAATTTAATAAAAAATTAAAATAAAACTCAGTCATGAATGGTGTAATTAAGACAACTTATTCATATTTAATAAAAAGTATATTTTAAATTTTACTAGTATTTGAAAAATAAATAATTTTTTAAAATCATCAGTTGATGAATATCAATTGATTTAATACAAAAAGAAAAATATTCAATAAACTTGACACATGCATTAATTCAATCACATGCTAACAAAGCACTTACAAGTTGACAGATTTAAAATAGCTGCTATTGTAAACATTGAATTTCAAATCTACACCTTTCCTTCATTTAGTTGAGGGCATTTCATTTATTATTTATAATAATATTAATGCCTTTCTTTTTATTTTAATGAATGTTTCATTCTTTTGTTTTAAGATATATAATAAAAATTAACAAAATTAAATAATTTTTTCATTATATATTTTTCTTTAATTGCAGTTGCTTAACCACGGAATATTTACTCCGTTTAAATTTCATTGAAGCATATATGTCAGATAATGGCATTTTTAAGCTAAATAAAACTGAAAATAGTTAAAAGTAACAATTAAATTAATAATTTAAATATTTTAAATTATCATTATTAAAAATATAAAGTAATTTTTTATTTTGAAGTTTCATGCAAATACTTTAATTAAAGGCAAGACCTTCTATATGAAAGTTAAAATTATTCGTTAATCTACATAATAAGCCTTGATAATTTTCCAATATAATATATCCATATTTATAAATTTAATTTAATATCAGGATACAAGTAAAATTTCCAATCACTTTTGAATAAACAATTCTGCAAAGCATTTTTTTTACATACAGAAATAAATCATGCAATTAAGTTATTAATATTTAGTATTTGAACAGATTTTGAATACTTTAAACAATTAAATGCATGCTAAAAACATACTTAAAAAGTGGAAAATGGTTGGTCATTGTTTTCGAGAACAGCGAGTATTTTTAATTTTGGCATAGTTAAAACACACACTATTGGATTATATAAATTTTTATTATTATTGCATTTTTGAATCACTTTCAAAAATTAAGATAAAAAAAATTATACATCATTTTAAGAGATCTTATTTTTTTTTACAACAAAGAAATTTAAAAAGATTGTTTAAATAAAAATTATAATTACATCCATGCATTGAGATACAGTGAACATCTAAATAACACTTTTTAAGAATTTAAAAATATTTCATTAATAATTAAAAGTATACTCAATGGAAAACTTTAAAATATTTTTTTAAATTTAGAATTTCAAATAAAAAAAATAATGGTAAATGAAGGGTTAAAGTTCTACTGAACATTAATAGAAGATAATTAAAAAAATTACTTGATGAATAAATGGCTCAAGTTGCAAAGGTTCATAAGAACCCCCTGAGTCAGCTGCCATGCTCTGAAAGGCCATCCAATAATGTGATTGTTGTACATGTGATCATAAATTTGATGGTAATGTTTGGGTGCTTCACCTCTGAAAAAAAAAAAAAACAATAATTACTTAATATCACTATTTATAAAGAACAATAGGATTAGATAGAATGTAAAACGTCTGACTCACAAAAGCACATTAAAAGTATAGAACTTAAAAAAAGATTATTTATAACTCTGCGCAATATAGGTCAATGTGATTTCACAGTTACACATTTCATAAATAAAAGAAATTTCTAGATGAACTTAAAACTAAACCGCATGCAAAGGCATGACGAAATAGGAAGAAGTTCTTTACAGAACCATCAACATTACATTCGCTAAAAATTCACCATTTCGTCATATTTGGCATTCATAAAAACAATAACAAACCTTGAGTCATACAATAACATTATATATCAAGAACAGCAAAAGGATTTTACCGAATATATTGACTTTTCACACGCAGAATACTTAAAATACAAAACTTAGTATGAACTGGATTGTATTCATCTTATTCATACGATTGTTTGAGATTAATTTAAAAGCTTCTTTACAATCCAAACACAGAGGAGAAATTCACGATGTCATTCGTTTTTTGCTGCTGCATTCACTGCGGCTGTTGTGACGTAAGAGGACGTATTCCACCTCTGGCTGGCTGTTGCTACGCGAGACAGCTATCCTGTACAGCAAATAAGAACTGTGGGTGAGCCCATCACTAAGGAAAAGGTCAAGTGATTATAAAATTCGCTTTGATCATAATTAGAAACTTCACTGACAGTATTTTTAAAAAAAAACCTCAAATATTCTTTCCCTATTATCAATGTCAATTAACAGAATAGTTAAAAATTTCAGCAAGGAAGATGCGCGGATGTTACATCTTTATTTCAGGAGAAAACCAGAGCAATCCTGAGCCTGCACTGCTACAAAGTGATCCTGCGCTTTTCGTATCGCTACTGCTACAGTCTATAGTAAGAAAAATGAAGAATATGGCTACGTAGTCCACCGCAGGCCCTGCTACTTTTAGGTATTAGTCATCTAATTATTTCTTTCATCTCTTACAAAATGGTGAAGGAAAAACCCAATTCCACCCGTACGTACGATGAAGATGGATTTCGTCGGCGAGCTGCCTGTCTTTGTGTTAAAGATGAACAGGAAACTGAGGTTAGTAAATTATGCTTAATTACTTATGGAATCGACACTATACTATAATACTTGTCATATTTAAAATCACGATAGCTTATATTTTTCTATTATAATCATTATATAAATAGAAGCTATATATTTGATTTTCAACGGGCCTATCAAAACCCTATCAAAATTGTTGCACGTTCAAGATGCAACAGAATATTTTGATTATATAATGTTATCTGTTAAAGTAATGCCAACTGTAATAGGAAATCCCCAGTTTCATTTTTTTAATGTTCTGTGATACTGGATCCCTTTTTGTAATATACGTATTGCGCATAAACGAATGAAATTTTTTAATTAAAGGTGTAGATAGCCGAAGTCATCCGTACTCTTTTTCTATTCAAGTCTATTCATATCGTAGTTATCCTACAATGACCCAAATTAGTTCAATAAAAATAAGAAAACTTTGTAACTTTTTATCTTATGCTTTATTAAAATGATTTTAAATAGCATTTTATTGAATATAAATGTCTTGTATTTTTTTTTAATTATTAAAAATTATAATTTATTTCTAAATTTTTAGAATTGCACGTTTTAAAAAAGAAAGTGAAGATTTCAATTTAGAAAAATCAAGAAAAAATTTAAATTTTATTATAAATATTAATTTGAAACTTATTGGTTTAAACAATCACAATAAAATATAATATTCAAATTATAATTTTCTAATAACAGAATTACAAATATCACAATAAAATGCACTTATTATATTTTATGCACTTATTTTATTTGTAATATTTAATCTAATTTAATTAAAACTGTTAGATATTAATTTTAAAGTAAATAGTGTTAATTTTATTGAAATAAGGAATTTTGTTATAAAAGATGAAATTTAAAACTAAAACTTCTATTAAAAATTTTAATAAGTAAGAGATGATTTAAAGTAAATTGTAAGCTTTGTGTAAGATAATATAATATAAAAATTATAATGTTTTAAATTTACATACATAATATTAACATTTAAAATGGTATGCAAGTGAAAAGGGATAAACTAACATTTGTAAAATGATAACTGAATTAATAAAATAAAAGTTCTAAACATCCTCCTGTGATCTGATAAAAAGAATCGCTTATTTATTATATATGGGGGAAGAACATAGAATATTGGAAGGAAAGTTTTAAACTCTTTCCTGTACAACAAGTTCTCCCTCTCTCTCTTTTCATCATGAAGATTCCATACAAGAATATATTATATAAATGTCCAGGCTAATATCTTGGTCAAAGATACCTTTTATAATGACATCATATAAATTGGAGATTTTGGAGGTAGAAGTCATATCCTTCTTTAAAGGCAATCCTGGAGGGATACTACAAAAAGATGACCACTCTCATATACTAGAATTGTTTGAGCCTTCTGACCTCATAACAGAAATGTTCCTTCCTTATCCTACTTGTATATTAAATGTTATTTATAGCCACGCCCAGATTTGAAACATGTCCACATTATTCTTCCCTAAATGTGGCTGTTTGAACTTTAAAAAAACCCCTCTTTATCTCTCATTATAAGTGAGACTTTAGTCATCTCTTGGCTATTCATAAATCTTTTGTGTGACCAAAAATCAATCCCAGACCGAGCAGCCCTCAAAAACTAGCAAATGGAATTGCATCTGTTGTGATTTCTGTCAAAACTGAAACAAATTGATTTAGAGTGCACTCAAAACTTGTATATGCTAATTGTAGATTTGTTTATTAATTACAAAACTAACAACATAGCAACATCCAATTCAAAACATTCATCCTAAAAGAGTTTGTTCTGAATGTAACATAATTAATCTTTTAACTCGTGAAATCATTAAAAAAATTTTGATTTAAGTATGCTGATATTATGTAACTGAACTTCTTTCGAAACTAAATTGATAAAAAAACTTAAGGATATTAATCAATTAAAACTAAAAAATTTTTAAGTGTGTTGTAACTTCATTTATTTGACCAAAAAATAATTTGGGGGAATTTTTTACAATATTGCTGAAACAATGCCAATCTAAAAAAAAAAAAAAAAAAAAAATTAAGATATTCCTCCACATTTTTCGCATGTTGATTTTTTTTAATGTTTAAATTTATTAACAGAATGCTTTTTAATTGTGATTGAATATGATTTCTTTCAGTTTCATTAAGTCAATAAAGGTGAAAACCTTTGGTAGAATAATTAAAGTGAAATAAAATTACCAATGATGAAATATCTCCAACAATTTGTAAGTAATATAAATTCTTTGTAAATTGATTTTAAAAAACCTTGGTTAGTACAAGCACTTTTATATAAAAATATTGCAGATGTTACATTGTTATGATGAAATATTGTATTTTTATAAAATATGAGGCCTTCATTCCTAGGGGGAGGGGGGGGGGGAACAGTTTTACTTTTAATATTCATTAGACTTCTTTATTAAAAGATTTATTAGTTGGCACTGCAATATGCAAGAAATAAATATTATTTATATTTTAAACTTCTTTCTAATATGAATTATCTAATTTTAACCTGTTATTTATTTTAATATTTTCGATGTGTTTGTTAGAAGATCTCAGTTTCAGAAATAAAGAAACTGTACACATTTTTAAAGATTTTCTTAAGCTGAAAATATTTCTAATATTAAGTTTTAATGTATTTCATAAATAATTTATTTTTATTATTCCAGGTACTTCTGGTAACTAGTAGCAGAGCTCCAGATAGGTGGATTGTACCTGGTGGTGGACTGGAGCCCAATGAAGAGCCAAGTGTAGCTGCAATAAGGGAAGTGGTTGAAGAGGCTGGAGTCAGGGGACACTTAGGCCGATGTCTTGGCACATTTGAGGTAAGGTTTGATCTGCTCATATCTACTATAACTTTGTATTTTCTTTTAACTACCTTAAATCTTACCTGCAATTTGGTTTTGTTTCTTAGTAATATTAAAAACAAGAAGCAAGGTAGAAAAAATTAATTGATTTCAGTTTTTTAAAATTTTGAAATGCTATATTTTAAATATTTATTCTAAAAGAAAAAAGTGAAACTGAATAAATTAAAAAGAAAATTTATATTACTGTTTTCTTTATTATTAAAATTAATGCAAGTAGGATTATTAAATTTTGATGTAATTAGTTAAGATAAATATCAGTATAGAGCAAAGTTATGCATTGTGTAATAATTGTATATATTATTTTTAAGTACCATAATTTCTTGCTTATAATCCCTGCATTGCATATTAAGCAGTTTTAAAATTTCTTGGTCTGAATATGTGTGTATTTCTTGTGTGCATGTGAAGTATCATTAAAAATTATTTCTTGAAAAAAAATGCTGTTTGATTGAACATTTATCTGAAGATAATAGATAAATCTTAAATGAAGATGGAAGTAAGCAATTTTCTTTAAAATAAAGGGATTCACTTATATGAACTGTGGAGAGTAGAAAGTAGTATTATTTTTATTATAAAAGCAAGATGAAATGCATAATATATTTTATATGATATTGTACAAGAGTGGATTAAAAAAACTCTAATAAATTAAAGATCCTTTTTGGAAACTAGTTGGTATTTCCCCAAAATTTAAACAAATACAAATACATTTTTGTTTTGCTCATAACTTTTTTTATGCATATTTCTTCTGTTGTATGTATATATTTTTTTATTTGCACTTTAAACAGAAAAAAAGTTTATCTGAACTATAGATATAAAAACTTAATTTCTAATTAGAAAAAATGTCAAAGAAAGTAGTGAATAGAATCGTCTACAGATTATATAATAATGTTTTATTCTTACTGCCAAAAATTACAGATGTGCATTATAAGCTAGAAATTATGGTATATTAATAATAAAGATATTGTTTTAAAGTTAATGAATGTTAAGCTGTTGCAAAATTTTTTTACTTTTGTTTAAAGGGCCTGTTTTTATATATATATATATATAAAGTCGATAAATATTCTTATTTCTGAATGGTATTTATTTAAAGGACCCAGTATGATAAAAACAATTTAATGTATTTTTTTCTCTCTCTAGAATCCTGAAAGGAAACATCGAACTTCGGTGTTTGTTTTAGTTGTTACAGAAGAGCTTGATGAATGGGAAGATTCCAAAAGCATAGGTAGTATGTGTAAAGTTTGATATATATTTTCTATTCTGAAAAGCATCATGATAGCTGCATGGTAGTATTTTCACATTTATAATTTAAATATAAATATCTATAATTTTGTTTCTTTTTAAATATTTTTATTATAATATTAATTTATTGTAGACTCTAAAGATTAAAAAAAAAAAATTTTTAATGCTCAAAGACATCACTACTGACAAAATTTTGCATACAAATGTCTTCCAATCCAGCATGTAAATAATTTAATTTTGGGAGCCAATTTATTAGTTAGAATTCTAGAGCATTGCAAGTGAGCATCCGGATCTGTAAAAGAGGAATTCAAAAAGTAAATTCAAATTCTGTGAAGAGTAATTAAAATTCTAGAACATGACTTCATCTATAACATTAAGATTTTACTTTTAATATCCTTGACGATTCTCAAATTCAAATATTCTTCCTGTAAATATCTAATAAGACATGCTTTTTGAAATTAATCAGTGTTTTCTCTTTTTCTCACTAAACAAAGTTAATAAATTTAATCACTATCAGCAATTGTATTGATGATCCTTTTTTCACTTTTTGAGTTGTAACCAGAGTTTTGGAGAATCATAGTTGATAATTTTCATGAATATAAAATTATTAAAAAAAGGTATTATTCCTTGATTAGTAAAGATTAAATAGATATATGCTTATCTATTGAAACTTCTTTATCTGTTTATGAGGAATGCAATCCAAATTTAGAAAAATTTAAGTAAGCGAAACTATGTGACAAATTGGTATATTTAAGCTTATAAGTAAGTTAGAAAGTCATAGTTCAATTGGTATTTAAAAAAATGTAAATTTGTTTCTGTAGGAAAAATTTGTTTCTGTTTACTAAGAATAAAGAATGCCTACAATTGGTAGCAACATCAATACAACTAATTAAACTCTGTTTAAAACAGATTAAACAATATTGAATAGCAAGTAGATTTTCTTAACCCTTAAATTATTGAAAGGATAGGCAATGATTGTCAGCTCTGATGAGGCAATGATGACCATCTCTACTACATGAATGTTATGACTTGAAAAGACATTTCTGTGATGAAATCCTCCTTTAATTTTGCTTTTCAATGTCAAAACAAGTGTTTAATTCACAGTTGGGGTAGCAATTCAAGAATATTGTTCAAGAGGTGTTTTTGTAACAGTGTGCTGTATCTCTATACTACTGTGTCCAAAAAGTAAGACCAATTTAAAATTCCCAGGGCATATGGAATTTTTTTTTTTTTTTAGGTTGCTTTCACTGTCCTTGAAATGTGTGATATTTGACGTCAAAATATTCTTTAGTGTTTGAGTTACGCTTGGCTTTGTGAGACACTAAAACTGATTCCGACGATTTTTGAAATATCTGAATTAATTGAGCAAAGCATTGCATTAAATTTTGTTTGCGGAAACATATAGAATTTTGCAGAAGGCATTTGGTGAGCATTCCTATATGGGGAAGAAGTGCTTAGAAGTGGTAGTAACAGTTCAAAGAAGACAGAGAACGCGTTGAAGACGAAGAGCTGTCTGGTCGACCCTCAACTGACGAAGCTCACGTCCAAAAAATTAAAGAATTGGTGCTTGCAAACGTGGGCTTCCATTTTGGGCCTCAAACGCTTCAAATCTCGATTGGTACCAAAAACACTAAATGCGCCTGCTCACACTGCATTGATTCCTCGTGACTTTTTCGCCAAAAATGAAACCCATATTGTTCCACAACCACCGTATTCACACAGTGCAACTTCTGCCTATTCCCTAAACTCAAAAACCACTCCAGGGACACCTTTTTGTGTTGATTGAAGAGATTTAATGTGAATCAGCGCTTGCTTTTGAAGGCAATGGATTGCCATTTTCGGAAAAAAGTTGTCATAAGTCCATTGTGTCTAGAGGGGATTACTTTGAAGCCGATGAAATAAATTTGGAAGAATAAATAAAGAGTTTTTGAAAAAAAAAAAAAGTAAATTAGTCTTGCTTTTTGGGCACAGTAGTATGCTGTAATATCTGAGTACTTGTCTTTGTGTTATTTTTTTGCTAAGGATGATAGAAGCACTAAATTTACCTTCATTAAACATGTATGGAACATTATTTGATGCCAATTCTCTGCTGATTCAGAATCAGTAGTGATTCATTTAATAATCCATGTGTAACAAATTTGGAATTCCTTATGACATCTAACACTATACAATTGAATGTATACACAAATCGCTTCAGAATGCACAATTGTATTTAAAATTCGGGTAACTGAAGTAGATATTCATGTAAATAATTTTTAATTTTGGCAAAGTGTTACATACTCATAATACGTATTGAAATTGCAACTGATAATTAATTCAGTAAATCATATAAACCAGCAATTCACACACTATTGGGCACAATCCTCAAGGGTGTGCTACCACAGGCTTCAGAATCCTTGCGGTAGCATGGATGTTTATGAGTGGTTCAGAATCCACGTAAACTCTTCCCGATCTAATTAGCCTAAAATGTGCACAAAATAACCTTCAAGAGGCAAACCAAACTTCAAATGTGTGCCCAACAGTGCGAGAATCACTTATGTTTTTCTTACAGTTAATTGAATCAATTGTACAAAAGAATTTTGGAGGAAATTTTATTTATGAACTTAAATACTAATTTATTTGTAATGGACTCCCAGTTTTATATCATTATTAAAAACCCTATTTCTATTTACTATGTTATATAATATATAAATAATTTACTGTTATTGAATCACAAAAACCAAATATTTCTTGATTACTTAAGAGAGAATTTTCTCATTATGCATCAGACAAAAAGTAGTTTCTAGAACTTTGTTTCCATTTATTTACGTACTGTTGATATTAAAATGTTTTTTTTATTGTGTTTGTAGTAAGATATTGAATATCTGTTGTAGTAGGAAATTATAGTTCATTATAGGTGATTAATAGTAACTTTGAATAATAATTTTGAATATTTTAACGAAAAAAGCCCTTTATTAATATATGAATTAAACTGATTAAAATAATAAGGCATTTTAATTTTGAATTATCAAAGCTTGGGAAGACATAAAATTTTCTTTAATTGGGCAAGGGAAAGAAAGCGCAAAAGTAAAAAGTTTGAGTACAACTGATGTAGATAACTGTACAAGTTCCATTAATCAATTTTAAAACTTTCTTTGTGTAGGGATTTCTTTTATCACTTTATTTAATAGAAATAAAACTGTTTCACTAATAAATATTATATACATATGAAAATTTTTAATTATTTTTGCATTTTATTGAATTATTTTTTTCTTCTTAGTACTTAAATAAAAATTGATTGCAAGTCATTTTGGTACTTTTGTATGATAATAGTCTTAGGAAGTGCTATTGTCAATAAATTAATAATAACTGCATTGAAAAAATTGATTTGTTAATATAGTAATGGTCGGTGCTTTCATGAAATTTCTTGTTAATAAATTATTGAATTATAAATTAATTAGCCTGCAAAAATACTAAAAAAAAAAAAACCCAACCTTATCTACAGTATAACATAAAAATGTTATTTTTTAGTGTAAAGTGTTAATAGGGACTAAAATTTTTCTTTTGAAAATTTATCTTAAATGCAAACAATATGTTTGATATTTGTAGTATATGTAGAGATGGTATTGCTTGTGATTAGACCTATATATTATAAGATAGAGTGCACCGATAACTAATCGCCTTTATGCAGTTGTTGACACTACTTTTTGGTACATGAATAAGAATCATGAGATCTGTCTGCTTGGATTCTTTATCTTAATGAGGAATTACTTTGTCCTTTTTTCATGCCATGATGGAATAAGATTTAAGTAGTAAAAATATATCATGATCACAGTTTTTGATTACATTTTTGTTTCCATTAGTCATGGACTGGTATTCTCTAAAGTTTGAATAATTTGTTCACTTGTTCGATGACTATTTTCAATAATTTTCATAAGACAACATTCCATAAAGATATGACTTAACTCGCTCACTTACTGTAACATAGTGGTGTGATCAAAAGTAAACATAACAGACATGTACCTTGTACTAGGTTTCTTGAATATGTGCTTATATTCTTAAGAATCACATTTCATAAATATGTCTCATAGTATATTTGTGTTTTGAAGAACAGCAAATATCGGTGTTCCAAAACTTGAGTACACATATCACTGGATCCAACCCACATATACTAAATACACATGTTGTCGGGTAGTTTATTTTAAGGAGCCTTAGAAGATTAATTTAATAATGAAACATTTTATTTAAATTAATTTATTTTATTTTTCAGGGCGTAAAAGAAAGTGGTTTACTGTGGAGGAAGCTCTTAGTCTTTTGTCCATACATAAGCCTGTACAGTGCTCCTACCTGAAGCTGCTCACAAGAAATGACAAGGTACCCTGACTTTCCACCCTCTTCGTACAAAACAGAGTAGGAGTGAATAACGATGCTAGAGTAACAACCACCAGATGCATCAAAGTGAAAATCTTAAAATCAATTCTGCTTTAAGTAGATATATTAAGAAGAAAAAGAAATTTGTCTGCTTCAATATTTTTTATCTTGTGAGCATTTAACTATTGTGTATTAATAGAACTCCGTGCTTGAAAAATATATCAGTAGTTGTCAAGTAATGTTGAAAAAAAAATTATACTTATGATCTCCTTTTTTATATAAAAATATTTAGGTTTTTGTGAATGTATTTTTTTTAATTATGAATTTGTTATCATTTGCAGCATTATTTGACTGCAAATAATATATCTATATATTATTTACCTGTTAGGGCAGCTAATGTAGGATTAATTGCTATGATGTTTACATACTTTCTGACTATACATTTTTTTTTTTTTTTTTTTGTAGTGTAACCTGCCACACTGTCCAATTTATTGTAAAATGTACAACTTTTCAAATTTTTTGAATTGTATTTAAGGCTATGCTTAAAAATTAAAGTACTTTAAAAAATAAGATTCTTATTCAAATTACATGCTGCATTATTTGCTATCATTTTGACTTTTAATTCTGTTCTTTAATATTCTAACAATTGTCGAAAGTTATATTATGAATTTTTATGTTGTGTAGCTTTGTATTGCATTCATTTAAAAAAAAAAAAATGTAAATGAATAATTATTGTCAAAAGTAGAAACCATTACTTTAAGATGTACTTAATAAAATTTATTTTATTTAATTCAAACCAAAAAGAAATTGTAAATAAGCTGTTTACTAACACCTTATTAAGATTTTATTAAGTTTAGTTCTTAAGTATCTAAAACACTCTGGAGGGGGAGGGGGATACATAAAATATTAACAAGAAAGGAAAACTTGAACAACTTATTTCATTATTTACTAGCAGCATTTACTTTTTTTTTAGATAAGATAAAGTTTATAGCGATGTTTTACCAAATTTTATTTCAGGTAAATTTTAATTTGTTTAGGCTAAACTACTTTTCTGGTTTGAAATAATATAAATAATATTTATATATTTTTACACTTTTATTAAAATTCTTTTTTTACAAATTGTCATTAAAGTAACTGTATTGTCTAATATGCAAAATTTAAAAAAGCAAAATTTTATTTTCATTTTATGTCTTGTATGTTGATTATTCCAAAAATATTTCTATATAAAAATTAAGTAAATGGTTTCTGTTGATATGCACTACTGTAAATGATTGTAATTAAATATACTGTTTTGTAAGCTTGAGTAAAAATAAAACAGAGAATTTTATTTTATTTTTTATTTGAATGTATTATGGTATTAAGAATTAATAACCTGAATCTGGCAAGTAACTTAATTACTTTAAATTGTAATGAAATATAAAATATTAAAAATATGGAATTATTTTACAACTTAATATATGAAATTATTCAAAGAGTATTAGTACTTAACATATTAAAAATCGTCCACTATAATGTTAGTTGTCGTTATTGTATGTAGTTGCTGTAAATTAAAATATATTTTGCTTATAATAAATTTCATTTATACGTTCGATCCACATAAAAATATATTTAAAAAAAAATTTGTGCACTAAAAGAAAAAAAAAAGCCATAATGTTCATGTCTCTTTATTTTATGTTTATTATTTTGATATTCTCGTATTGTGTACTTTTATGGAGTTTGTTACTTGTTTATAGATGAGAATTGGGAGGGTTTTTCTGGATTGATCTCGTTTGTATTTTATTTAAGCAAGTTTTTTTTCCCCTTTAAATGTACTTAAATAATAAAACTATTATACATTTCTTTTTAATCTTACACATCAAATTTATAGAAAATTGATAGAAATAAATAATAAAATTAAATGAAGTTGCTTATATTTTTTTAATTTTAATAGTTAATTTTGTTTAAATTGTTAGAGCTACTGTTTTATAAAGTTGATACTTGTATAATACAAATATCAGCTTTACAAAATCATTGTATCATACAAGTTATTTTTATATTTTATCTTGCTTATTGATATTAATTTCTGTTTAATTTCATTATCTTTACTGCAAATTGCAGTATTTTTTTTTTCAATATGTATTATGTTTGTGTATTATTTGTATTATTCAACAGAAATTGAAATTGTTTTTTTTAAAAATGTATGAATTTTTTTTTTAAAATCGGATAATCATCTCTGTATAAATAATATGAAATATCACACTAAATGAATAGTATCTTTATTAAATGGCAATGTTCATTTGGTATGAAGGAAGTTTTCATAAATTTCAAGAATTAAAAAAAAAGAAGCAATGTTTGTGAATGACAGATTGATAAATTTATTCTATTAAAGCTGATCATATTTTAAAAACTAGTCATAAAAAACATTCCTTTGTTTTTATATCAGCTTTAAAACATTATTTTAATTGACATAATTACTATATTCTTCAAACATGGCATAAAGTCTACGTCACAGATCACTAAATTTCAAAATGGCCTCTTCATATTTATATTTAAAAATGCTAATATATTATTTATCAATATTGTTTCATTTATGTAACATATATCCCCCATGCTGTTATCCTAAATGATATTTAAAATTCAAAATTCTTTTAATTTGTAATGTAAAAATAATGAAATTTTATTTTAAAAATATTATAATTGATTTTTAAAATAAATTCGATAACTTTTTTTTAATTTTATGATTAAGTTTCCTTCATTTACATGGATTTTCCCTTGATGAGAATGGTGGTTGTTAGTTGAAAGCTGAGCTGTTTAAAAGTATGATGTTTGTTAACTATTTGAAACAGCAACATCAACACTTTTTTTGAACCATAAAAAGGAATTGTAATATTATGTACATCATTGTATTTGTTTTTGTAAAGTTTGACTTGTTCGCATAGGAAAGCAAAAATAAAATTCAAACCAATTTAAGAAATGTTATTATAATTGTTTTTACCTGTTTACTTTAAAAACAGCCATATTGTTTTCGACTGTTGTGAAGGGAATTTGAAAATTGAAAATATATAGCAAATTTTATTCAATGTTAATTGAAAGAGTTAAGATTTTCTTTTCCCGCATTTTTTTTTTTATTTTTAGTATAGTCATTTGTTCTTTTCATTACATAGTTTATTTGTTTTTGTTTTTTTATTTTACACATTATTACATACCTGCCAACTTCTTTAAATCTTCCATAAAATGAGCAGCTTTTATGGATTCTGAAAAAAGATGTTTTTTTATGAGTTTTTTCTTTTTTTCCCCTTCAAATTAACTTTACAAAAAAACTTTTGCATTTTGGCAAGCAGTTGTATTTTACACTCGATGAATCTCCAAATCTTATTTCTTTTAAAGTTAATTTTGGTTATTTTCTATACTCGCACACATAACTTAAATGCTATTTAAATTAAATAAATAAATGCAAGATGTTGAGTACATTCATTGAGAAGTGAAGTATAGCCAGCATCTTGGAAAAGTTTTCTTGGTTAAGTTGGCAGATATGATATTAAATTATTTTTGTGTTAGTAGTCAAATGCATGATTTTAGCACTTTTGTAAAGCATTTTAAAATCCATTATTTAGATAAGGTGATTCCATGCACTGGTATTTTTTTCTCCTTCTGAATCTCATATTTTTCATTTGCATCACCCTAGTCCATTGCTCTAATGTTCCAATTTCAATTTAAGTGGGAATGTATATGTGTCCAAATTTTCCATAATAAAAATAGAATCTAATATGTGGTGTAAAGATTCTTTTATTTGAATTTATGTACATTTTTATCTTTAAAAAATGATTGTGAGCCATGAAAAAAATATCAGATATTTTAGATTTAAAAAAAAAAAAGCTCTAGAAACTTTGACCTGGCAGTCAGGGTTGATTGTGACCCGAAATTTCTGAAAAGTTGTTAATATTCACATTACCATTCGGAAATTTATTTTTCAAAAATGTTTATTCTGTCGATGAAATAAATATTCTTTAAAATATACCTTAATGTAAAATGGTGTTAAAATGTATATTAAATGTAAGAGGGATTTCTTAGACAAATTTTTGATTGCAGATTTGCTGGACGGTATTAGATCTAATTTGTTTTGCATACAGTTTTAGAAAATTTTGCATATAGCTCTGAAATTTCAGTGTTATCCACAATCACCCCTGGTAGCAATATAATCATAATTTGTCATAAATATTAAATTGATGCCAAAAGATAAATTAATTATTTTCTTTAAGATATTTTGTATGTTTATTTTTGCTATTCTGTTTTCTAATTTTAAATAAAGTAAAATAAATCAAAGAACATTTCATGCTGTAAATTGATTTCCTTGAATGAATGTTATTCATTGATTATCATTTTCTGAAGAAAAAAAAATTTTTTTTTCATAAAGACTTTGATTTATTCTTAACTGTATTTAAAAAAAAATGTTAAAGTGGAAGAAATTGTGAAGTTTCTTTTACATACAGAAGTAAAATTCCTTTACCTAAGAATAGATGCTTTAAGTATATTTACCATGGTTTCTTCATTAAGGAAAAGATAATGAAGTCATGAATAATTTAATAAACTTTTTATTATATGTATTTCTTTATACAAAGTGATAAAAATCACACAACTCAAACTTTCAGAAACTATGAAGAATCCAAAATAAAAAAGAATGTAAATTTTTTGGTGCAAGTAATTTCTCGCTTGAAATTTTGGTTTAAGTTTTTAGAAGATTGAGATGGGTTTTTCACAAGCAGAACAAATTTTTTTTGTAATCAAGCATTACTTTACAATACAGTGATTAAAGCAGCTTAAGAGACCTTTCTAAATGTTTGGTGAATTAGACAATTCAGTGGTTTTTCACTCTAACTCGAAGCTCTTGAAATGAATTAGTTATCTGTCTATTCCAAGTTCTCAACAAAATGCTACAACCACTAATGAACACTAAAAAATTTGGCTTAGCAATGAACTGTATAATGTGGTAATGCACAACAAACATCCTTGTATTTATGCTATTCATGAATTGAAAATTGACAAAAAATTGGTGTCTGGTATACTGCCCTGCTGAAGAATTGTGAACCCTTTGCTAGTTTCTAGATTGGAGAAAAAGGGTCTCAATTTCAACATATGGGACAGTACTCATTTTTTTTTATCGTTTCTCAGAATAATCCTTCTTTCAATTTAGTTTGATACATTTTAATATAGGTTGCATAATTTTTTAATCCCTTGTGTTTATCTATAAATTGGACCATTGAAGATGGAAAGGAAGGTATAAAACCAAATTGGACAAATATTAATGAACACTAGCACAAAAATATCTAAAAATAAACAATTGGTGAAAGAAAATTAATGGATAACTTTTAGAATTTAAGATATCTTGACCATAGCTGTATTTTAATTTTTATTTATAAAAAAACTAAATATTTCATTTCATATTTTAAAATTTTCAATCAGTATCATAAAACTTAACATTTTGCAAAAAAAGATTTAATGATTTTTTTAATTATACTATTATTGCCAGTTATTAAATTCATGCGATAACTGTTAGTTCAAGCTTTAAAAAATTACATAATTTTATGCTTATTTTTTATATCTTGATATTAATCAAATATCTTTAAACAATTTTTTAAGAAAACTTATTTTCATAATGGCTTTTAAAAATGAATTATTTTACAGTTTCAGCATAGAAATGGTAAAATATAAATCTTTGTAATGTTACAACTTTTTTTTTGTATCACTTCTATATTAATAGGGTATAGGAAGGGAAGCGTCTGATTTACGAGATAATTTTTTATATTTATCAAAATCAAAATTTAACATACATTAAATAATAATATGTAGATCAAATAGATTTTATATAAAATTTTCTGCCTAAGAATTTTATTGTTTTAATAATTTTTGTATGATGTTGTATCCATCTAATCAGTAAAAAAATTAGGTATTCCAAATATGATTTCTGGTTTAAAAAAAAAAAAAAAAAAAAAAATCAAGAAACTTACTGCAAATATATTTATTTATTATCATAATAAGCACAAAAATGAAAATAAAATACAGTAAAATATGAACATTGACAAATTCATCAAAATTACATTTTATGCTTATTTTATTTACACATGAATGTACAAAATTGATTGAGGAAATACAATAAAAACTATGATTATATACACATCATTAATTAAAATTGATCAGACATGTATCACTAAGAATCATCATTTTTCTTCGGAGGCCGTAAGGTATTCCTACGTACACGATGTACAACCCATTCAATACCTTCATGTACTCCATCTCTATAGTGGACAGAAAAAAGAAATTGTAAAAATTATGTGATATTTTTAAATAATCCAAACTTTAACATAACTCGATATTTATTTTTAAAATAAGATCTCTATTATATCTTGTACATTTTTCTTGTTGATTACGGTGTTTATGTGTATATATATTGTTTTATTTTTAATTACGTCGAGGACTAGGTTGTATTGACCCTGTCCTACAAGCAACCCACTACAAACTAGTCTTGAAGAAGGCATGCCGTGTGGGTTGCACCTATGAATGCTGTTACTCATTTAGTACTACCCAGGGGCATGCATAGTTTGTATATTGTTCAATACCAATGCTTCTCCAAGAACCAAAAATTAATGATGACTATATAACATTATTTCATCTTTAAAAGTGACTAAGTAATTTGATTAAATATTAATACGTCACTATTATCAATAATTTTAAATAAATGTTTGTAAAAACCTAAACCTATTTGGTTTAAAATAAAAATAAATTTTAATTCCTAAACTAAATATCTCAACACAAAAATAAATCAATTTCATATTGATAGGCTAACAATACTATTAAAACATATGCAGAAACAAGATCCAAGATGTTTTAAATTTGTGCATTGTACAAAAAATCTGAATCAAGACAATCTGTATCTAATTAAATTTTGTTAACATAGTGCACTACATACAAAATAAGCATAAGCTAAAAAAAAAAATTCCAAGTTAAGAAAAATTAAATAATTGCTATTTTACCCATGCAGTGCTGATACAGGTAAAACATGGCAATCTCTTCTTCCTATTAAATGTTTACTTTCTCGGAACACTTCCTTGATGCGCCCAACAGTTAAACATTTCTGCATAGAAGAAGTGATTTATATTAATGTTTCGTTTAACTGTAAAATAAATATTATTAAGAATGCTAAGATAAGTATAGAATAACTAAAAGGTTCAAAGAATGAGCCAAGTATATATTGAGTTAAAAATGATTCAATTTCTTCTTTCAATTTTTTTTAAATGAACAGCACTTTATTATGTCAATATTATTTCTTTAAGGAGTCTAACAAGAGGAATTTTAACTTTTGATTGCTTTAAATTGCATTGTATGGGATTAAAATCACAATCAAACAGTAAATTAAGATAAGTTAATCTGAGTCTACTTAATTTATTTTCAAAATAGTGCACAACATGTAAACAGGTGAATTTGTGCAAAAGCATTGCTGCTTCTCTCAAACATTAATGAAAATAAAAGCACAGTTTCAAAATTTTATTTTTTATATGCAAATACCAGTAATGTTTCAGAAAAATTTTTTTTATATAGAAATACAATTGTAAATGTACAATTTACATATTATATTTTTAATTGTTGCAGGTCATTACTTTCAAACATTAAAACTAAAAATGGGTAATTTATATTTTGAATACTATTTAAAAAAAAAATTTTTTTTTAAAGTTATACACACACTTACTTTCGTAAATATATACTGCAAACTATATTATATAATTTATAATTAAAGTACTACTTACAGGAATATCCTGCTTATTAGCTACTAGAAGTAATGGAACTCCAATAAGTGAAGGATTAGTGATCATTTTATCTGAAATAAAAACATATTGGAAATAATCAATATTTTTATTTATGAAAATTATTACATTTATTTATTCACCTAAAGTTATTACCTTTTTTTACAGTTTAGAAAAACTTATCCAAATCAATACAGAGTTAAAATTTTTAATATTATAATGAAAATATACAGATATTTTCATATATATAGATATATCAAATATAAGAATAATCTTGTGTAAGCATATACATCATAAGAATTTATTTGATAATTTTTGTTATCAAGACCATTTAAGAATAAATTTAAGTTTATTAAGAGTATTTTTACCAGTGAAATAAGTATTTATACATAACTGTTAAATTATATTTATTTTTTTTACCTAAATGATAAAAAACTAGAAATTTGAAATTGCTTTATAAAAAAAAAAAAAAAAAAAACTTTTTTCAGGCAATCCCAACATTCTCATTTACACATCAAAATTAATAAATACTTTATCTTAAAATACATTAGAGAAGAAATTGTATATTGAAATACAAAACTTAATACCAAAAAGTTATTAAAGCAAAAAATAATACAAACAAGGTTGGTGGTTGAAGTTTATCTTAACAAATTAGCAATTTTAGCTATTAAAAAATATGAAACCTTCAGATTCTTTTCAAAAGTACAGAAATAAATTTGAGAAATTATGTGCAATCTAATAAATATATGAAATACTAATTTCAATTTTGTATTGGAATCTTTAATTATTAATGCAGTAATAAATTAATATTAAATTAATATACTTTATAACTCTTTGTTATAAATTTAAAATATAATTTATGAAAACATTAATAATTAAGATTGAAACTTTTAATTTATCAGCTTTTTGAAACTTTAATTGTTGTGGAGGCACAAAAGTTGAATTTCATTTAAAAGGATTATATAAAGATTATCTCTCCCTATTTTTAATTTAAAAACTCTCAGTTATTAGATTATTTAACATATGTAATACCAATAAAAATATTTAAAAAATAAAATAATTTTATATTTGCTATTAATAATATGCCAGCATTTGTAATAACCGAAGTGCATATTAATACCAACGATTGATAGCTTGTATTACTTTTGTCCACCCAATGAAATTCAAACATTTAATTTGGAAAATTTTCTGCAATGAATAATTTTTATCCGAAGCAAAACTTGGTTTATATTCATCAATAGCAACAATCAATTGATTTCATGCAGTTAACACTTAAATATCAATAATTTCTACAGCAATTATATAATCTGTTTAACAAATTGTCAATTACCAAAAGCTTCTTTTGATTCCTGCAGACGATCAATATCTGAAGAATCTACAATATATACAACAGCATGACATTCTGCATAGTACTTGTCCCAAAGAACTTGCAAATCTTCTTGACCTCCTAAATCCCAAAAATTCAGACGTATTCCATGCATGTCAATTCGACCAACTATTATTTTCAAAACAAAAATTGATTAAAGGATATACACATACACAAATCATTAGTCATTAATAATATTCAATTTCATACTTACTATTTAATCCTACAGTTGTAGTTATTTTAGTAGGATTCAATCCTTTATAATTTTTTGAAAACTTTGTTTTAGTCTGTTCTAAAAATGTCTAAAAATATAGAAAATTTGGAATAAATAAAATGTAAAAAATATTTATAAAGCATGCTTCTATAAACAAGTTTTAATTGAGTAACTTAAATTAATATACAAATGTAGTTTTAATGAAAGATACCGTTTTCCCAGCATTATCCAATCCCAAAATAAGAACAAAATATTCATCTTTCTGGAATAAATACTTCCAAAGGCCATAGAGGAGAGTATACATTTCAACAGGTGTAACAACTGTGTATTAAGAATATAACTTAGACCAACATCTGAAAGAAAAAAAAATGCATTAACACAAAATAAATACTACATGAAACCATCTACTTTTGTTTAACTGACATATAATAATACCTAATATACAAAACCCAACATATTACTTTTTTTTCACTGAATATATTAGTTTTACTTCATAAAAGTATCTGATATCATTTATACCATGCAATTCATATATTTTTAAATTTTAGATAGAAAAAAATTTAAGAAATAATTTCCACCTATTTTCAGTTTATTGTGATTTTCTAAACTTGTTCAAATATAGACTACATACATTGACCACTTTTTATCTTTAATATTTATTCAAAATAATGCAATTATATACATGATGCAGTGAAAGACAACAGAAATAAATTATTAAAAAGTGTTAAAATCTTTATTATATAAATTTTTTTATATAAAAAATATTCATACATACACCTATAATAGCTGTTAAGATTTTAAAAATTACTTTTATTTAATAAACTGATAATACAAAACTTTTTATTGTATTCGAAAACAATTCTATGCATAAGTTAAAAATATATAGAGCAATAAACTTAAAGATATTACAAAAGAAATTTGTTAAATTATGGAAAAACGTATGTTATCAATGTAATTAAATAATGAATATGACACATCAAAACACCAAAGATTTTTTTTTCCAGTTATACTTACTCTTTAAAATTACAAAAAAAGAAAAGATAAAGACACCAGAAGAATTTTCAACAGTTGATAAAAGGGTTGGAAGTTATTGAACTAGGAAACAATCTTTAAAACTGCCGTCACCCGCTTTGTCAACAATTTCACGATACGTTTAATACCAGAAACTGTGTCCGGATGTGACGTCGAACTTAGTGCAGCAGAAAAGCTAACTTTACACTTTTTAGTAAACCAATTATTTGCGATTTATCATTACAAGAGATTAAATCAGTGGTTCTCAAAGGGTGCGCCAGGGTGCAATGGTACGCCCTAGAAGATTTCCGTTTACGCCCTGTAATATTCCAGAGAGATATGTAGCCAGACATTAAAATAATTGCAGTTATTCTTTTTCTATTCAGTTTTCCAATTCAAAGATAGCTTACAATACAAACAATTGACCATTCTGGTTGCCTTTTTTTTTTTTTTTTTTTTTTTTTTTTTTTTTTTCCATTTTCCATCAATAGGTGTCGCTACATCACTCCCCTACCAGTAACAAAGTTACGTTACTTTGAAAATGGTAGAAGAATTAATATATCTATACAAATAATAGCGAACAAATACACATTGATACAAATTTAAATTGTACAAAATAAGTACAAATACAATTACATGTAAACATTTACATACAATAAATCAAATTAATTTTTAAAATGGAATGGATGAATTATAAGTTTGAAGAAAAGTCAATAATGTCATTGAAACGAACAGGAAGTTTTACTTGTCTTCCACAACGTGTTGTTGTATTTGGTTGTGCAACTTGCTGACTTGGTATAAATGTTTGTTCACTCGGCACAGATGTATGATCATTTGATGACGTTGGATTCAGAAGTTCATTAGGTTGTAACACATATGCCGGTTTTAATCTATCCACTGAAATATTAACTTGTTTATTTTTAATTGATAGAAGAAAGTTTTTCGGGGATCTTTGCAATACCAAATAGGGTCCTTCATATGGGGGTTCTAAAGGTTTTTTAACTCTGTCAATTCGCAGAAACACATGTGAGCATGTGTACAAATCTTTTGGAATGAAGATCTTTTGTTTACATTTGTTTTTGGATTGGTATGGTTTTAAGTCGGCCATCTGTTTTCGGAGATTGCTTACAAAATTATCATCAGATATTGGCAATCTGGATTCTTCAAAGAATTCGCCTGGTAATTTAATAGTTTTTCCATAAACCATTTCAGCTATTGTATACTTAGAGTCCTCATGTAGAGCAGCTCGCAAACCCATAAGAACCGTTGGTAATGTGTCCGTCCAACGAACGTTGTTATGACATCTAATAGCTGTTTTCAAGGTACGGTGAAGACGTTCAACTTTTCCATTACTCTGAGGATGGTAAGAAGACGTATGGTTTACTTTAACACCACATAGCGCAGCTAAACTTCGAAATAGTTCTGAAATAAATTGAGTGCCTCTGTCAGTAATAACACAAGTAGGTACACCAAATCGGGTAATCCAATGCTCATAAAAAGCTTTTGCTATACTTTCTGCAGTGATATTTGATAACGGTACCACTTCCATCCAAGAGGTAAACCGATCAATACACGTCAAGCAGTATGTGTATCCATTAGAAGGTGAATAAGGTCCAATTAAATCTATATGAACGACACTAAATCTCTCATCTGGTGCTTGAAATTGTGAATATTCTGATTTTGTATGTTTAGTTATTTTATTTTTCTGACAGTTGATGCAAGTTTGAGTCCACTGTTTAACATCTTTTTTCATATTTGGCCAAATGAATCTTTTAGTTATTTCTTTTACAGTAGTTCGAATTCCAGAATGAGCTAAACTGTGAATTGTATTAAATATTGTCATTCGAAAATTTTTTGGTATGAATGGTCTGATACTGGAAGTAGAGGTATCACAATACAAGAGCTTTCCTGATGGCAATTGGTGTTCTTTAAAATGTAATGATTTGGAATGTAATTTCAATTGTTGCAGTTCATCATCATTAATTTGTGCATCAGCTATCAAGTCATAATCGACAATAGGTGAATCGATGTCCTCAATTCTAGACAGTCTGTCTGCTACCACATTGTTTCGACCACTGATATGGTATAGGTTAGTAGAGAATTGTGAGATATATTGTAGGTGTCTTAGTTGTCTGGGGGAGGCTTTATCATTGTTTTGCTTAAAAGCAAATATTAACGGCTTATGATCAGTATAAATATCGAAATCTCGACCTTCAAGTAAATGCTTAAAATGTTTAATGGATAAATATATACCCAAAAGTTCACGGTCATAAACGCTGTAATTTTTCTGAGCATCATTAAGTTTTTTAGAAAAAAATGCAATTGGCTTCCATCCATTTGGTTCTTTTTGTTGAATAACTGATCCAATAGCCCAATCAGATGCATCTGTGAGAAGTGCCAGAGGGTAATCCGAGTTGGGATATGCCATTAACGCTATTTGAGCAACATCTTGTTTGCATTTTTCAAAACTTTGTCTAGTTTCATCGGTCCATGGTATTTTGCGTCGATCTTTTTTTTTTTTTTAGATCCTTTCAAAAGTTCATGTAGAGGGGCTTGAGTTTTTGCGGCATTATTTATATAATTACGATAAAAATTGATCATTCCTAAGAAGGAACGTAATTCGTGCATAGTTTCTGGCAATGGATATTCTATGATAGCTTTGATTTTTTGAGGTTGAGGTTGTGAACCTTCCGCAGATATTTGATAGCCTAAAAATCTATTACAGGTACTCCCAAAACGATTTGCTAATATTAATCCGTAGACCATATTTATCTAAACGCTGGAAAACTATTTTAAGATGTGAACGATGTTCTTCCTCGCAAGAAGAGGCGATCAACACATCATCTAAGTATGGAAACACAAAGTCTAGACCATAAAGAACTTCATTTATAAACCTTTGAAATGTTGCAGGGGCATTTTTGAGACCAAAACTCATCACATTGAATTGATAAAGTCCAAAAGGTGTGATGATGGCAGTTTTTGCCTTATCTTCATCTGCTACAGGAATGTGATAATATGCTTTAGTAATGTCAATTTTAGAAAATATAGTTTTATTAGTTAAAATATGTTGAAAATCCTGGATTCGAGGTATGTTATATCGATCAGGTATAGTTAAATCATTCAATCTTCTATAATCACCACATGGACGAAAAGAACCATCTTTCTTTGTTACTATATGTAATGGACTTGCCCATTCTGAGCTAGATGGACTAATGATGTTATTGTCTAGCATATATATTTAAATTCTCTTTTAGCTATTTCCAACCGTTTTGGATCTAATTGTCTTGCTTTACAATTTATAGGTTGTCCTTTAGTTACAATATGATGTTTTACATTATGTTTAACATTTGAAACAAGAAAATTTGGTTTTGTTATATTGGGATACATAGAAAATAAATCAGAATATTTACATAAGCTGCTCGTTGTATTTACACATTCATTAATAGAGATGGGTGCAATGTTACCATAAACTGCAAGGTTAGTTACACCATCAATTAATCTTTTATGCTTTATATCAATTAATAAATTGAACTTATTTAAAAAATCTGCACCTAGTATAGGTTTACTAATTTTGGCCACAATAAATGGGAATTGAAATTCTCGGCGTAAACCTAGATCAAGATTTAAAATTTCTGTACCAAAAGTATCGATTGCAGTATTATTTGCAGCATATAATTTATAGTCACTAATAAATTTGTGTTTAGAAGTATAAGGAATAAGACTTACGTCCGCTCCACTATCAACCAAAAAGCGTAAACCCGTTTTTTTGTCGTTGACAAATAGACGGTATTGACGGCAATGTGTTGTATTTTCAGCAGCAGAGTCTGCCGTTAATTCTGTTGCTGATTCTGGTTTTCCGAAGGATTGTTTTTCCATGCACATGGAGCTTTGCATTTATCAGGAAAACATTTTTCTCGAAAACGAAAATGGTAATAACAGTATTTGCCAGAAGGATTGTAAGAGCGATTGCGAGACTTACTTCGATGAGAAGAAGAGTATCGACCGCTATTTGTTGTTTGGGAACGAGAGTTCCTTGTGACACTCAGTTTTTCAAGTTTATTTTCCAAAGATGTAATTTGTTGTTGTAACTCAGTTATGGCATCTGATCCTGATGAAACATTGCTTACGCGGTAAAGTTCTTGTTTTGGTTGCATTTCAAGAATACGATCCGCCATTAATGCCAGTTTTTCAATTCCTTCATCACTAACTAGTAAAATATTCCGCACAGAATCAGGCATTTTTTGTAGAAATAATGTTGTTAGTACCTTATCAGTTATTCCATCAGTAGCCAGGTTTCTCATTTTTTGTAAAAGTTGACTGGGTTTAAGATCTCCCAAATCAAGTCCTGTCAGCAGTCTCTGAAGACGCTTATTTTCGCTTTCTTTAAAAGTATTCAGCAAACGTTCTTTAGCAGCGGTATATTTTGTTCTATTATCATCACTTATAATGTCCCACAAACTTTCAACAAATTTCGGTTCTAATTGTGAAACTAAGTAGTTGAATTTTGTATCCTCGGCTGTTATTCCACAAATTGAAAACTGTGCTTCAACTTGAAAGAACCATATTTCTGGTTTTTCTGCCCAAAAAGGAGGTATTTTGACACTTACCCGCGCTACTTCATCTTTTTTCGCCGATTCATTAGATTCAGTCATTTTGTAAATAATTCACTGTTTGCAAACAATTCACGGGTCACCAAGTATGTGGCGGTATTGTAAAGGTTGCGTAGTGTTATTAAAATCCAGACGGCAAAATAAAAGACGATAATCAATTTTCACAATTACAACATGTTTATTCTACTTCGAACGCTTACTACGTTCTATTTTTTTATTCTAGCGGGAAAATTCCCTTTTTAACAGTGAAAGTAGAAGTCGTTCAATTTGTATTCCATTTTCCATCAATAGGTGTCGCTACAATTTGCGCCCCTTAATGCAAAGGGAGTAACGATAGCGCTTTTTAATATCAAACAATGGATGCATCAACCTTAAATTTTAAAGCAACTTTATTAATTTTTTTGATTAAATCACAAGTGCAATAATTATAAATATTCAATATTTTTTTTCCAAACGAAATTTGATGATGATTTTCGACAGTGAACTTATCGATTTTCAGTTATTCTTTTTTTTTGAGACAAATATTCATTTTTGATCAAGCTCATCCCAAATTTTTAATCGTTTCAAACGACTTTTTATTTTACATTATTAAAAGAAAATTTCAACCCGTTGAAGAATTGATATTCTTCGTTTAATTTCTCGGCTTAAGAGAAATTCTTTTTCTAGTAGAAATGAAAACGTCCTTCTTTGAAGATTTCTAACAAAAATAGAGCCATCTAACACTAAATTCCATAGATTTGACCTTGTAGCGACACCTATTGATGTAAAATGGAATACAAATTGAACGACTTCTACTTTCACTGTTAAAAAGGGAATTTTCCCGCTAGAATAAAAATAGAACGTAGTAAGCGTTCGAAGTAGAATAAACATGTCGTAATTGTGAAAATTGATTATCGTCTTTTATTTTGCCGTCTGAATTTTAATAACACTACGCAACCTTTACAATACCGCCACATACTTGGTGACCCGTGAATTGTTTGCAAACAGTGAATTATTTACAAAATGACTGAATCTAATGAATCGGCGAAAAAAGATGAAGTAGCGCGGGTAAGTGTCAAAATACCTCCTTTTTGGGCAGAAAAACCAGAAATATGGTTCTTTCAAGTTGAAGCACAGTTTTCAATTTGTGGAATAACAGCCGAGGATACAAAATTCAACTACTTAGTTTCGCAATTAGAACCGAAATTTGTTGAAAGTTTGTGGGACATTATAAGTGATGATAATAGAACAAAATATACCGCTGCTAAAGAACGTTTGCTGAATACATTTAAAGAAAGCGAAAATAAGCGTCTTCAGAGACTGCTGACAGGACTTGACTTGGGAGATCTTAAACCCAGTCAACTTTTACAAAAAATGAAAACCTGGCTACTGATGGAATAACTGATAAGGTACTAACAACATTATTTCTACAAAAAATGCCTGATTCTGTGCGGAATATTTTACTAGTTAGTGATGAAGGAATTGAAAAACTGGCATTAATGGCGGATCGTATTCTTGAAATGCAACCAAAACAAGAACTTTACCGCGTAAGCAATGTTTCATCAGGATCAGATGCCATAACTGAGTTACAACAACAAATTACATCTTTGGAAAATAAACTTGAAAAACTGAGTGTCACAAGGAACTCTCGTTCCCAAACAACAAATAGCGGTCGATACTCTTCTTCTCATCGAAGTAAGTCTCGCAATCGCTCTTACAATCCTTCTGGCAAATACTGTTATTACCATTTTCGTTTTCGAGAAAAATGTTTTCCTGATAAATGCAAAGCTCCATGTGCATGGAAAAACAATCCTTCGGAAAACCAGAATCAGCAACAGAATTAACGGCAGACTCTGCTGCTGAAAATACAACACATTGCCGTCAATACCGTCTATTTGTCAACGACAAAAAAACGGGTTTACGCTTTTTGGTTGATAGTGGAGCGGACGTAAGTCTTATTCCTTATACTTCTAAACACAAATTTATTAGTGACTATAAATTATATGCTGCAAATAATACTGCAATCGATACTTTTGGTACAGAAATTTTAAATCTTGATCTAGGTTTACGCCGAGAATTTCAATTCCCATTTATTGTGGCCAAAATTAGTAAACCTATACTAGGTGCAGATTTTTTAAATAAGTTCAATTTATTAATTGATATAAAGCATAAAAGATTAATTGATGGTGTAACTAACCTTGCAGTTTATGGTGACATTGCACCCATCTCTATTAATGAATGTGTAAATACAACGAGCAGCTTATGTAAATATTCTGATTTATTTTCTATGTATCCCAATATAACAAAACCAAATTTTCTTGTTTCAAATGTTAAACATAATGTAAAACATCATATTATAACTAAAGGACAACCTATAAATTGTAAAGCAAGACAATTAGATCCAAAACGGTTGGAAATAGCTAAAAGAGAATTTAAATATATGCTAGACAATAACATCATTAGTCCATCTAGCTCAGAAT
Organism: Caerostris darwini; assembly: GCA_021605075.1. Classification (NCBI taxonomy): domain Eukaryota; kingdom Metazoa; phylum Arthropoda; class Arachnida; order Araneae; family Araneidae; genus Caerostris; species Caerostris darwini. The sequence goes on along the minus strand of BPLQ01009812.1, from coordinate 57,032 downwards.
GGGCAAGTCCATTACATATAGTAACAAAGAAAGATGGTTCTTTTCGTCCATGTGGTGATTATAGAAGATTGAATGATTTAACTATACCTGATCGATATAACATACCTCGAATCCAGGATTTTCAACATATTTTAACTAATAAAACTATATTTTCTAAAATTGACATTACTAAAGCATATTATCACATTCCTGTAGCAGATGAAGATAAGGCAAAAACTGCCATCATCACACCTTTTGGACTTTATCAATTCAATGTGATGAGTTTTGGTCTCAAAAATGCCCCTGCAACATTTCAAAGGTTTATAAATGAAGTTCTTTATGGTCTAGACTTTGTGTTTCCATACTTAGATGATGTGTTGATCGCCTCTTCTTGCGAGGAAGAACATCGTTCACATCTTAAAATAGTTTTCCAGCGTTTAGATAAATATGGTCTACGGATTAATATTAGCAAATCAGTTTTGGGAGTACCTGTAATAGATTTTTTAGGCTATCAAATATCTGCGGAAGGTTCACTACCTCAACCTCAAAAGATCAAAGCTATCATAGAATATCCATTACCAGAAACTATGCACGAATTACGTTCCTTCTTAGGAATGATCAATTTTTATCGTAATTATATAAATAATGCCGCAAAAACTCAAGCCCCTCTACATGAACTTTTGAAAGGATCTACAAAAAAGATCGACGCAAAATACCATGGACCGATGAAACTAGACAAAGTTTTGAAAAATGCAAACAAGATGTTGCACAAATAGCGTTAATGGCATATCCCAACTCGGATTACCCTCTGGCACTTCTCACAGATGCATCTGATTGGGCTATTGGATCAGTTATTCAACAAAAAGAACCAAATGGATGGAAGCCAATTGCATTTTTTTCTAAAAAAACTTAATGATGCTCAGAAAAATTACAGCGTTTATGACCGTGAACTTTTGGGTATATATTTATCCATTAAACATTTTAAGCATTTACTTGAAGGTCGAGATTTCGATATTTATACTGATCATAAGCCGTTAATATTTGCTTTTAAGCAAAACAATGATAAAGCCTCCCCCAGACAACTCAGACATCTACAATATATCTCACAATTCTCTACTAACCTATACCATATCAGTGGTCGAAACAATGTGGTAGCAGACAGACTGTCTAGAATTGAGGACATCGATTCACCTATTGTCGATTATGACTTGATAGCAGATGCACAAATTAATGATGATGAACTGCAACAATTGAAATTACATTCCAAATCATTACATTTTAAAGAACACCAATTGCCATCAGGAAAGCTCTTGTATTGTGATACCTCTACTTCCAGTATCAGACCATTCATACCAAAAAAGTTTCGAATGACAATATTTAATACAATTCATAGTTTAGCTCATTCTGGAATTCGAACTACTGTAAAAGAAATAACTAAAAGATTCATTTGGCCAAATATGAAAAAAAGATGTTAAACAGTGGACTCAAACTTGCATCAACTGTCAGAAAAATAAAATAACTAAACATACAAAATCAGAATATTCACAATTTCAAGCACCAGATGAGAGATTTAGTGTCGTTCATATAGATTTAATTGGACCTTATTCACCTTCCAATGGATACACATACTGCTTGACGTGTATTGATCGGTTTACCTCTTGGATGGAAGTGGTACCGTTATCAAATATCACTGCAGAAAGTATAGCAAAAGCTTTTTATGAGCATTGGATTACCCGATTTGGTGTACCTACTTGTGTTATTACTGACAGAGGCACTCAATTTATTTCAGAACTATTTCGAAGTTTGGCTGCGCTATGTGGTGTTAAAGTAAACCATACGTCTTCTTACCATCCTCAGAGTAATGGAAAAGTTGAACGTCTTCACCGTACCTTGAAAACAGCTATTAGATGTCATAACAACGTTTGTTGGACGGACACATTACCAACGGTTCTTATGGGTTTGCGAGCTGCTCTACATGAGGACTCTAAGTATACAATAGCTGAAATGGTTTATGGAAAAACTATTAAACTACCAGGCGAATTCTTTGAAGAATCCAGATTGCCAATCTCTGATGATAATTTTGTAAGCAATCTCCGAAAACAGATGGCTGACTTAAAACCATACCAATCCAAAAACAAATGTAAACAAAAGATATTCATTCCAAAAGATTTGTACACATGCTCACATGTATTTCTGCGAATTGACAGAGTTAAAAAACCTTTAGAACCCCCATATGAAGGACCCTATTTGGTATTGCAAAGATCCCGAAAAACTTTCTTCTATCAATTAAAAATAAACAAGTTAATATTTCAGTGGATAGATTAAAACCGGCATATGTGTTACAACCTAATGAACATCTGAATCCAACGTCATCAAATGATCATACATCTGTGCCGAGTGAACAAACATTTATACCAAGTCAGCAAGTTGCACAACCAAACACAACAACACGTTGTGGAAGACAAGTAAAACTTCCTGTTCGTTTCAATGACATTATTGACTTTTCTTCAAATTTATAATTCATCCATTCCATTTTAAAAATTAATTTGATTTATTGTATGTAATTGTTTAAATGTAATTGTATTTGTAATTATTTTGTGCAATTTCAATTTGTATCAATGTGTATTTGTTCGCTATTATTTGTATTGATATATTAATTCGTCTACCATTTTCAAAGTAACGTAACTTTGTTACTGGTAGGGGAGTGATGTAGCGACACCTATTGATGTAAAATGGAATACAAATTGAACGACTTCTACTTTCACTGTTAAAAAGGGAATTTTCCCGCTAGAATAAAAATAGAACGTAGTTGGCGTTCGAAGTAGAATAAAGATGCTGTAATTGTGAAAATTGATTATCGTCTTTTATTTTGCCGTCTGATTTTAATAACCGTCTGAATTTTAATATGTCCATTCTGCAAAACATCGGAAGCAATTGAGCGCTTTTTGTTTCATTACACAAAATAAGTAAAAACAAAATATGTATAAGCAAGCTACAAAGTGCTTATTATAAGATTATTGCGACTCTTCAAATTCTACGAAAAGTTTCGTAATGTATAATCGTATGCAGGACCTGAATGGCCGAGTGGCTAGCGCTCTGGCGCTCGGTACCACAGGTTTCGGGTTCGAGTCCCGGTGGTTTCGTGGATGTTTTTAGGGGTTGGAAATCAACTTTAAACTGTATGTCCCGGTCTAATAGGATCGTAGAACGTTGCGGGGGCATTGTTACTCCGCGTCCGTGGCTTATCTTCATGTCACACAAGCCCCCTGGTTCATGCAAAGTGAGTACGTCTGTGCAGCGCTTGCCTTAAGGCATCCAAGACCAAGCTGTCTAAGTGTTTGCCAGCTGCATTAGAAAGAAAAAAAATTATCATATGCAAAGGGGTTTCTTTCTGAGGATTTTTTATTCAATTTTATTTTTAGTTATGGTTGTAATTCACATTTTCTTGTCATTATTACAATGTTAAAATATTATGTTCTACTCTATCAACATTTTTTCTACTTCGTTCTTTTTCATATTTTTTCATCGTTTTTATTTTCTTTTGATTGCCAGAAAGTATACGCAATGTTTTTTTCCTTTTAAAATTGTGTTTGTGGCCCAACAAAGAGTCAATCAACATCACTCAATTTTTTATAAATCATCAAGGACTTATGAATTTTGTATTTTATAGTAATTCGATTATAAATGTGCAATTTTCACTTTTCTTTTTTTCCCCTTCATATTTTAAGGGTATTTGGATAATCAGCAAAGCAGATTTTAGATAAAACAGCATCAGCGAGCACAAATCTCAAAATTACGAGTCAAATCAAATCAAATCATATATCCTCACAATGTAGAAATTGCCATGGGCCTGAATGGCTGGCGCTCGGTACCACAAGTTTTTTGGGTTCGAGTCCCGACGGTGCCATGGATGTTTGTAGTGGTTTGGAATCCACTTTAAACCGTTTTCCGTTCTTACATGGCCGCAGAGCGTTACTGAGAGTGACGTATTAAATAGAAAAAAACGAACAGTTCAGTACAAACGGGACTATAGTCCTTGTTGCTTCGCATCCCCATATACCCCTTCGATTCAAATCAAGTAGAAAATGTTATGGTTTTATTACTTGTTGATATTTGGTTAAATTATGGATTTTTAATGTATTTTGTACAGAAATTTTTATTTGGCTCTTTTATCGAAAGAGAATATTATGCTTTGTATTAACATTGGGTTTTTAGCGTATAAAAATTATAGTATTGGCAAATAAAGTTTTAAAAAAGAAAAGAGATCTTTATTTTTAAAAATCATGTAAACTGATTAAAAATTTGCAAAACACAGAAGGAAATGTTAATTAACTACAATTTTTCATATTGATGCAATTTATAGAAATAACATCTCAAACATATGACGGCATGAAATAAATTAGCATTAGTTATCTATTTTATTTAGAAATTAATGATAAAAAAACAAGTAATATCAAAAAAAAAAAAAAAAATTTAAATTCAATTCTATTTTTTTTCACTATATTGCAGAAAGACCTTTATAAATAATTTTCATTCATTTTTTTAACTTTATCGGGTGCCATCTATTGGTAGATATAGGCAACTTAAATCTAAAAAAATTAAAATTAAATAATTAAATTTAATTACTGAATTATTATTTGAAAAAACTGTATTAACATCAAGTGCCATCAGTGTGAGCTAATAGAAGGAATTGATTAAAATAAAATAAATAAAACAAATGCACGTTATTGTTGGGATTTCAGCTAATAGAGCATGAGATAAATGCTTATTGCTCATTTTTCACGTGATTCTTGAATATAAAATGAAATATTTGTAGTTAAATTAAGATTACATTTTGTTATTGGATTTATCATCAGTGCTTATTCCTTTAATTTTGTAATATTTTTGCTTATGGGATGATTTTTTTTTTTATTCTCTTTGTATTTTTACTCTACTTTTGTAACTTTGACTTTCTGTCTTAATTGTAATGTTTTTTTTCTCTGATGTTAGAAATTATTATTCCTTCTCTGATTTATTTAATTTTTCTTGCAATTTGCAAAGGGCTCGACCACCAGTCACTGTTCACCATTCGCCAAATTGAGCTGTGGTCGCTGCTCGACCACCAGTCACTGTTCATCATTCGCCAAGTGGAGGTGTGGTCGCTGCGACCAAGGCACTCCATCAAGTCACTAATATAAATTAAGATTATTTAGAATTTATAAAATAAGCGAGAGCCACAAGCAAAATAAAAAAAACATTAATTAGATTTTTTTAAATAATGTATGAGGACAAATGAAGTTTTTGACATTATGACAATGGCTTTATAAATTCATTATCTGTTGAAGAAATTAGTGATAAAACATTTTGTTTTGAAATTTATGTGTTTTTTCATTAATTAAAGATTTCTATTTTAACTAATATTTGTTAGAAAAATAACATTTTTCTAACTGCGAAACAACTCGACAATCAATATATTTATTTATGTTTATATTATCTTTATTTATATCTTTATTCATATATACTGTGTGTGTCTGTTGTCCTCCTATGCATGGTCACAATTTACATCTAAATTTCATTGGAATTGGCAGCGATAACTTCTAATACTTAGCCTAAATCAACTGAAAATAAATTTTGAAATTGGATCAATTTTCGTTAAGAAATTACCCAATTATGTTTTACGCCTATTTGGAGACTTTTTATGATGGTGAATTTTTCATGATTGACATTTTTTAAGTTGTTGTATTGTTCATAGCTCTGGCGCTCGATGCCACAGGTTTCCGGTTCGAGTTCCGACGGTGCCATGGATGTTTATAGTGGATCGGAATCCCCTTTAAACCGTAGGTCCCGGTCTAACACAAATTTTGGGCGTATGGCTGACAGCCCTACCTCGTAAACAGAAGACATCTCATATGTGGAATCTGCCAGCAGGCAGACGGCCTTGGAACACTCTAGGGCCGTTGCGCCACATATGATGATGATATATTGTTCACAGATAGGCTGACGTTCACGACATGCTTGATTCATTACTCACATAAAATAAATAAATAATAAATATTCGGATATAGAATGAATGTGGATATTATTTCATCATACACTCTTTCTATACATATGGCAGATCTCAACTACCATATGACAGAACAACAGTAACATTCATGCTTATCAATTCAACATAATGTTGAAATTAGTTTTCATTGAAGTGTGACATCACATCCGAGTTGCGAGAAATATAATTATAAACTATTTATTATATAATTTTTTTATATATATTATTATTTAACTTATGATACATTGCATAAATTTCTGAAGCCAAACAGTAGTTAAGCATAATCAGTTATTGTTTTAGTTTTAATATATTTTTTTAATCGAAATTGCATTTATTTTATTTAAAAATTTTTTATTGGTTAAGTGTAATTTTACCGAACAATACCAATACTTTTAATTTTTAAAGACTATGTGGTAGAAAAATTTATTTGCATATAATGGCAATCGAATGTAATGTTTATTACAGATTTTTATTTTTGTTGAAGAGGTATGTGTACCGTCGGATAATTTAAAAACGTGTTTTTTAATATTGAATGAATTGAAAGGTTCATTTTTTGATTTTTTTTTATATCGTAAAATAAAAAACTAGTGCTTGTATATACTTTTAATTCCCTAACTAATCCTTTTATTTTTAAAGTTATTTTTCAGATGTTTAAAAATTTATTTTTATAATAAACCTTTTCTTTATTAAAAATTATAAATTTTGTTATTATTATTGTTGATATTTATTAATTGAATACTTAAGTTTTGAAACATTTCCAATGATATCTTTTGAATTTCGTGTCAAAAATTGGTCGGAACTTGAAATATAATTTTACTGTGTTGGCAAGAAAGTAATTTCTATTTTCACCATTTAAGTACATGGTAAAAACCGAACTATTCTTACCAATCCTGTATTTAAAATAAAACATAAAAATCTGAAATTCATTGACACATTTTATTTATCATGTATGAAAAGGATTTATTTCTACTTCTTCGATATAAGTTTGAATATATTAACACCAAATGATACCGATTCCGATTCTCTATTATTTCTCAGTCGTTTTTGAAACGATAAAATAAACCCTTAGTGATTCATAATTTATAAAGGGTTCTTGTCTCTGTGTTAATTGAAATTGCATAAAACTTATGTTAAAGCTGCAATTCCTAGTATCTAAACTCAAAATAATATTCAACCTATTTTTAACTACCTATGTGTTCCAACTTATTTTATTTTCAACTATGACATTTTTGGTATCATTAATTACATAGATATGTGAAACAATTAGTTAATGTATTTTGTAAATGAAATGATAAACATTTTTCTCCTTATTGGAGAATTTTTCTCAAATTTTACTTCTTCTCCCATTCAATGCTTGTAATTATTGTAGCATAGAGAGATATGAAATTTTTTCTTTAAATAGGCTATAACAAATTACTTGTATTGGTTAATTGCTATACATTTGACAAGGTTAAAACATGGTACTATATTTTTGCCTATTAACATTGAAATTAAGTTAAGCAAACTAAAATAAATAAAAAGCGAAATGAAAAAATGAAAGCATTATTGTAAAATATACCAATGTAATTTGTATGATGAATTACAAGTTAACACTTTAAGAGGTTATATTTTATACATTATTTAATTATTGCTGTAAGAACATTTTTCTCTTAAAACCTCCTATAGTATTTTTACATGGATCTTTAGAAAATCCTTTTTTAACCCATTTTTTAAACCATTTTTTTAAAATTCTTCTCCTGAAATTCCTTCAGGGAAAAATAGTGTGTATGTGCAAAATCCATTTTTTTCTCATTTATTGCTGATATCTTGGTTTATTTTTCTGCCTCATTCTAAGTCAACATTTCTCTTGACTCTTAATATAATATTCAATAATAAATTAAATTAAGTTTGTGAATTTTTATTTACCATTTAAAATTCTTCTTTCCTATGGACTTAAAAGAATTATGTATAACCATAATTATGTAATTTGACAACAAAAATTTCAATGTTGTCGCTGTTTATCATCAACTAATCTTGGATTTACATCTAAAAAATCTGCATATTTTTATTTATTTATTTATTTTTAGTTAAATGAAGGGCCATGGCTCTCTTCTGGAATAAAATTAAGTACATTAAATAGAATTAAAGTAAATCAGTTATAATAAAAATATGTGATATAGTATTGATGTTTATATTTTTTTTCTTGGCATATCAAATATTAAAATATATTATAAAATAAATGTTTCAAATTTTATTAATAAAAACTTGCCTATGAGAATAATGTTATTTATCTGAAATGAAATTAACGTCAGAGAAAAAAGAATTTATTTCTTCTATTGGTATTCATATAAATATTATTGTCATAACTTATTGAATGCATTCATATGAAAAATAGATTTAGTAAGAAGTCTAAAAATATTTTTTCTTATCCCAGTTCATAGAACCTCGAACCCTTTGGATCTCTGGTTAAGTTCTCATAATATACAGCATAATTGAATATTGTAATTCATTTAACTATTAACTTGGGCTAACCTGCACAATTATATTTTCTTCCCATGTTAGTCTGTTGACATATAGAAGTCTCTCATGAAGACATGTTCGCACATGATAATACCACAAATCATTAAATTGATTGAGAAGATAGCAGTTGTAATAAGACATATTGTGTGTGATCCATGTTAATCCTCAAGTTATAAAACAAATGTTAGTCATTGTATTACAAGCACATTAATAAACATTACTTAAGTTCATTATTCACAACAATATTGGAATCATTATTAAAAATTGTGGTGGAATCACAATTTTCTATTGGGTTCCTATCTACAATATTTAATCACTATTCTTTTTTATTCAAAACTCGGTTTGTACAATCATAATTTCTTTCCATGCCTTTTTATTGATGATGTATACCTTATACCATGACATTGTGTTTGCATGTAATAAAAAAAAAATGAAACAATTGAAAACTAAATTATGAAGACATCTAAAACATTACAACATGTCTCATATCTTGAGAAGAAAGAAACTAACTCTTTGAATGGTATTTTCCTTGCTAAATTACTGCACCACACAGATAATTTTTAGTAGGAAGAGGTAAAAATATTGATGGTGAGAAATTTGGCAGTCAACAAGAGCACTTCATGACAAAACCATCCATGTGTTTTATTAAAAATTTAATTTTATTTTAATGGAATTTAAATTAAATTTGATTTATGATATGCCAAATAAACTTTATATATCTTTAAATTATCAAATGGATTTTGTTGGTGTGTTTCTGAATAATTGTTATTTATTTGTGTTGTACTAATTTTTTTACATGATGCTTTTAATTCTTCCCAGGGGGCAGATGATCAAAATGCTTTGCTGTAACATGTTTAAAAAAATAGTTCTATACTCTAATTATAATTGTATTTAAAAGTATTTGACAATATTATTTGTATTTCATTTTTCCTAAGAATATATATATATATAATTTTTTTCCTAGAAATGGAGGCAATGGAGATTCAGCAAGAGCATTCTGTGAATCTTAAAGAATCCACAGATATTAAAGTGAAAGAGTGTATAAAACTTGAAATCACAGAGGAAAATGACTTAAAGTCATGTAATAATGTAAATATTAAAAGCAAACTTGATGATTCAAACACTAAAGTACAAGAAATCAAGAATAGAAAAGAAACTGATTTGAATGATATTGAATCTGTGAATGATTCAAATGTAATAAAAGAAGAAAAAATTACGAATGAAGAAACTGATTTGTACTCTTATACTAAATTGAATGATTTCACATCTGAAATTTATAAAATTGAACTTGGAAATTTACCAAATATTGTTGGTTACAAAGTGAGTTTTACTTATAATAATTTTAAAAAAATTCTTGAATTGTTTTTAAAATTTATTGTTAATACTGCCCGTGTCTGCCATAAATTTTTTTATAATCTAATTGTTATAAAATATTGCCAAAGTAGAATATTTGTGTCTGTTTACTTTCATAATAGTTAGTTCTTTATTAAATACTTTCCAATTAAAAAAAATTAATTTTGTTGAGATATATTTGGCTATAATTTAGAGCAACCATGATTGATTATGTAAGAAATAAATTTTGTATTGCATATTCCTTTTTTAATTATCAGAAATATGTACTGTTAAATATTTAAAACTATTTTATTGTTTGAATGTCATTTTTATATTTATTTACAATCTATAATTACAAATATTAGTAATGCAAACTTTATTTAAATGATTGGGATTTTTATTTAAATAGAAAAAAAAAAAATTCCTTCATTTTAGAGATTTTATACATTTCTTACCTACTTAACTTTTTTTAAAAGTTAGTTATTTTCAAAGTAATATGCAAAAAAGGGGGGGGGAAATATATCTCTTATATGATTATTTCTGTAATTAAATTATTTTAATAGACTACCAAATACTTAACCATTATAAAATAAGATAAATCTACTTTTGATGACTAAAATTTAAAATATTGACAGAAAATGAAATTTTTTCATTTTTTTAAGTGTGCTGAATATTACTTTAAAATTCCTAGTGTAATAATTAATTAAAAATGCACTTAAAATTATTATTTAGCTAATTATTATTGTTGTAACATTTATTTTTTAAATAATTGATATCTATTAAAATAGCTTTTTAATTTTTAAGCAAATCTTTATTGGCAATTTATGCATTTCTTTGTTTTTTCCATTATCATAAAAACTTATCCAATTTTTGTTAAAAAATCTTTCTGGAAGCCAATCTATCTTTTTTGCCATCCAAATCTTTTTTTTATAAGCTTTCAACATTCTTTGTTAATCTTTAAAGTTGGTTCTTTTATAGCAACTTCGTAAATTGCTGAATTCTACTTTGAATTTGAATACTCGAAAAGTTAAAGCAATTGGAAATCCTCCTCACTTTGCATTTATTACATTCAAGTAAGTATTTTAGGTTATGGGGATTTATTTTTATCATTGAAGCTTTTAATAAATATATAAGACAGGAACACATATTATGTAGTTAATTTGAAATATAAAGCTATAGCAATTAATTACATTCATAGTTATAGCATAGTTTACAAATCAAAAATTTTAAACTTGTTACTAAAGATGTCCATATATATCACAAATGTATACAATAAATCAAGGAACCAAAAGCAAACTTCTTGATTTATCAATGAAATTTGAGATTAAGAGAGTCAATATTATTATTAACCAATGTTAAAAATTAAAAAATAAAATAAAACTAATATATTGATGTATACTTTATAATTCAATCAATATATATTAGTTTGTGATTTTTTTTTAATGAACACTAACTACAATTTAATTCTGAGTGTGGAAGACTGTAGGGCTTTCTTGTATGGAATAAGTACATATCAATTCTGTTTTAGAAATTTTCATTTTAAAAAAAAATTTACAATCTCGTCTATTTTTCATACAACAGCCAATGAGTTTTGTATTGTTGTCATAATTAAAATATATTAGAAGAATCTGAACAAAATCTTATTTGTACTAAAAATTCTTAGCTATATGATATGAAATTTGCATAATGTTAACATGCTACAGATCAATTTTAACACAAACTATATATATATATATGCATTTGATTAATTTGGCTGAGTATGATCAGATAATTAATCCTCTTGCATGTGATTTGATAACTTTTCAATTCTTTTATTTAGCATATTTTATTTGTGCAATATTTACTTATCCAATTAATAATTATCATATATCTTTTTATTATTCGCATGGATGTTAAATGAAAAATAATTATTTATTGTATAACTATATTTTTAATTTATATTTCATTTTTTGTCATTCATTTCAGGGATGAAAAGGATAGAGACAAAGCATTAGATACCTTAAGTGGTTATCAATGGAAAGGAAAAACTCTTACTGCTAAAGTAAGTAGATTTACTTCAATAAAAATGAAATAATTTTGTCAAAAACTCAAAATTTATCATTCCGAAATTTATTTAATTTGTTGTTCATATTTCAGAAGATTATTCGTTGTATAATATCCTAGACTTTAATTAGTAATAGAAATATTAAACTGTTTTGTACTGTATGTAACCGTTATGTTTTAGGATTGCCGAAATATTAAAAAGGATTTTACAATAATCTAGCATTGCTGATGGTAAATTTATTTAATATATAATGTAGTCCCAACTATCCAAGTTAACATAGACCAAGCTCATCTCAGATAAGCAAAAAACTTGGATAAATTAAATTTACATACATTGTCATAAGATAAAATATAAATTAAGAAAATAAATGTACAAAGATAAAATATATATTTACACAATTACAATTTTAGTACTACATATATTTACAGTTCTTATGGTATATATTTTCAAAGCTTTCATAAAAATTGGCAATGAAATTGTTCATTTGTAAAAGTTCTTGTTATTTTTTGTTTGCTTGTGAGATGATAAACGTTTTCTTACTACAATGTCACTACAATGTAAGTATGATCAGCTTGTCATACTTGGGCCTTTTATAAAGGCTAGACCCTTGTCTAGTCTTTTTTTGCTGCTCAATGTGTTTAATAGTTTCCCAATCTAACTTAGACCTTGGAAAAAATTCATTTTCTTCTGATTATTGTGGACATCATCATTGCTCTGTTTGAGATTTGCAATTTGATCACCTGTAACTTTCTGTTGTGCATCTGTATTCATCTGGGCAATATCTTCTTCAACAAGGATTTTATAAGCAGGAAATATTTGTGCTGGACTTAGCAAAGATTCATTATCACCAAATTTATTTTCATCATATAGTCACTCTGGTTTTGCAATTTTATGCTAGCATTTTTGTAGAACCATTTAATTTCTTTCCATACCTCAGCAATCCAATAAATAACATTCTTCAGTGTAGCTTGATTCAGGCATAACTCCTTATTTTTCTTCAAGAACATCTTGATTTAATGGCTATGTCAGTGAAATTACCTATGTTCTGATTGCCTGACATAGTTTTGAATTACCAATAAGTAACCAGTTTCCATTTCTTCGAAGAATGCATGCCTACTACTGCATATATTTACAGGAGGTATATTTATTACTCCTTCAAGGATGGGGGTCGGGGGAATATTGGTTCCTTGTTACTGTTTCCCTTTTTATACGAGGTTATGCTTCTATATACTGGAATGAAAGATAAAAGAGAAGTCATAAAAATACGCTACTATTTTATTGAGTTTCATCCATCCATCTATTCATTTATTAACTAAGAAATGAATTTAACATAAGTTAAGAAATTTGGAAAAAAAATATGAATACCCATGAAATTTTTATCTTACTATTATGGAGATATTAAAAAATTGTTACTCAAAAGAAAAGGCTTAATTATTATGATTACATTAAAAATTTAAAATATAAATTTGTAGGATAATTTTTTTTCAGGCTTTGAAATGAAACTAACTTGCATTTTATTGTTGGTTGTAAATTTGCAAGTAAGTTATAGTTTGCTTAGTACTTAAGTAGTTTAGAATTATTGAATGATCTGGTTGTGATTCACTTCTTTAGCTCAATCTAAGGCACTTTTTTAAAAATCTTTTAATGTATTATTTACTTATTTCATATTTTATGTTTTTCTCACAGAAAGCCAGCCCAGCTGCTGATCCTATGGTTAAGAAGAGAAAAGCTGGTGAATCTGAAGATTGCTCTGATCCCAAAAAAGCAAACACCGATGAACCCATAGAATTGAGGTAAATTAGTTTTAAATTCATGTGATGTGCAATTTGCATTATGTATTTATTTTTAGAATAATTATTTTAAATTTTATTAAATTTTTTTGGGGCATTTAATAGTTTCAAATAAAGTACTGTTTGAAAAAGGCATTTGGAATAATAATTAAAAAAAATACTTTATTTATATATATTATATATATATTCATATATTTATATTATATATTTTATTTATACTTTGCTGCAAAATTAAAAACATTAAAAACAAGTTTTTTTTTTATGTAAGTGAATTTCTCTATGTCAGTTTACATTTAAGTGAAAATATAATTAATTTTTATGTATAAACAAAAACATTCTAATTAATATGCAAAATGTAATTTGCATGTTTTAATTATTCACATTGCATATAATGAAATTAATTTTTTCATATTTAAATTTTGATATTTTGTATAATTTATTAAATGGTTTAAATTTTAGATTCAATGAGACACTCAAGAATATGGCTTATTAATTTTATGTATGATATGTTATGCCACTGAAATTTGTGTTCAATTAAATTTGAATAAGAAATTAATTGTATTTTTCAAAGATTAAAGAATGCTGTCACTCCATTTTGGAATGTTCCGTATGAAGAACAGTTGAAAAGGAAAGAAGATGACATTCATAAGTATTTAATGAGACTAAGCAAATCAATTGAAAAAGTTAATCCCTCTGCAATTTCACTCCTTTCAAAGAACAGGTATTCAGAAATGTATTTTTCTTTTGTTAAATGGCTATTGAGCATTTTTATTTAAAATGTGTATCTCACATTAACTTAGCTTTACTTTTTAACTAAAGCAATAATTCCTTTGTCATATAACTTAATGATTTTCACTTTTCACATCTAACTTATAAAAAATCTAAATTACATTCTTATATTGGAATTTTTTTACAAGTAATATACTAGACATAATTTTATTAAATAAAATATTTCATGGCTTGACAACGATTTTTTTTCGTTGATGATTAACAACTAACATTCCAAAGTTTGTAATAAATTAGAAAGGAATGTAAGTATTGCAAGCTCAATAGGCAATAATGTCTGATAAATCATGTCATTTCTCCATTGCAATAAGTTTTTATATATGTATTTTAACGTATGGCTTTGTATAAACCTGACTTTGAGAAGTACCTTATTTCATTGGCTGTGTTCAAGTGATGCGAGAAATGTGTGCTAATTTTAATAAACATGATTCAAAGATGTCAAAAAGAAAATTTGCCTGCACAACCTTTTGACTTCATAAAGGCAAGTTTAACAAATTCAAAGCCTATTTGCATTTTTTTTTTTTCAAATAAGAAAAAAATCATTAAAAATAAGCATAAATCAGGAAAAGAAAATAAGTTATGCAATACTGAATATGGTATTGTTTTATTTATAAATATAATTTTTTTTTTCATTGTGTGGATGAATAATATTCTTTATAAATTTTTGTTATGTAGAAAAGCAAATTTTCACCAGTGCTGCCCTTTACTTCCAATAAAGAAATCGCCAGTTACTACAGCCTACAGAAATAAGTGTGAATTCACTGTGGGACGCCATTTATATACTAAAGAAAAGACTGTGGGATTTCGATTAAACTCCTACAAAGAAGGTTCTATGAGTGTTGCAGAACCAGATGATTGTATTAATATTTCAGAAGCTATGCTTAAAGCTGTTAAGGTAGAAATTGAATCATTTTTTTCCTCTATAATTGAAAGTTAATCAGCTTTATAATATTTTATTTTTTATATATTCATGGTTTTGATTTTATTCTCTTTATTTAATACTTATCTGTTTTTCTTAAAACTTGTTCTGGATTTCTGTTGAAGTAATAAATATATTTTGTAAAAATGTATTATTTTGGTTGGTTTCTATATTTTCAAACGTTGGTTTAAATTTTATTGTTATTAATTAAATATTATGTGGTAGTACCTTGTTAATTCATCGGGTAATTGGGGTCGGTTAATTCATCATTGTATAATTCATCGGGTAATAAAAAGCATGATATAGTAAAAGCTTTCTGGAGGTTATATGATTTTTTCCCTTCAAAAAAATATAATTGAAATATCTGAAGCCCAATGTAATGAAATTTGATATAGTGTGGGACTACTATATTTAAATATTCATTGTAGTAAAATCCTTTTGTGGTTGATTTATATATTTACAAATTACATTTATATACAGAAATTAAACTTCACTTTCTGGGTTCATTTCAGAGTTTTCAAGCATATATCAGAGATTCTGACAAAGATGTATATAACCCTGAAAATCACAGTGGTTATTGGCGACAATTGACAGTTAGAACATCAAATAATTCAGATGTTTTGCTTATAATTGTGCTAAATCCACAATCTTTAACTGAAGTAAGAAAAAAAAAAAATTTATGAACTTGTTTAAATTGCTTAATGCATGTTAAATAAATTTCAAACTTGTTTAATTTTTTGTAAGTTAAACTAGTTTAATTTCTAATTAATGAGTTAAATCAATGTTGGTGTACTTTTTTTCAGCACTTCAATTCATTCTTCTCATGGTGAGAAAATATTGTTGTTCTGTTCCTCCAATTCAGTTTCCTTATTAAACCAGAAATCATAATAGTTTTAAACATGTATTGAAATTAAACATAAATATACTAGAAGTGATAAACTAATATGATTTATATTTAATAATTTTTTACCTTTAACAAGTGAAATTTAAATAATTATTATAATAGTTGTTTTGTATCAGTATTGCTGTATTAATGTAATATAATAGCTGTGCTTTTTTTCTCCTTAACTTTACATAGGGTTTTAGAACTCAGTTTTTATGTTTAGAAACTCTTGGGCAGTACTTTAGTTCCATAACTGTTATAGTAAAATGGCTGCCCTTATTGTGGTTGTAAAAAAAAAAAAAATCAAATGTTTTATGTATATATATATATGTATGAAATAAAGGATAATATAAGTGACATAATATGATTCATTTCAACTAAACCACATATCCAATGCTGTATAGAAGGAAATGCAGTTGCTATTATTAATATATGTATGATTTTTACAAATGGATATAATAATTACAGGTAATTTTTATAATCTATATTCATATGTCATAATATTTAAATCCATGACAATTGAAACCTTAAAATATTGAAAATATTTTCCCCATTTTTTTTTATTTTTCTAATTTATTTAAGATACTTTATTTTTTGTTTACTAGAAATATATTGGGGCCCTTCCTTTTAGTTTGTCTATGCAAAATATAAAATCATGCTTTATAATTTCAGAACTTTAGTATTAAATAACTGAAATTATAAAAAAAGGTAGTAAATGTTATTCAGAATGTAATTTTTGTAAAGAATTTATTAATTACTAGAATTTTTTTTTGTACATATATTTTCAAATATATTTGTTTTTTGCATTAGATTGGGAATGGTTCTTATATTTTTATTTAAAAATAAGCAGTCACTTATAAAGAACAATTAATTTTATCTCTTGTAAAATTTGGGAGAAAAAAATCCATTATTAAAATGTAAATGTCTTAAAAACATTTTTATTGTATCCTCTTTTGATATTTTTGATAATATTAGTTTTATATTGATTATATGGAAAAATAATTACATTTTTATTTACATTGTATTACATTTTATTTATTCTTATTTTATATTGGATTGCAATAGGTGAATTCATTATAGGTGCATATTTTTATCTTTATGATAAAAATTTTTTCACTTTTTCATTAAGTTTTTTCAAACTATATTTTAACGAAAAGTACATTTAAATTATATTACTTAATTTTAAATATTATATGCTTAAAAAATTAATCTGTTTCAAATGCAAATACATTAATTTTTGTACGTTGAATAATTTGGAAAAAAGAATCACTTTTAAAATATTTTTCTTTTTAAGCTCATTGCATTTATTTACAGTTGTTCTAAAATCAGAAAATAATGTAATATAATATAAAATTAAAAATAGTAATGTTTCCTTTCTAGAATGAATTAGAGGAAGAGAAAACAAAGCTAAAAAAGTATTACGAAGAAGGTCCTGGTTCATCTTGCGGTATTACTTCAGTTTATTTTCAGTTATTTTCCAAAAAGGCTAAGCATGAAGAAACAGCAAATTTGACCCATTTAATGGGTAAAAAAGTAACCCAGTTTATTATTTTACAGATTATTATAATTAATTTGTGTAATGCTTAAAGCAAAATTTATGTTTTAAAATATTAATTCTTAACATAATATATGATAAAATATTTATGAAAGACCTTCATGAATCGTCATTCTTAAAGATTTCAATCATTATAAAATAAAAGCAAAAAATACAGATTTAAAATCTTTAAGACAAAACTCTATAATTTCTCTTAAAGATTTTAAATCTGTATTTTTTGCATAGAGGAATGTATTTTAGTAAAATCATGTCAGTACCAAAGACACCTATTATTAACCAGAACGTAGTATCTTTATATTCTAATATTTTAGCTAACATAAATTCAACACGGCTGCTTACAATGCAACTATTGTTAAATGAATTATAATATACAGATATCTCTGGTCTTGTTCGAGGTCTACGTCACATTTCCTACTGTTTATCAAAAACAATTTGTTAAGGCTATATAAAACCAAATTTAATCAGAAATTCAAGTCTTTCCATAATCATACTAATACATAATATCATTAAATAGAATTAACAAACACATATAATTAATACATATTTCAATTTATTTATCAATACATATTTTTGAGTTCTCCTGAAATATATTTATCGTAATTCAGCCACATCAAGGTATTTCTGTATAACTAACTCCTTGGTGGGCCAAGGCCATCTGCCTACTGTCAGATTCCGAGACATGACAAGGTGTTTTTTTTTTATGGGGTAGGGTTGTCAGCCCTGTGTCCAATGCTCTACAGTCATTTTAGATCTGGGACCTATAGGTTAAAAAGGATTTCGATCCGCTACAAATATGCATGGCACCGCCGGGACTCGAACCCAAAACCTGTGGCGCCGAGCGACAGAGTGCTAGTCACTTGGCCCTGATGACTAAGGAAAAATTAGAATGGAAGCTGTTCTTGTGCACTGCTCAAGTAGTTGACACTATTGCCTTGCATTAACAACTTTATTAAATTATGAACTACATGAAAGGCAATAATAAAATATGCATTTAGGGTGTTTCTTTAGGAATATTTAAAAATTACAACTTTTATCCGTTTCATCTAGTAAACCTAGATAAAACGGGATATATTAAATATTTAATCAATTACTGTAATTTTTTTTCTTTATAATTTGGCTTATTTTGTGAAAATCTTGCATTTGTGAATGTATTTATGAAAAATTATGTGAAAATAAAACACAAAATTATTAAACAACTTTAAATTATTATTTTTTTCATGTTTAAAAAAATTTTTTAGCAAATGTTGAGCGATAATTTTTGATTTTCTGAAAATTTAGATCATAGCTTTGTATTTATGTCTTGCACATTTTAGCTCATGTTAAAAAATAAATAATGGACATAATTGTTCTGATTTTCAGTTTATTGAAGAAACTTTACTTAGCATGAAGTTTCAAGTGAGTCCTGAAGCATTTTTCCAAATTAATGTTCCAGCCACTGAAATTTTATATTCAATGGTAGCTGATTTGGTGACTGCAACTTCATCAGCCACTGTGTTGGATGTGTGCTGTGGGACAGGGACTATCAGTCTTTGTTTAGCAAAAGTGAGCATGCACAGAGTTTTAATTAAGAAACATTTTTAAGAATTCATTTGTATTTTTCTGAATTTTAAAAGCAAATCTCACAATAAACCCAAATATGCAATATCACTTGTTTTCCAAGAAGCATTATTTCTAGATAAGAAAGAAATTAGTTTTTTATAAAAAGTATCACTTTTATAATTTAGTAACATGTATTATTGTTTGTTAAAATAAATTTATTTTCAAATATTAGTTCCGATTTTAGTAATGTAAAATTTTTCTTGTTTTGGGAATTAATTCATAATTATTAAACTAGGAGATATTGAAATTATGATAAACTAATATCTAGATATACTAAATAACTAAATTATTTGAGGATATTTAATTCAGGATCAATATTTTTTTGTCTTTTGTAAATTTCAAAAAAATAGAAATCATGCATTCACCTCACTAAAAAAAAAAAACGACATTTAAAAAAAATTATATAATTTTATGTCAGTGATATTAACTTCAACCAATTATTTAATTATTAAATAAGTTATTAAATTCAAAATTATTTTAATTTAAAAACTACAAAACTAATATAATGTTCATAAATAAAAGAAATGATTTTTCATCATCTTTGTGAGGTTAAAGTTTTTTCATGCATTTTCTCATTGAAAATATTTGTTGGCTAGGAATAATTAAAATGCATTCCAACTATTTTTTTTTAAAAAATCATTTGAATTCAAATAAATTTCGGTTAGGCAACAAATAAGGAATTAAAAAAAATAAGTATGTGTAATGATATGATTTTTAAATTTTCAGCAAATTCAAAAATTGATTTTATTAGCTTAGAGTTCTCTATGAGCATTAATTTTTTTCAGTTTTTAAGTACCAAAATTGGATTTTTTTTAAAATATTGAGAATATTTTTAAAATTGTATTATGAAGTTTTAATTGTTTGAATCTTTTTAGTCTGGTGCAAAAGTGATTGGGATAGAGATGTGCCCTGAAGCTGTTGAGAATGCAAAACTAAATGCTGAAAACAACAGTAAGCTATTATTTATAAAATATTTTGAAATACTTTAATATAAATAATATAATTTTTGCATATATTGTTTATTATTATATTTGTATTTTATTATAATAATTGTTATCAAAGGATTTTAAATTGAGACAAACTGTTATTTAAGAGTGAATAATTATGTGATGATCATATAGTTTTTGAAATATAAATCTTATTTCTAATCATTAAAATTATTAATTTAATAGCTTTAAGTTAAAACCCTAGGTGGTTAAAAGAATACCTCTTGTGTTGATTTTAATTAGGCTAAAATTAATGTTTTTTTTATGTTAATAGTGATGTTAATTAATATATTTTTTTATTATTATTTGCAACAGAAGTGCAATAATTTGCTATGAAGCATTTATAATAAATTTATTAAATATGATGAAAATTCATGAAACTGCTTTTGTTTATTTAATACTTTTAAATTTCAGAGTTACCAGATGTAGAATTTATCTGCGGCAAAGCTGAAGATGTTATTTATACAGCACTATCAAAATGTGACACTTCTGAAATTATTGCAGTAGTTGATCCTCCTAGAGCTGGTTTACGTAAGATATTATTTAAATTTTTACCTGTATAAATCTTATTTAAATTGCATTTTTTTTATATTGACCTAACATATAAAGGAATTAAGCAATTAATGTTGAAACTTCATAGTTTTGAAAATAACTGCTTAATTATAATTTGTTACAACTTTAAATGACAATAAATATCTACCATTGTATTTTGTAGTGGAGATATATGTTCTTTCGATATATATACTTATACTTGAAGACAACCTAATTGACTGCTTTATTTATATTACAAGAATGATACATCTTCAAAAAAAATATAGGTTTTAAAACAATTCAGTATGAAAACAAAAACACATTGAATAACATATTAAAAAATGATTAATATTCATTTATTTATTGAAGATTAAATTAATTTTTCAGCTCTCATTTTGTTATATTTTAAAAATGTTCCTTAAAATTATGTCATAAGGCTGAGAACGAATGTCATACTGTATAAATATCTTTTACATTTAGGATAATGTTCCTAATTACTGGATCAGGGAGGAAAAGTCCAATGGTGCATAGTTATACTACTCCTCTATTTTAACAATATCTTTTTGCTTCTGAATGTTTATTCTCCTATTATTTATGCTTCTTATTACTCATAGAACACCTGAATTGTTTTTGACTTTCATAATTTTTTTATCATTTATCATTTTATACTCATTAATTTTTAAACTTTGAATATGCCAAATACATATCAATTTCAACTCAAAAAAGGAAAATCTTTATAAACTTCTGCAAAAGTAATTGTATTGAATGTTTTCCAAAAATTAAAAGGGGAACATCCAAAAAGTTTGTGTACTGAACTGTTCAGCATTGTTTAAAAACTAACTGATGTTTCAATTTCTAGTATAATGTGTTAATCAAATGAGTTGCATGTAAAGGGTACATTAACAACTCCCAGGCAAAAAAACGAACCCTTAAAAGTTGGAAAGGAAGCATTAAACAAGTATGGTGTCTTCACTCATTTGGGTATAAGAAGAAAAGTTCATGTTTTTTTTATTCATGAAACACGATCCTAACAGCTGCCAAAATAATGCAGATTTTGAATGAACTAACTTATTTAAACATCAGAATAACTAGAAGACTAATAAATTAGTTAGATTTTGTTTTTTGAAAGCAAAATAAATCCTCAATACAAATAGAAAAGTAAGACATTCAAATGTGGCAATGTTGATATTTAAAGTAAATTAGATGTTACCGTTCTGAGGGTAAGTCAATTTATTACACAGATGATATATGGATACACTTTGACCATACAAAAACAACAATTTGAAAAGACAATATAGTCAAAACACTTAAACAAGATTTTTATCTTGCCTTATTCACTTGTTTAAATACTCTTACAGGAAAGTTTGAGCATAACACAAACAAACAATAAAGAATTTATTCCTCATACCATTAAAATATTAAATAATAATATTAATAATTAAGGGTGATTATCATTTTGAAGTGAATGAAGCACGTTATAAGGAGGAGTTTAAGAAAAACTTTCTTCCTGTAAATTCTAACAGCATTATTGTCATGGAGAGTGTGCCATACCACAGCATGTTTTCAGAATATTTCAATTAAGAATGGAGATATTCAAGCAATCTATTGCTTGTAATCAACATTCATAAAAAACACAAGTTCTATAAGACAGATGTTTTGGCAGCCATTCCTGGTCATATAATTCTTCAGTTACTTCCATATCATTGCTAACTTAATCCAATTGAACTAATTTGGAGTCAAATAAAATGTCATGTCTGAAAACAGAATTACAAGGAGAAGAGGTGATAAATATGATTCTAAAATGTTATTAAAAAAGTAGCTCCTACACATTAAAGTAACTGTGTTAATGTCATCAAAGTCGTATGTGGGAATTATATGGAATGATAGATACACCATTACTCATTTGAAATTCGCCTTCGATTCTGAATCAATAGAGACTGCAAAT
This sequence comes from Caerostris darwini, assembly GCA_021605075.1. NCBI lineage: Eukaryota > Metazoa > Arthropoda > Arachnida > Araneae > Araneidae > Caerostris > Caerostris darwini. The sequence goes on along the minus strand of BPLQ01009812.1, from coordinate 34,162 downwards.
TCAGAAAGTTATTCAGATAAAATGGAAATTTAGTAACTAATGTAAAAAAATATGCATATCACTTTTATAACATATATATATTTTAAACTCAACTACATATATCTAATTAAAAATTCAAATGAAGAAAATGAAAATTATTTGCATTAAAATCAAGCTTTTCATCTACATATTCTTTTAATTTTAAAGGAGTATGAATTTAATAAAACTATGCAAGAAATATCCAATGTACACATAAAGAAAAACAACAAATTTTTTCCCCCTTCAAAATTTTGTATATTTTTACAAAATTATAAAAATGCTGAACTTTTTTGTATGAACTAAAACAATTAAGTATTTCACATCATGCTAGGCAGGAGTTTTTCCATACAGCACTAAAATTCTGGCATTTATTCTTAAAAATCCTTTCATCAACTGTAGCGGAGCTGTTCATGGCATATATCATTGGAACATAAGGACCATCGATGTATTATAAAACAACTGATATTTAAAAGTATAAATTTTTTCAAATCTCTTTATTTCTCCAATCTGTTTTCTCCCTAGAACTTAAAAGTTTTTATATCCTATCTTAACAATAGCTAATAATGCTATTATTATTATATTTCTATTTGCATATTTAAAAATAAAACTACTAAAAATTTATTTATTATTAGAAATTTATTTATATCTGCCATTTATTTATTATTATTTTTTTTACTTACCATGAAAAAAAAAAAACCATTTATCTTTTAAATATTAACATTTTACTGTTATTAAATGTTATTTTTTCATTTATATATATATTTCTGAATCATTCCATAACTGTGCCAGTCAGAACAAAACATTTTAGTATAACAAGAAACTAGATTTGGAAAAAAAATTAAGCAAATTTGATTGTACAATCACCCTTGAGCAATAGTTGTTTATTGAAATTTCTATAAAGCTGATGCTGTCAGTTCTGAGAATTTCATTATTACATATATATTCGTCTCCTCAAAAAAGAACCCTCTTTTCATTGAGTTGCTGAGAATTTTGTGCAATAAGTATGACAAAACTACAACTTTAAATGTGACTTTAGTATCTTTTGAAGTGATGTGCAAATTCATTCTTGACAAATCAGAGCATCACATTTTGGCTCATGTCCTTATACTCATCTGTAATGTATTGCATGCTGCAAACTTAGGTGTTTCTAAGTGTAATCTAAGTTAAGAGGGGAAAAAAAAATAATAATAAAAAAAAATTGTAATCGTCTAATGCCGATGTACAGTTTACCCATGGGTATCTGCATTTTTGGTGTTTGCATTTTTTGTATTTGCATTATTGGTACATGAAATGGCAGCATACAATGTCAAAAAGAGTGTTGGCATACCAAATTGTCGGATTTGAGCACACACGCAATTTTTTTTTCTTTTCCCAGTGAGCCGGACTCCATTTCATCGTCTTCATCAACTTGTATGCCTAATTTTTGTAAAACAGTTGATGTAAACATTGTTGGTCTTGAACTTGTTGCGCGGTCAAAGAGGAATCGGTAGGAATTTTGTTTCGAAGACAAGTTTGTATACTACTTAAAAGAAGTTTATGTAAATTTTTTTGATGGCTGTACCAAATTTTTTGAGGAGTATCACCTCGACGATCATAACGTCTCAATTCAGATTTAACAATCTCTGAGTAGGTGGGAGGTTTCTTTCTCGTAAAACGACGCATATCACCACAGTAGATTCTTGGGTAAGAGAGCTCTTCTGCAAGATCATCGAACAATACTGACAAAGGCATTTGGTCTTCACCAGGTGCTAATGCCAATCCAGCATCAATGTTGGTATTGAGTTTATTAATGACCGTCTCGGCTGGAGCGGGATTTACGAATGGGTCGTCATAATCATGTTCGTCGTTCTCTTCCGAAGAGATAGGATTCAGGTCAGCGAAAGCATTTGAACCTTCAGGAAACGATTCTGTTCGAAATTTTTCGAGCCATTCCAAATCGATATTAACGTTTTGTGATTGGTATAAAGGCTTGTTCATTAGATAGAAAGTCGCATTGTAAAAACGATTGGGATTAACGGATTGATACATAAAGTGCGATTTGAAAAAGAGACGTTTCTTCAATTTCACGTAGATAGTGGCTGAATCGTTTACATTGCGAGGAAGACAGTCGACCGATTTGTGCAAGTCGTTAGGAACGTTCGTAACGGATCCCTTGATACCATATTGACGATCCCGACCAAGCTCTCGTATTTGCATGAAAGAGATACGAAGAGCAACGAGACGCTCTTCCAAGTCATTCAATTCAGACAAACAGGAGGGTTGCTCAGGATATCGAAAGCCATAATTGGCTGCAAGATTCGGAACGTTGCGTTTACGAATATGATCGCTGCACGTTTTACAAAAGTCAGCTTCATCCAAGTCGACAGAGAAAATTATTGCAATTTGATTTAAAGAAACGTTCTTCGACTTTGAGCCACTGTTTCTCATGAGAGTAGTCGTTTAAATCGGAATGAGTATTGTTCAAGAAGCAATAGGAGCAGGAATGGAGTAACTGAAGAGGACGAATTAAAAGTATCCTTGAGAGGACAAGAACAGGAGGGAGAGTAAAGAGGAGTTTGAACACATTTCGTGTGTTTAATATTGTCATCGTGAGGGTTGATAGCCTGTTGACGCTTGAGAGCTCGACGCTCCCGTCGAAGGGCATTTTGGCGGGCACGAGTTTCAGGCATCGAACGGGCTATTCTTTTCCTTTCACGATCATGCGCTTTAACATTGTCTTTCATTGTTTCCTTTTTGGCATAACTTTATTTCGGATCGGACATCATTTCAGGTCGTTACCGAAAACAATACCCATTGGATATCCATGGGTAAAAATCTGAGAATTTTGTAAATATAATAAATGGTAATTTTTTAATTGAAGATTTTAGTCTAGCTAAATTATATGATTTTTTTAAATATATCTATGGTATTAAAAAGGTTTAGGTGTATAAATAGATATTAATTGTAAAACTTTATGAAACAATTCTAAGTTCTTATGTAAATAAAAACTATATATTATTTTACTAAAACACTTGATATTTATCCTTCAGATCCAAAGGTTTTAAAAGTTCTTCGAGGTACCACAAAAATTCAGAAATTGATTTATATTTCATGTCATCCAGATGCTGCATTTACTAATTTTATTGGGTAAGTTGTTTTTTTATTTGTATTTTTGTTTCATTTTTCCACCTTTATTTTTATAGGTGGTATACATTTTAAAAATTCCAATTGTTATTGTATGTTTTTCAATATATTTGACTTGAAATAATGTTTTATTTAAAAAATAAATTTATTTTAAATAAATTTTAAAAATACTTTTGTAATATGTTAATTTTATGTTATGTATTTTCAACTATCTTGAATAAAATCAATAAACATCTTTAACTTAATATGTATTTACTTAAGTGATTTTTCTAATGAGCATTTTTTTATTTTAAGTTTGTGTCGAACTTCTTCTAATAACTATAAAGGAAGTCCTTTCTATCCTGTTCAAGCAATGGTGGTTGATATGTTTCCCTATACACCACACAAGGAATTGGTAATGGTTTTTGAAAGAATTGATAATTTACAAACTTGATTTTTAAAATAAAATATTTGTACTTTATTTTATGGCTCTGTTGTTTATTTTTGTTAATTATTTATGATTGCAGAAACAATAGTTTATACTGTAATGAGTACAGTCAAACATATTTTTTATGCGAAAGATAGAGACCGCATAAAAAAATATCTTGAAACTTTATATATAGCTATAAAATATATTGTTTGCAGCACATTAAAAAAAATTATGCGGTACATATGGACAGCATAAGGTGTTCCACATAGAATTTTAAAAAAAAATCAAAATTTCACGATGTAGCACTATTTTATATCTCATAATATTCATGGTAATGGGATATATCAAGTGAGACATCTGTTGGATTTTTTTCTAATTTGCATGGTATTTTGAGTTAATGTTTTCTTTTTGAATTAATTTTTTTTCATAATATGTATTTGATGGAATTTTTTTTATAAATATCGTGCAAAAACAGGTTTGACTGTATATTAACTTACATAATAGGTAGTATGCATTATATTTGCAGGTAAACATTAATAATTGTGATTACTTTATATACATTTTGAATACTTACACTTGTATTAAAATATGTTACTACAATTAGCTAGCTATATAATTATCCTTCGATATAGCCACTAGTTTAAATTTATTGCATTAGGATCTACTAAATCTTATATTGGCTCCTTAATATGCATAATTTACTTCTGTCTATAACAAACAGTTATGTTCACATTCAAATTTTATTTCAACAAAAGGGTAACCTTTTACTTCATCTAAATATAAAACTTTCTCTGAACATTTTTATAGAAAAAAAAAATTCTTTACGGGTAACATTTAAAAGGGGAACCTGCTTTGGACTGTTTAATAATTTAGAATCCAAGCTATCCAACATAATGTATTAACTTTTGGTTTTTTTCCCCTTTTCATCTGTTAAATGATATAAACACTGCTTGAAATGTTTTAATCGACAAAGTATGAAATATCTTAACTGAATCAAGTAAACACTTCATTAATTTTAAGATTTTTCTTATGTTGCATGCACTCTGTAAATTGGGTATTCCTTATATAGTTTAAAAGCACTACCTAATTTCGAATAATTGTTAGTCTATTTATGAAAACCAGTTTAGACTTCTTACCTCTAGATATAACAAGATTGAAAATAAAAAATACATATTCAAGGATAATAAACTAAAATCTCAGTGATTGAAATGCTTGAATAATGTCATGAAAATGATTTTTTTTAATTAGTAATTATGAAACAAGTTATGATTGTATAGTGTAAATATGACTAGAAAATACAATATAAAAAATATGGCAGGTTTACTGTTATATACGAAATATTTATATCAGAGCTGCTTTAATAGCATACTAGAATCCTCCATCTCAAATCAACATTTATACTTTTAAGTACAAATTATTTATTTCATAATCATATTCTATCGCAGAGGTCTCAAAGTTTTGGACCTAAGCCACACTGATTATTGAGCTAGCCAAGATCTAGCATACCATATATAAAATAATAAAAACCCATCAAAATAAAACATATCTTTATAATGTTAGAAGACAAGTATTAAATTTAAATAAATTTGAAATGCGAGATTTTCGATTCACATATGGCATATTTTTCATGTCTAGATTTATTTATCTATGTAAAACAACCATAAAATGTTAAATTTGCAAAAATCATTAGCATTTTGATAATAGACATTTTTAAACTTGTTCCATATGCCTTTACCGAAATACAACTACATAAATCTCATCAAAATTTATATTACAATAAGCTTTTAAAATCTAATTGTATTCTAAATGTACAGATGCAAGCAGATATGTTTCTATCTAGTAAATAAAACGGTTATTAGAAAAGTATTAAAGAAAAAAAAAAAATGCAACCTTCTCGGCAAGCTGCCGTCAGATTCATAGTGCTTGTAGGGCCAGTTTTAGCCAAAAGGCTATAGTTTGAAAATGCTTTCTCTATTACAATAAAGTAGTCTTTCTTTAACAAATATATATTTAATCTAGGGACAATCTAAATTTATCAGCCAACTAAGCATCAACTTTTTTTAGCATGATTACATAAAGAAACCAATTTTTTACTGTCTCTCATATTTTAACAGCATTTAGATAAAACAACATCAGCAAACATAAAGGTTACGGGTCAAGTGAAGCCAACTTTATTGGAATTTAAGGAATTGAGTATATTCCTACTTCTAGAAATTCATTTTAAAAAATTTAATATTTTTTTTCCTTCCATCAATATTTAATTTTAAAATTTCTAGAAAATTCAAAGCTGAACAAAGAATTATGAAAACTATATCCTATAACCGGGAAAAAAAAAAAAAAAAAAAAAAAAAAAAAAAAAAAAAATTGTAAATTTAATACATATTTTATCAGTAAAATAATCACAATATTTATACATATAGAGAGGGACCTTCAAGTTAATAAAGCTTCTAACCAGCATATGATAGCTATAACAATCCTGAGATATTATTCTTCATCTTAAAAAATTTTTTTTTTAAAAATATAACTAACTTTTATGCATACAATAATATTTACTCGAAAGACTTAATTTTATGTAAAACTAGGTAATATTTCTTATTATATATATACATTACAAGTAAATTTAATTCTAAAAAAAAAAAAACTGTTAACATTTGTCTATTACAGACAAAATTATTCTTTTTATAAATATTCACATACATGCCATAATTTTTCTAAAAAATTTCCATTTAAATGACATACAAAAAAAAAAAACATCTTTAATAATGTTAGAAGGCAGGTATTAAATTGTAAGAGATTTTTTTTAAAGTTCCCTATTTACTTTTTTTTTCTTTATGTCCAGATATATTTACATACATATTACCAGATTTATTTGAAAAAATACATTTATTTTATAGTCCAGAATCATATGTTATTTTATATGATATATAATCATTTAATCATAAGGATATTTTTTAAAAATTCAGACAAATGAGAAAATTCCATTGAAAATAAGTATTAACTTAAATACATGTATAAATTGAAGCAGAAGAAAAATTAAATCAAAATAAAACTTTTGAGTTAATATATACAAAACAGACTAAATACAAATTTGGGTAGTTATAATTACAATACTATTCTATATAATCAAGTTCTTCAGGTATCCCAAATTGTTTATTCATCACAGAATCTTCAATATAAAACTTGTTCTTACACCAAGATTTTATAGCAAATATATTGTCTGTCCATCTATTGGCTGCTTCTTTGCTAATTTCAATTTGTTTTTTAACTTCTTCTAAAACTTGTGGATCACAGTCTTTATATTTTTCAATTTTTTCTTTCACATCTTTTACTGCTTTCTTATGTTCGGATAATTCTTCCAAAACTTTATTCCTTTTATCCGAATCTTCTCTGCCGCATTTTGCTTCTGCTAGTTGTTTGTCCAAACATTTTATTTTTTTACGAGCTTCATCGAGTTTTGTACCTAGTTCGGCAATTTTTCGCTTTTTGTTATTGAAAGCTTTGCTTGGAAACGACCAAAAATAAATACTAGTTCCGATTTTATCGCTGTCAACTAAGCCATCATCAACTAAAGACTGGAGAACATCTTTAACAGATTGTGCAACAATTCCTTTTTCCTTCGGACATATTTTCTCTAAATCTTTTAATTGATAAACATCTTTCTTTTCGTAAAATATTTCCAACATACGATTTCGTTTTTCTTCTACACTCAGTCCTTTTCTTTTCGACATTTTGATCTCGCTTTGTAAAAACAATTATATCGTTTGCTATTTGGATTAGAATTTCACATTTTTCCACACATTTGGATTATAATTTTTTTCCCAGAAATAAATAACAAAATACTGATCAATACAAATAATAAAACCACATTAAAATATTAACAGCTGATTAGAATTAGAAGAAATGAAAAGATTTTCTAAAATAATTTGTTAAATAAATGCGCCATATATTTTGAATGCAATGTGGTTACAGTGAAGCAAATAAAAGACTATTGCATCTCTAAGGCTTCAGTTCATCTTCGATAAGCATTCTTTCAAATAATTTCTTTTGTAGCATCGTAGATTTATTCTTTATTTTATTCATTCATATTTACTTTAAAAAAGAAAATAAAAATACTATTTTTAATTTTCTGATTTCATGTAAAAAACTAGAAATGACTTCTTTAATCTAAGCTGTGTAACAAAACTTGTGTTCATTCTCGTTTCTGTTTTCTGACGTTTAGGCGGCGGTGTTTTTATTTATTTTTTTTTAACATAAATTTGGTTATAATATATTTCTATTAAATTTTTATATTTAATTTAAATTATTTTTACTTCAAAATGGAATCGGATTCTCCAGATGATCGTCCTGAAAGTCCAAAAAAGAAAATAAGACCATCTTCTACCACCAGTTCTGAAACGGCAAATTCTGACATTTCAGATACAACAGGTATCCGTAAACAAACAACCGTTTATCTGTATTGTGAATTACTGTATTAATATTGCTTAAAGAATATTTAGTTGTGAATAAAGATTTTAATTTAATTTTTGTAAAGTGTTATTTCGTATTATGTATCAATATTTTTGTTTTTAGATTCCGTTTTGCCATCTAATCACAGCTCTGAAATGAATGGCGTATCTCCAGTGAGGTAACAAACGTGATTGCTGTATATATAATGTTTTAGTAATAGAACAAATTTGTTAATCATATTTTTTTATGTTTTGTTCTTGTCTAATTTTATGAAATGTTGAATTTTTTTATTCATTGTATTTTAAAAAATGTGTTATTGAAGCAGAAATATTAAGCAAGATTGATTATAATACTTCTACTGAATGATTTATTTTATAATTTTCTTGTAGAATCGTAGAAGCTATGTATTTTATATATAAAATAACCATGACAAATAACTATAAATTTATAATTTGTGTATTTACTTATAGTGTTTATATATTCGATGCTTTTGAAATTACTAATATATATAATTTAATAATAAATATGTAACTAATATATAATCATTTTGGATTAATGAATATTTTATTCGGTACATGTTTTTGCAAATAGAAATGCTGATATTTTTCTGTTAATGGGGGGACACCTTGTGTGAAGTTTTCTCCAATTGGAACTATATTGAATAAATTTTAGAAGATTTAAGTCCTTGTCATGCTTACGCACATTTTTGCCTTTTATTTCTGATTCCTAAGTTGCTAAATCTTGCTTGCATCCTAAGTTTGTTTATCAATATAAGTTGAGTTCTATTAATTGTCCTGTTTTCTTTGTGTTAAGTTTTATCGCAAGTTATTGCTTTTGAGTAAACAAATGTTTCTATACCTTAAAAATGACAGAAATGAAATGTAAAATATTTTTAAAAGATTAAAGTTTATTTGTAATATTTTCAATTATAATATTTTAATATTTGTAGTATTTAAAGTTTGTAATATTTTAATTTATTTGTAATATATTTGTAATATCCATTGCAGCCTACTGCTGCAATGGATATTTAGCACTTTCTGTAGGAAAACTATTATTTTATAACCATTAATTATAACCACCATCTGCATTTTAAAGAAACATTGCTCATGAAAAAGTTATTTTTTCATTTGCTGAGAAGCATATCGAAGCAGCAAATGGAAAAATGGCGTAAGATTTCTTTTTCATTTATTAATATATTTTGTGAATTTGGAAACCAGATATCATACACAAATGGTTGAACACTCATGGATAGTGTGGAGTGACAGAACAAAGGAAATCTGGTGATTGTTCATTAGAATTTAAATTTGTTTTCGATCTAATTTATGGGGCACGATTTATATTTTAAATCAAAAATATTTTCAGAAATACCAAAAGAAAATTGTAATTTTTATACATTCTGTTTCACTTTAATTTTGTGATATTATTTACATAATAGTAGTTATTATTTGATTTTTATTTTATACTTCTGTTTCTATTATTTTTAATTTTATCAATTATCATTCATGACTATTAATTTATTTTATTCATAGTATTTTATAACTTGTAATGTATTAATTTTATGATTGGGGAGGTTTTATGAATATTTACATTTGGTAAAAAAAAAAAGAAGAAAAATATCTTCCTTATAGGAAAGTTCTATTAATTATTTTTAGTATCGAACAGGTAGGAAGCCTAAAATAATATGAAATTTAATATCAAAATGTTTTTGATAGTGGTTATATACATCAATTGGATAGTGAAAATCTTTGACATTAAAAAATATTATGTTATTATCCTTTAATAACATGAAATTGATTCAAATTGGAATATGTATAAAAGTAAAAGCAATGTGTATATGAGCAAATAAAACAATTATTCAAAAATAAACCATTAAATTCCATTTGCTGAATAAAATTAGCTGCATAAAATATTTATGATTTATTAAAAACTTGATATATGGATAGCAATTAAAAAATTTTCTGTGATTTTGAAACATGTCATTTAATTCTACAACCATAGCTGTCAACTTACACATTGTTGTACAGAGTACCTTTTATGATTCTGTTCAGTAAGATTGTATGAATTTGTGTAAAACTTGTAAATGTAAACTTTGAGGTAAATATGAATCTAAAGACAATATTAACTCTGAATTTTGCTACTTATAAATTGGTTAGCTATTACTTACAGAACTATGATATTAAAGAGAGAATTGACAGAAAGTGTTTCTTTCTTGGGAAAGATGACTGTACCTGATGACTTGTAACAAGCTTAAAGAGTATAACAAATATTGTGAATGTGAAGTGTTAAATTAATTTATTGCAATATCAAATGTAAAGAATATTCAGCAATGTATGAAAGAAGAAAAAAACTAATTTAAGAAATCTCTTTTTATAAGAGGTTTCTTAACTATACAGAAAAACATTGAAAATATTTTAATTGCTAAAAGGAGAAAATGTTTTATTAAGATTATTAGCTATCTTTAACTCTTAAATAGTCAATAGCAAATTAATGATTCTTTCCTTAAGAAATACTCTAAGTAATTTATTATCTAAATATATAATTGATTTTTGATTTTTGATCTTCAAATTTTTGTTTATTTATTATTATTATTATTATTGATAATAAGGAGAAAATATAATGTTACTGTTAACTGGCAAAACGATTTACTATGGTTTTTTACCATTCCAATTAAATATGTTTCATACTTTTATGTACTGTTTTAAATTTTGGCTAAATTAAGGCTCGTGCCCACCGAGGTGAGAAGATTTAAGCGACAAGATTTGACCAATTGCTAGCCTCGCCACGTTCGCCTGAAACCGGTTTGAAATCCGCCGCTTCGAGTTGACCAACTTTCAACTTGAAGCGGAACTTCGCTAGGTGGAATGCTATTTCTGGCGTTTCGCTGTGAAGCGTTCAAAAAAATTTTCTCGCTTGTCACTTGAATCTTCACGTCTCTTGCTTCGGTGGGAAGGAGCCTTTAATCAAATATTTGATGCTTACCTCATTTAGTTGTTACTTGAATTAAAATGCTATGTGCTTGTTTTATTAAATGTTTTTTAACGGAACATAACTGATAAATCTAATGGTTAAAAGATTGACTATTAAAAACAAAGTACATATAATTTTATGAAATGTTTTTATAAGACCCGTCTTGAATTTGTTTCAAATGTACAATTTTAATATCAAATTAATTTTAGAATAAAAATTATTATAACTGTTTTTCAAATAATTTATGTATATCTCATAAGATAATTTTTAGTAAGTAATAAAAATCCATTACAAAATTAAAATATCAATACATTAATTTAAGTTAAAAAATATATATCTATAATTTATTGTAGCTTACTGTTCTTTTATAATTATTAAATTTGTTAATTATAAGCAGCACAGCTTCATATACTTGCAAAAAGGAAGGAAGGGGGCTTATATTTATATTTGGGGGGAAAAAAAGGAAATGTAGTTTTGAGGAGGTCTTGGAAAAGTGTTAGCTCATATTTATGTTACATGCGAGAAAAATTAGCAGCACAATCCAGCCTATCTAATGATAAATTACGTTAAAATTTAACATTTTTAAGTGGCATGATATAGTGTAAGTCTAAAATTGAATAAATAAGATTTTATTCAGAAATCGACATGCTTTGTTGCTAGTATTCTAATTTGCTAATTAATGATAATTGTTTCTTTTGAATAACTTAAAGCAAAATGGTTTTTATTTATATTATTACAACATTGCTTAATCTTTTATAGGAGAGGACGAGAAGCTGAAGCCAGAAGAAATGATATCAGTAATTTGGTAAAAGAGCAGGCTAGCATTCAAGAAGAAGTAGTTTCTAGCTCAGAAAGCACTGTACAGGGCAGAAGACAGCTTACTTACAGTGATGGTGATGCTGATTCTCTCACAAATGACACTGAGGATCCAAATATTTGTGAAGCAGCAAGTGCTGTTTCGTCACAAAGTAGTGAAGCTGAAAGGAAAGAGCTATAAATAAATTCTTTCCCCTCAGTTCTCTTCTACTCAATTTCTGCTGCTATGGGCTTGGTTTTTCACATCTTTAAAAATAAGACATTTATTTGTCTTTATTTGAAGGTTTGAAAAATCATAAATTTCACGCAGAAAAGATTTTTTATTTTATATTTATAGAAATGTGTTTACCGATAAATGATTTTAATGATATATATATCAAATCACAATCTGAAGATGGTTTTTAAAGAAATTTAAGAATTTTTATTGCATTTATACTGTTGAGGACTTGGACTTTTCATATATCCAGACTTTTATAGGTCTTGTATCTCTATCACTATCTGAAAATCATTATTTTTATGCAGAAAGTTTTTATATTCCTATTTCTAAATATGTTTTCATTTATAAATGATTTTAATGATGTGTGCATCATATGTTTAATGATGTATGTGCATCATAGCACAATTTAAAAATGATTTTTAATGTTTGTTATTGAGGACTTGGATTTTTTAAGTCCCTAACGAATGACATTTTTTTTATCTAATTAAAAAAATCGTGATTTTTGTTCTAAAGAAACTTTTTTTTATATTCAAAAATTAAATTTTTTTGTCTATAAAGAATTCTAATATGCATCATTATATTTTAATGATGATTTTTAAAGAAATGTTGAATAAAAAAAAACCAAATTTTTTTTTGCCAATTTTTTTCCCCTCCAAATTTTCAAGCAGGGCACTTTTTAATGATCTTTGTTTTAAAATTTATGTATTTTTTAAGGTGATTTTTATATTAAATGCTCATAAAAATGTGTGCTTTTATTAAACTATTTTTAAATTTATGTTGTTCTATATACTAAAGAACATTTTTAATGAATTTTGCTAGTGGCTTTCACTGATTTATACAATAGGCTCTCTTTGATTCTGTATTTAAGTTCAGCACTGTCTATAATCTGGTCCTTTTGGATTTTTTTATGTGGATTTGGGCATTGGTGATTCTGAATCCCAAGTCACGATACAGCACTGCCTGTATCTCTCCCAATATTCATTCTAATTACTAGTTTTCACTTCAGTACAACATAGGACTCATAAAGTGCATAATTGACAAATTTTTTGAGACCTGAATCATAAAAGCAACTCAATGTCAGATACTTTTTAAAAGATTAATGCTCATGTGTAATTTTGTTGTCATAAAGTAGCTTCTCACAACTTGTTTTAACTGTCATTGTATATTTATTTTTCTGTACTTCCTTTTATATCAATCAATTAAATTAAGGTTCAATGCAGGAATTTTGATTTTGTAGTTGCTTAAATGCCTAAACGCTTTGCCGAATATTTATATTCCCTACACAAGTTCAGAAGGTGCATAAACACATTAAATATGGAAGTTTAAATTTTTATCTAATGTGATTTATATTCATTCCCATTAATATTATTTTGATTCTTGATAATCTGGCAAAATCGTTCATCCAACACTATTGTAGTTACAAACATGTCAGATTAAAGAGTGCCTACTGTAATTGGTTGGACTGGATAGATTACATGTGGAATTTTAAGTCATATACACCAATTATAATTTTTAAATGTTTACTTTAGGTTATAAATAATAGAGTTATGGATTTGCTGAATGCCAGATATTTTTATTTATTGTAAATTAAATTAATGCCATTTATAATTTTTGAACAAAAGTGATTCAATACATTTAAGGCAACTTTCTACTTATTTTCAATTTGTGTTTAAATGTTTTTCATTCTCATTGGTGGTGTGCTTTGTCTATTATAACTTTATCTTTTACTTTCGATCTGATATTTATAAATTTTATCATGATTTTCATTTTGCATTTTTGTGAGAGATTTATGTTTTTGAAAAGATGCCATATTGATGTACGTGCACTTGAAAAGATTTTATTCACTTCATCGTCTATTTTGAATATTGAAAGTTGTGCTGTAACATGAGGAGCATCAGCTCAGATTGGTGTCCATGAAAAAAAAAATGCTTCATCTACGTTATTAAAGTTGATTCATGTTTTCATTATTGTTTATTTGTCTTTATTTTTAAACAATTAAAAAATACTTTCATGTGTTATTTTGTTAGCAAGAAAAATTGCCTAAAGAATAATTGAAAGGGATATTAAAATTAAAAAAAAAAAAAAAAAAAAAGGAATGAAGTCAATTAAAATTCTACAGTTAAATTTCAGGAGCTTGTCTGTTGATTCATATATTGTTACTTGACACTTATTGTTGAGATGTGCTCATATGTTTTACGTTAATTTTTTTTTTTTTTTGTAGAAGATGAAAAAATTTTGAAGATGTAACTGGGTTATTTGGAAGCATATGTCAAATTAATCTTTATTAAACAAGCTCCCAGGACACAAATCTGTGAAAGATAATCTTGTTTTATCACTGGTAATACATGTAAGCAGAGATAAAGAAATCACTTCTAGTCTATCGTACAAGCAAGTTGAGAAGAAAATGCATGTCCAAATTGCTATTGAAGAAGTAAAAAAGAAAATTCCCTTACAAGTTCCAAGATTTTATTAATTTGTTGTGATTACATGTGGATTTTATATGCTATAAAATGCAAGAAAAAGGAATGGGTCCTTTTGCCTGCATGTATGCATAGGAAATAATTTTTCACAATTCAACATTTTTGGTGATAAGGTTGAATTATAAGGCATATGTATAGGGAAAATTAATGTCGCTTAGTGGAATCTGGCACATTTTTATTTATTGTATCAAAAGCACCTTGAGAGTGTTACAGTGAAATGAGTTTGACATTTTACCTAAATTAAAGTTTTCAAATGATTAAATTTCGGTACTTCTAAATTAATAAACATTTGAGTGTGACTTGAATAATTTTGGAAACAAAAGGTTAATTATGATTTCATTTTTTATATTAAATTTCAATTTCACAGTGCATGTTATATTAAATTTTCTTAATATGATTGTTCAAAAGTGCCATCAGCATGAAAATCATTTTTTAAAATGCTATTTATCATGTGTGAACATGATGTTGTCCTGGTCAGGGGTCCGTGAAACTCTTGAAATGATTCATGAATAATGTTAGTCTTAAGGAATTTTCTGGTGAATTCAACTTTTGTTTGAAGTGTGATTTTGAAGCACTTTTCATGTCTTAGCTTGGGATTTTAAGCATTTATATATCTAATAGATATAACTATTCGTAGTGCATTGATAAATTCCTTCTTTTAAAAGTTCCATGTCTATCACTTTTGGCATTTTCCCATATTTATGGAGCTGTAGAGTGCTTCTTATTGTATTTGGAATATTTCATTCTTTATTTATGTCTAGAATTTTTGAAACATTGATATATTCACTTGGCTATTGAATGCGATAGTGATTCTTGTAAAATTTGGAATACTTCATTTATGCCTAGAATTTTCAAACTTTGATATATTCTTTTGACTATTGAATGCTATAGTGTTTCTTGTAGAATTGGGAATATATCATTCTTCTTTTACGACTAGTATTTTCAAACTAGGATATATTCTTTTGGCTATTGAATATGATAATGTTTTTTGTAGAATTGGGAATACTTCATTTACGAGACATTTATCTTACTTTTGTATATTCTTTTAGAGATTCTTGAACAATTAATTTTTCATGAAGTTCTTGATCTATTTAACATTGCTATATTCATGTGGCTATTTGAATTTGGCCATTCTTATAGTATTCCAATCCACTGCTTCATATATCTCGTGCATTATTAAACATTGGCATATTCCTGAGTTTATTCATCCGTTCCGAAATGTTCACACATGATAAGTTGAAATTTGCCATGCAGATTTCATTTTTTTATACTTAAATTTTCTTTTAATTTATTATAATTATTTATTTAAAGCAATAATTTAATTTGAAATTTTTTTGATTATTTTATTTTTTATTCATGCACGTTTCAAATTATAAAAAGAATTGTAAATTCAAAATAACGGATACAATGTTGCAACTATCTTGTCATGAAACAATAGTATTACACTTTTCAATTTTAAAATTAAAAAAAGTTTTTTGTGTAGTTAAAAGTTATGTCTAAATTATTCGTTGTGATAAGATTTACAACTAAAATAAAGTTTAAGTTTCTAATTGTATTTATGAAAGCTGATTTAATAATTTTTTTTTTTTTTTTATGGAATGCAAAATATTCTGAGGTGTCTTAAACCGTTAAGATGGATGTGCTTAGCGTATGCCTATTATTTTATTAGAGAGGTTACAAGACAATCTTTCTAATGAGTGGTATATCAAAGGTTTGCCTTTTTAAAATGTACATGGGCGAAGTTGTAATGTATGAAATATCATTTTAATTTGCAAATCTAATATCTGTAAATCCTAATTAATTGTAAAACCAGTATTTTTTTACCTTCAAAGAAGTAAAAAATTTAAAAGAAATCATTACATTATTTACTTTTATACTTACCATAATTTTATTACATTATTTATTTTTATGATCATTTACATTATTTTTTTTTTTTTTTAACAACAAATAATATTGGGATTGTTTTTCTTTAAGAAATAAATTATATTTAAAAAAAAAAAAAAAACAAATCATTGTGTTCAAAAATTTCACTTTTTCTAATATAAACAGACTTAAGGGTTAGCATTCTTTTTTTTAAAACATGAATACAGTTTACTTAGGGTTGTTTGATGCAAATGCTATAAGGAAATCATGTTTATAATAAAGTTAGATTGTACTAGAAAATTTTTGCTTCTTATTTATAGTGAAATTAATAAACTAGATAAATTAAAAATAGGGCTTTTATCAAATTTGCTATTCAATTTAACATTTTCATTTAATTAAATAGTCATGACAAAAGAAAAATTTATGTTCTTTAATAGAAAATAAGAATGTTAGTCCAAAATAATCCTGTTATTATTTATAGTAACATGAAACATACATTTGCCTAGCAATCATCAAAATATTAGCATTTCTTGATCTTACAAAATAATTGAAATTGAAATAATTTCTATCTCTACTAGGCATATTCATCATTTAACTTATTATTTGTTCTTTTCATATGTTAAACAAGTATTTATGAGAGCATGAAAAATTTATAAATAAATAAAATGCTGTCACTGTTTCTTTAATTTTTAAAGCTACCATTCAAAAATAGTTTAAAGGCAGTAAGAGCGTGTTTCCACCAGATATTAAAATGTCAAGGCTTAAAACGCTAGCCAATCAGACATTTGAATAGGTAAGATATCAGGCTACCAATTGGGTGGCGTTCTACAACACGAAATTTTAATATTTGGCTGAAAGCCACTTTAAAAGTCAATAAGTACTTTTAGTTTTGTTTCATTTTTTTAATATATAACTTTGATTATTACCACTTGTTTTTATGGACATTAAAACTAATTCATTTCTAACATCATATAAAAATAAAATCAAAATAATTTAATAAAATCTGCATGTGTTTTTGAAATATGAATGGTTTATAGAGAAATACTAAAAGCTTCGTGGTAAAATACGAATAGATAACGAATATTGTATGCATACGGGGAACCAGATGTAATCAAATACAGAAAATTAGAAGAGAATATGCATGTAAAATTACAGAAGTTTGAATGATTTTGATGAAGTTAGTAAATAATTTAAAATGAAGTAGAGTTGGACGGCCTGATTAGGATGGGAGAACATCCACCTTTAAATCATAGCAAGACATTTAAAAAAAATATTATAAAAATGTCAATACTGCATAATAAAGAAATGCATTAAAGTAGCCCTCTCGAAGCAAATTTTTTTGTGTGAATGCTTGAGAAAGAACTACAGTGGGTAAAGAAAGTATTGGCAATTGCCTTAATTTATTCATATTGACAAATAAATAAAATGCTATGCAATTTTAGTTGTCGTCATTAAATACAAGACATCTTAGATATATAAGAATAGTAAAAATTTTATTTTAATTGGCATTTTCTACGATTTTTTTTCTTTCAAAAACGAAAATTTGCATGTCACAAAAGTATTGGCAAAGTTTTAACTGCTGTGCAAATTTTGTTACATTGAAGTCACGTGTTTCGACTGATAAGAAACTCTACCGGTATAAAGTATGCAAAACTACTTCAAAAGTGTCTATGCATTATTTTGCGATTACTGCAGTAAAATGACTTCGAAATCGAAGGAGTTGGACGCTAGTGTTAAAAACACGATTATTAGGCTCAGAAATGAAGGTTTAACTTATCGTGCTATAGGAGTGCAGTTCAATATAAGTTTATTTACTGTCAGAAGTGTTGTAAAAAAGTTCAAGGAAGCAGGATCAACGGAAAATAAGACTAGAAGTGGACGACCTCGAATATTTTCTACAAGAGAAGAACGTGTCATTATTAACAAGGTTAAGAAAAACCCTAAAATAAGTGCACCCCAGATTGCTAGAGATGTTGCTTTCACTTCGCAAAAGACTTTCAGCGTACAGACTGTACGGAATGTTTTACACGAGAGAAGTTATTATGGAAGGGCAGCTAGAAAGAAACAATTCATCTCGGAAATAAATAGGAGAAAGAGGTTAGATTTCGCAAAATCCCACGTTGATTTATCTGAAGAGTTTTGGAACACAGTTATTTTTTCCGACGAATCAAAGTTTAACATTTTCGGCAGTGATGGACGACGATATGTGTGGAGGAGGCCAAATACTGAATTGGAAAAGCAACATTTAACTGCTACTGTAAAACATGGTGGAGGCAGCGTTTTAGTTTGGGGCTGTATGGCAGCTAATGGAATTGGCAACCTGCATTTTATTGATGGTATTATGACAGCACGTACATACATTGACATTTTGCGCCACTTAAAAATCAGTGCCCAAAATCTTGGCTTGGGAACATCATTCGTTTTTCAACAAGACAATGACCCCAAGCATACAGCGAATCTCACCCATGAATGGCTATTCTACAATGCTCCTCGCCAATTGAAAATTTATGGCACCTGTTGGATCTAGAAATCAAGACACATAAAATTTCAAGTAAAGACGACCTCAAACGTTTACTCTTGCAAGAGTGGCACAAAATTCCCAACAGTACAGCAAAGACCTTAGTTTCCTCTATGAGAAATAGATTACAAGCTGTTATAGATGCAAAAGGTATGCATACAAAGTACTAAACATATACTGATTTTGTTATGTTCGCTCATAATTTTGTCAATTTCATAATTTTGCCAATACTTTTTTTATCATGTAAAATTTGGATTTTCTCGTAGATTTTGACTAAAAAAATATTTAAATGAAAATTCTGTTATATTTGTTTGTCTTTTCTCCTTCTGTAATCGCTATGTTAAAATAAAATTTGTAAACATACTTTGTTAGCAAATATGATCATTTATAGGCAATTGCCAATACTTTTTTTACCACAGTCAGTTTTAGAACTTCTTAATTTTGGAAAGATTAGGTTTATTGAAGAAAATTAGACCTGTGCATAATTCTTTCTCTCTCTCTTAAATACGAAGACACTATTAATACTTCCTATTTTATGTCTAGGAGGTACTAATAATAGACAATGTTTGTGATTCTTCCATTTGGCTCACAAACTGCTAAACTCTGGCGACCTTAGAATTAATACACCTTTTGGACTTGTCCTTATCCTCTCAGGGAGCCTCCAATCAAAATGCTGCTTTGTGTATTGTAAACTAAGCAACCTTATAAACTTCACTAACCAGCTTTTTTGGTTAGCAAAAAGCTGAGCCAAACTCTGTCGGCGATATTCATTAAATGAGAGAGCAACGTTGTTCCATCAGGATGTCAAATCATTCCGATAATACTGCTTAACTATTATCATTTAATAGAAGATTAAAATATAAATATAGCGATGTATTTCGAAAGCTCTGACGAGGAATCAGAGGATTAAAGTTTGGATTTTAATGTGCAATCCGAATGACTAAATTTATACTTGAATTGTGAAATAAATAAAACAATAAATATGCTTTTATCCTAATTCTAACTATGCACGTTTTAGTAAGAAATAATGAAATATGAATAATTGATGGCTTGGAAACCAAACTGTATTTTTTTTTTTTCAGGTATTGTTAGCCTTAGAATAATACAAAATAACCCAAAATACTCGTTTTAGTCCAGAACTGGGAAAAAAACGTAATTTGAATATGTAAACAATCTTATTGAGAATAAATTTGAGAATGCCTTATAAATGAATTGGAGTATGGATTAGAATAAGTTATTTATTGCACTTGATGTCATCGGTTAAACAGGGTGTATAGCACATTAAAATTCACAAAATAAGCTCAGGATTGCACCAGCTGCTTTCAGGAACGGATTATTGACTTGCTTTATCTTTGGCTTTAGTTTCGTTCGGCCTTCCTCCGAGCAGCACGCTCGGTTCGTGGATTGTTCACTTTCTAGTGCGGGTAGTGGTTGAACAGTTCTCTTCTGGGCTGCTCCGAGTAGTTGATGGTCATGTATTCGCAGGGCGCGTAGTTTTCGTACATGGACTGGGGATCGCGCGAGTCCATCCTTGTTTTGGTCTCTAGGTTGGATAAAGCTGGGGAATCTTCTTCGCATCCGGTTCTGTTGTTGATTGTGAAAGGCCACGTCTGAAGCAGACGCAAGAAGGTCAAAATGTGTTTAAAATAAAGCATTTATTTACTTACTTGAAACATTGTTTTTTTTTCATATACACAGGGTCGGATTTTGCTATAGCCTAATTAGGCTTCAGCCTAAGGCCTCAAGATCAAGAGGGGCCTACGTTCAAATTGTTAGAAAAATTAGAATGACACTATTCTAAAAACAGTAAACACTGAATCGAAAATAAGGAGACATTCTACAAATATGATTAATAAACAAACATATAGAAATGTATTGGTCAAGATCAACGCGTACGGCTCATTGGGTCTGTTCGTTTGTATAGACTAGATTGCACCAAAGTGTAGTTCATACGTTCAGTTATTTGACAGAAAATAGGATAATTTTTATTGCATTTTATTTTCGTGGGCAAAGATTTTTATTATTTGAATTTTGTTTCTTTGTAAATGTGGTGTGTTATGTTTGATGAGTTATTGTTACAAGTACTCTATAGGGTGCTGAGAATAAATGTCCAAATAAGTGTTCTCGACCTTTTTTTTTTTTTTTTTGTGCCACATTTTTTATAAAGATGAGTACCCATCACAAAATGCTTCATTTAACATATTGATAGATATCAGAATAATGATGCATTTTATTATCTGTCATGTAATTTCCAAACTTATAAATGGGAGGTGAAAGGGCCTCATATAGCCTAGGGCCTCTTTTTATCCAAATCCGGCCCTGCATATACCATAACATGCTGCTTTAAAGATACATTAAACAATGGAATGAATAAATACATCAGGTTGTAGCGAAAGTTCTGTCCGTTCTACCGATTGAAATAAAGCTGCAAAATTTGACAAATATAATATTTATTTTATAATTCACATAGTCACAGTTATTTTCAATAGTATATTTCCATCGACTGTTTGATGCCCTTTTTTATATATATGTAAAAGTCATTTGATTTTTGTCTTGAAGAAACAATCTAGCTACATTTCAACTTTTTCTTTTGATGTCAGCCGCTGCAAAATAATTCAGTAAGGGTGTTTTTTTTTCTTTTCTTTTTTTAAATGGCCATTTGTTGGAGCAAGATCAAGTGAATAAGAGATGGTGAAACATCATTTCCGAGTCAAATTCTTCTAGGAGACGCCACACTGCAAGAGTGGCGTTTGCCATTCTCCTACCATTTTAGTTTATTCGTTGGTGGTAAAGTGGCTATTGCTTAGCTATATTCCAGCAACTCATAATAAACTATGCCTTTAACATCCCACTATACACTCAAAAGAATCTTTCTTGGATGCAGTTCATTTCGAGACTGTTGGACAAGCCTTGAATAAAGGCTAAACCACTGTCTTTTGCGTTTATTATAGAAGATCCTATGAAGGATGATTCACCATAGAAGTTGGCAAAAAAATATTTCGATTTCTGATTCAAGACTCCTGACGAATGATTGGCGAATTTTTCATGTCGAATCTCAATTTCTAACTCCTGAATCTTGACTCTTTGCTGTAATAATATGCATTTGTTTTTTACTAATAGATATAGAAAATTTTGTGAAATAAAGTCAATGACATTCATCGAACTAGTATATCTATAAAAACAGTATTTGCATAACAAAGTACTTTTTACAACTTTAAAGGTGTAAATTAATTGCTCTTAGTTAAAATGCATCCTTGCACACTAAACTTTGTTTGCAAAAAAATTTTGTATTAGAAAATATGTATTAAAATAACAGGTAATAACTATATGTACCAAAGTACAGCTGAAGAAAATTGTGCGTTTTAATCACAAAGATGCTATAGTTATTAAGTCTTTTCATTTTTAATAATAGAATATCTTCTATAAGATTTGTGATTGCTGATCAAAGATAGCTTTTTACAAGCCTCAGTTCCGAGAAAAGTCATTCTACACTTATTTGGTTTGCTGGTAAAGCAATCACTATCTTTGCTGCTGGTTGTATTAGCGAAGGATACAGTTTAATTGCCTCCATAACATTTAATTTTTAAATTGGAAAAATAAAAATTATTTCAATGAAAAAGTAGGGGATCGAATTTTTAAACTGACTTTTGATTCATTCTTTTGTCTTTCAACTCATTGATCCACTTCTGGTTAGAAGTTGAATAGATGTTATCCTTTCTTATAATTATCCTTAAAAAAATTAGAAACTAAAGACAGAACTTTCGTTATAACCTAATAACATAAATGTAGTAGAAAATAAAAATAAAAGACGATAAAACACAGACAATGATTACATCTTAAAACAGTGAATAAATTATAAAAAAGAAAATAATATTTATCCTGGTGAATATCAAAACTTTTAATTTCAATTTCTTGATTTAAAAAAAGTTAAGTATTGAAACTAATATTAAAAAAAATTACTTGCATTAGATGGAAGTTAGAACATTTCCAGATAGATTGTTTTGAAATTTTTAACTTACTACTTCAAATCATTTCAATTATGATCAATAAATAATTTTAAATACCCATCTCAGCTTATTCAATCCTATTTTGAAGACAAGTGAATTTCTTTGATGATATTTGAATTTTTTTTCTATGATTTTAAATGTTCGAATACATTTCATAACTAAATTCGAATAAAATTTTCGTCTGACAAAAAGTCTAAAAAAGTCCGTTTCATTTAGGAAGACTCTTCTGAAAACGATAACTGAAAGAACATACTTTGGAAAAAGTTTTTTTTTCTTTTTCTTTCTAATGCAGCTGGCAAATAGACCGTGATCTTTTTTTATGCCATAAGGACTGCACCAACGTTACTCACTTTGCACTACCCAGGGGGCGCGTGTAACTCGAAGATAACTGAAAGAACGTATTTTGGAAAAAGTTGTTGGTGAAATTTTGAATAACGGAAAATAAAAAATTTATTTCAACACTCTAATTTTCCCTATGAAATGTTTGAAATCAATTCTTTTTTGAAATTACAATCGAAACTTTAACGAAATAATTGAAGTGGAACTATTAAAATAACCAAAATTAAAACTGTTAATTCCGAATAAATATCTCAATAGTGACAATATTTAAAAAAAAAAAGAAAAGAAAAGAAAAAAACATTTAAATTCAGATGTTTATTTACAAAGTTATTTTCAAAGATTCGGAACATTCGATTGAGCGTTCTAATTAAATTTTTATTTGGGGAGTAAAACGTGACTGTAACTTTGTTTCATCCTTCGAAATGCCATTCAGAGATCCCGAACGTTCGAATAGAATTTCTTGTCTAACCTGTCCCGGTGGGAAAACTGTCAAGACAGCGACTGCGAAGATCACCTCCATCCCGACGCATGTCAGCTGTGCTCGGAAGGGAACAAGCTGTTCTTCCTGTTCTGCCCTCCCCCACCTTTTAATCGTATTAGCCGAGTTTCCATTCTGAGAGATCTATCCCATCGTGCCCTTCTTTAAATAACGTTCCAAAAAAGAATAATCGCTTAATCTGTTTTGTTGATTTAAGAACATTTCCCCCCTTCAAGCATGCGAAGAATCTTCTCTTAATTTTACCACAGCCAGGGCCGGATTTTCCTATAGGCTCACTAGGCTTCAGCCTAGGGCCTCAAGATCAAGAGGGGTTCACACAAAAATCACATTAAAATTGTTAGCAAAATTAGAATGACACTATTCTAAAAACACTAAAACGCTGAATCGAAAATAAGGAGAAATTCTACACATATGACTCATAAACAAACATAATCAGTAATTTGCAAACTTAAAAACGGGAGGTGAAAGGGCCTCATAAGTGGAATAGCTTAGGGCCTTTTTTCATCTAAATCCGGTCCTGACCACAGCATTTAAAATAGCTATGTACAGACATTCGAGGACCACAAGCCGCATGTACTCACTGTAGTAACACGGCCGCAGGCCTCATGCACACAAACTCTAGAAAACTTTTTAACATACTCTGTACAATATTAAAAAATGTAGCGTAATAGCAAACAATGATTTGAATGCATACAATTGCAATAATTTAATAAATAATCCGGGTGGACTTTAGAAGTAACTGCCTCGCATTTGCGTATGGTGTGAGAGAAAACACGTAAAACTCCCACGAGGCAACCTGACTATTTTCTTTGACCACATCTCAATACCTTAAAGACGGGAGACGTGAATTTCCGTCATTTATTTTTCAACCGTGTCAGTGAAGGATTCACGTCATTTGCAGGAATGCCAATCAGATAATGGCTTATATTAAGCAGTTATAAAATATTACAACTTGCATTTGTTTGCAAAAACTATGCTGGAATTCAGGCTATATAGTATACTTTTCAATGCATATCATCCTCAATGTTTTTAGATAGTTAAGTGAGGAAAGTTTCCAAAAGTTGGCGGGCCTGAATGGTCCAGAGGCTAGCGCTCTGGTGCTCGTTACCACGGGTTTCCGCTTCGAGTCCCGGCGGTGCCATGGATGTTTGTAGTGGTTCGGAATCTACTTTAAACTGTAGGTCCCGGTCTGTTAAGCCCTCGTGTGCAGAAAATGACCGTAGAGCGACAAACCAAAAGTTGGCGGGGATGTTATTTTAAGTTTTAAAAAATAGTACTTTGGTACTTTGCAATTTGAAGAAGTTTAGTTAATGCGTTGACTATTTTACTTTGTAAACTGTTGGCTTGTTTGGAGATGAGTTCGGTTCTCGAACCTAAAAGGAAAGTGGCGTTCGGAATAAGTTGACTGCGTTTTATTGCAACCGTCAGCTTATGTGCATCATGCAAACTCCCCATTGTACGACATCTTATACAAGCAGGGTCTAAATGCATGCAATGCATGAATGTGAATGATACACGAATTTAGAATCTAAATTTATTAGAATGGGAATTTAATTTTTAGAAATTAAAAATTCATTCACAATTATTATTACAAAAAATTTATTCACAATTAGAATGTGAATGAATGATAGGTTAAGAGATTTGTAAAGCTATAGATTCACAACAGATTATTATCATGTTGTTGTTATCGTGTCCATGGATTTAAAATATTATTAGCAAAGTTAGATCAAGTGAAAAGTCTTCACGATAGCGGTCTTCTAGCAACGACGCCGCTCCACTCTATATGACTTCTCTTAAGTGGGCCTCGATTGGCACCCTACCCAATTGAAGAACATGGGGAGCGAGTGCTGGGCACTCTAGAATGTGCTCAGGTGAAAGGAAAGAGTTGGGATAATTTCTGCAGGGGATGTATTCCCTGGTCTGGGAGAATCTTCATCCCTCTGTATTGATTAGTTCCGAGTCTGCTAATGACTGATGTCAGCTTCCTAGGGCAGTTGAAGTCCGTGATGAGTGGCTTCTTAAAGTTATGAGGAATACTTTCCTACTAAAGCAATTTATAGTGATAATTATATGGGTCGTTTTTTGTACTATATACCACAGCCTGCGATCTGAATTTATTGCAAAAATGTTAACCACGTCCATGGTGCGCAGATGTTGGTCAGTAATTGATCTACCTCCTATTCCTGAGTGAAAGTTAACAGGTATAACTTTTACTAGTTTACTTTAGATCAGGGGTGGCCAACCCAAAGGGTCTTGCGGGCCACTTTGGAAACGCATCTGAATTCCACGGGCAATAAAATTATATAATACCATATTAGATTTAGCCATACAGGGCAGTTGAAGTCCGTGACGAGTGGCTTCTTAAAGTTATGAGGAATGAGTCGGCTTTTGGCAACTGCGTTAGCATCTGCAAGTGTGATGGTAGTCCTGGGTTGATCAGTGTCCCTGGCTTCTTTGGCTCAAGAGTCAGCGCCTTCGTTGCCATTACGTCGATTATTACCCTAAAGTATGTAAATTGAAACTTTTGTATGGGTCACATCGATGATCTCGATTGGCTTGTCCTATTATAAATCCTCTTAAACATGTCAAAAACAGCTAAGAGGGAAGGGCATTTATGCTTAACTGCCCCTCACTTGCGTGCCGTATGGGAGGAAAACTAAAAAACTCCCACCAGGCAGTCTTATACAATTGATTGAAGCTCTCTAATTGTGAATGAATTTTTTGAATTTTCATTTTAATCCAAAGTGTAGTACTTACAAAAGTGAGGGGATGGACTGTCTTCTTGCCGTCGCTGTCTTCCTTCAGGATCTTCCTCAGGTGGGCGATGTAGGTGGCCGCCAGCCTCAGGGTGTCCAGCTTGGAGAGCTTGGTGTCCGGGGGCACCCAGGGCAGCGAGGTCTTGAGGCGGGAGAAGGCGCGGCTGAGCACGCGCATGCGCGCCCTCTCGCGGGCGTTGGCGGCGTTGCGCTGGACGGGCTTCTCCGGGCTGCTGGTGTCACTCGTGGGGAAGAAGAGGCTGTCCAGTTCGGTGCTGTCCTCCTGAGAGGGTGGGGAGGGGTGTCGACGCCGCTTGGCCATGGGGAAATGAAGTGAAGAGAGCTGTCGACGAAACCGTTATAAATTAACAATGTTATTTCATACATACAAAGAGCTGCATAATTCAACACGTGTGTATTTCAGGACACTGAAATTACACACAAAACAATTCAAAAATACAGTAGAACCTCTTTAAGTCGAACCTCGATAAGTCGGAAACCTCCACAACCCAAAAATTTTTTTTGTTCCCTTCCCTTCAAGCACCAAAACCTCCATGACTCGACATTTCAACCCTCTATAAGTCGAAATAATGAGTCAAACCCCACAAGCCATTTTGGTATATATTTTCCCTCCGTAACTCGAAGAAAAAAAAATTGGACCTCTGTATCTCGAACATTAGCAATGTTTGGTTTTACAACCATTTTTACAACCTTTACAACTCGATCATTTGAAACTAATGCAATGCACGGCAATGAGCGCCATTGTTTCTTAGAAAACAATGCATGAGTATACAGTAAATAGAATAACCAATTCTATGAAATATTTTTATTATAATTCTTATTATTGCTATTGATTTCATTTGAACTCTAGCGATAGATAGAGAACGATCGAATTGTCTAAAGCAAAAAAAAAAAAAAAAAAAAATAATAATAAATAAATAAATAATAATAACTGACTTTTTTAATACATAATATTTTTAATTTTACGGTTGTTTCGGAATTATTTTGATTTTTTATTGTAGTATAACTTTTAAGTTGCAAAGAAACATGTTTATTACCTCTGTAACTTGAATTTTTATTTATTTTATCTAATTCAAAATAAGTCGGAAAGAGTCTAAACTTCTACAAGAGGGGATTATAGTCCTTGTTGCTTCGCATCCCCATATACTCCTTCGATTCAAGACCTCTACAAGTCGAATATTTCCTTACAAATTCCGCGTAAGTCGAAATATTTGGCGTCTCTCTTGAAGTTCGAATTACAGAGGTTCTACTGCATATGCGAGTTAGTTTCCAGAAAATATGAGTTATAGCATATTAAATTAAAACGCATAGTTTTTGAAATATTGCATCGTAATCAACAAAAAGAATGATTATTTCAGATAGTTTTTATCCCATTCGCATATTTCATTATATTATAACGCTAACTATGACTGAATTATTAAAACTCTACAGATTAGAGGGAGAGAAAAGAAAGGAATTTTTAAGAGTGGCATCTCTGCTCCCTTGAATAAGTTTCTTCAATATGAATCACAGAAGTTCGAATAAATTATGTTTATTAAAATTGAAAGCCGTGATATTAAATGAAATTCAAAAATGGGCTATTTTAATCTGGCAATAGGGCATTATTGACTAATTTATAATCTAGTTAATTAGTAGATAATCTAATTACAGACGCATCAAATATTCTTTGCACTCATTAAAAAATAACAAAGAATATTTGATGCATTTTCCTTTTTCCTTCTTTTTTTTTTGCATGGATTTAATCTTCAGAAAACATTAAGAAGATGCTATTATTATTTTCACATGCTCTGCACTTATCTCGAAGTTATTTGCCATTTCTATGGCAAATATGTTGCCAGATTTGTCATTACCCAGGATTCCACGGTGCATACCGTGGAGTCCTGCTACACCACTCCTACAAGATGAAAAGATTGTCTTTGGGAAGTCTGTCTCCTAATGATATTATACAAAAGAAAAACTCAGTAAAACACGTAACACAGCATACTACTGTGTCCAAAAAGTAA
This sequence comes from Caerostris darwini, assembly GCA_021605075.1. Classification (NCBI taxonomy): domain Eukaryota; kingdom Metazoa; phylum Arthropoda; class Arachnida; order Araneae; family Araneidae; genus Caerostris; species Caerostris darwini. The sequence goes on along the minus strand of BPLQ01009812.1, from coordinate 5,680 downwards.
GAGCGGGCATGTGATATTTCAATTTTTTTTCTTTTTTAAGTTATGTCCTTGACATCTGTGTGAAGTTTTATGTCAAAACATTCCGGCCAATGACTTTTTAGCATGCATTGAGGACTGGAAAAAACGTTGGCATAAGTGCATTGTGTCCAGAGTGAATTACTTTGAATTCGATGAAATAAATTTGTAAGAATAAATAAAGAGTTTTTGAAAAAAATAAAAATTGGTCTTACTTTTTGGGCAGAGTAGTATACTTGTTGAACCCAATAAAGGGCATCTCTTTCTACGAATTTATAGTGTCTATCTTCGGCGGAGTGGTTGCTGTTCGTCTCGCAAGATGCTTATAGGGTCTCGAACTGAGCTCCCCAAATCCGAAACTTGTTGTGCTAACTGTTATGCTTTTCTTCACGCCCCTAGGTAAGTACTACATTAGACAATTTTAAGGCCACTTTCTGGTCCAACGGTAACTAGCTTGAAGGAAGGCTCATGTTCGAATCTCCTATTGGAGCTCGTTGCAAATTACTGCTTTCAAAAATTGTGAGATGGCGATTGTGACAACTTTGTATAAGTTTCAATTGTATAAGACTGCCTGGTGGGAGTTTTTCAGTTTTCCTCCTATACGGCACGCAAATGAGGGGTAGTTAAGTATAAATGTCCTTCCGTCTGAGCTGTTTTTGACATATTTAAGAGGATTTATAATCAATCGAGATCATCCATGTACCCCCATGGACGTTTGTAGTGGCTCGGAATCCACGTTAAACTGTAGATCCCGGTCTGTTTAGCCTAACGTGTGCGCAAGATGACCGTAGAGCGACAAACCAAACATTGATGTGCCCCATACAAAAGTTTCAATTTACATACATACTTCATGGTAATAATCTGTTGTAAATCTATAGCTTTGCAAATCTCTTAACATACAATAATATGAACAGTTAAATACATTTTTCAGTTTAATCTAACAGAACTTTTCAAAGCTAGAATAAAAGAATTTTTTTATTTCGAAATATAAAAAGAAAAGACACCTCACATCTTCTAAAATACTTTAAAAAGTATATACATAAAACTTTAGAAGTTTTTGAAAGCACATACGAAGGAAAAAAAAAAAAGGAAGAATTCCACAAATAAATAATAAATCCGACTCCGCAAACCTCGGAACGTATTCGAAGATCTTTCTTTTGACGAGTTTTATGGATTCGAAAATAAATTGTAAAATTTTTATTTTAACTTTTAGTTTTTGTCTTTGGTTTATTTATGGGCAGAGCTCGTAACGTTTTATAATGCATTTTTTTTTATTTGTTCCTGTTTACATCCCGAAACCATTTACTTCAGAATTTTATTCTTTTTTTATTTTATATATATATTTTTTTGCTGTTCTGTTTTTGGAGACAACAATTTAGGTTTAAAAATATTGAGTTTATTGTTTTTTTTTTCTTTTTAGAATAGTTCGGAACCATTTTTTTTTTTTTTTCCTCTTCCAAAATGCTTCAAAAGAATCCATTTGCAAAATCTTATTTCAAAGTTACAATTCTTCAACTCTTTTATCTTTTTCATTTCTTTTGTTGAATTTTTTTTTTCTTAATTCAGTTTTCAACTTTTTATAAAAATGTTCAACATTTATGCACATGTATGCAGTTCAACATTTTAAGAAAAAGAAAAAAAATTTGTATGTGTGGAGGGGATTTAAGATTTTCCGTTATTTGGAATTATTAATTCCTCAAATAACAGAGTGCTAACGGAGGTTGAAAAAAAAATTGCCTTATTATATTTTGCATATAATAAACACCGTAAAATAATAAAATCTAACCTATTACTGTGCCCAAAAAGTGAGACCAATTATTTTTTTTCCCAAAACCTCTTTATTTATTCTTCCAAATTTATTTCAGCACCTTCAAAGTCATCCCCTCCGGACACGATGCACTTGTGTCAACGTTTCTTCCAATCCTCGATGCATGCTAAAAAATCACCGGCAGGGATGGCCTTCAAAGCGCGCGCCGCTTCACGTTGAATCTCTTCAATCGACTCAAAACGGTGCCCCCGTAGTGGTCTTTTGAGTTTGGGGAATAGCCAGAAGTCGCACGGTGGGAATGCGGTGGTTGTGGAATGATATGGGCTTCACGAAGAATCAATGCAGTGTGAGCTGGCACATTAGGTGTTTTCGGTACCCATCGAGATTTGACGCATTTGAGGCCCAAACGCGTCTGCCCAAAAATTATCTGCTTGTTTTGCAGAAATATAAATTTGCATTATAGAAATTTATGCATCTATCTTGCCATCTCAATTATAATGATTTTTCCATTTAGTAAGTCTGTATATACAGCTAAACATGCCTTAATGCTATATAGTGATTTATTCTTTTTCCATTAAATAGTACTTTAAGTATAGGTAATTAGATAATTACGGGGCTTTAGACATAGATTCGCCTCCTCCATTTCCTTTCTAATAAGCTCACTAGTAATTATCTCTCCCTTCCCAACATTTTTCCTTCCTGTAGTCAAATTTAATATACTGATGGATATATATTTTGGTTAGTTATTGCTCGAGAAAAAGGTCGTACTCCACTTTGAAGACTCCCGGAGAAAAGTAAACGGATGCATTTTAGCACTCAAGAAAATTTAATTGTGATATTTTGCAATGAAATATGCATAATCAAATGGGAAAAAGGAGATAATTTGTTTTGAAAAATGAAATAATTTTGTTTTGACGACAACAAAATGAAAAGTCAGTTAAACTAAAATGTACATAATTATACTCATCATCATAACTGGCTCGGCAGCCCATTGTGGGCCTTCTTTAAAAGATCCAGCCAGGCTGCTCTCCTCTTGGCCGTGGACCTCCAGTTTTTGATCTTAATAACATTAAGATCAGAGTCTAAACGGTCGACCCATCTCTCTTTAGGACTTCCCCTTGGTCGTTGTTCAAAAGGGATAACATCGAAAACTTTCAAAGCAGCTCCATCACATAATTATACTAGAAAAACTATTTTTAAAAAATTTGGGGATTGAAAGAGTTCGGAGACTTCCATAGCGTTGTTTATACTACAAAAATAAGTTTCATAATTCAAAATCTTAAATCTGTAAGATATCGTGATATTTATAGGCGATATATCGATTTTAGAAATTTCAACATAATTCAACAGTGGTGTTCACCATCCAAAGAATTTCAACTACTTCCTGAGTCATGTGCAGAGAGGCATCTTATTATTATTATTATTATTTTTTTAATTTTGCGCAATAATAATTTTTTGTAAATTCTTTTTAATATGAATCGCACAGTTTCTTCCCATTAAAAATTATTGTTTAACGGATTGAATATCAAGAAAATCTGTCCTACTATTTTCCTAAAACTCATGATATAATTCCTCAGGAGTTCCTACTTAAACCCGTATGCCACAGAATAAATTCCAAGAAATCAATTCCGCAAAGCCCGGCGACTTGAACTCCCGCAAAACAACCACCGGAATATAAATATCTGGAAGCTCTTCTTCGCCGATGCCTTCTTTTTTCTTCCTTCGTTCACTGGATATTGAATTATGGGTCGAAAGAGCCCCGATGTCTGGCATTTATTCGCTCAGACCTCGGCCACTCATTTACTGCCGCAGCTGAAATAAACACGGAAAGGAGTCTTCCGTGTAAACGACTCTGGAGGATGAAATGGGATGCCACTCCAAAAAAATTCTTTTTTTTCTTAAGAAGTGTTTGTCTTTGGTGAAGGTTTATTTTTCAATTCCTTCTATTAGCTCACACTCTTCCTATATGCGTTTTAATTCAAAATAAATTCAATTAACATTGATTTTGATTCAAAAAAAAATGTAAGCAACAAATATTTAGATTAACACACTTTTTCAAATTAAAAAAAAAAAAAAAAACTTTTAAAATAAACAGTAATAGTTATACAGTAACATAAACAGTAACAGTTAATTTTTCAATTCCTTCTATTAGCTCACACTCTCCCTCTATATATCTTGTTCACATTTTCAATCGTTCATAAAATACTTTTTATTCATCCACTCATGTTCAAATGCATTTTTTTTTAACTTGTAGTGGATGACACTGTATGTTAATACAGTTTTTCTCCAAATATTAATTCAGTAATTAAATTTAATTAATTCATTTTAGTTTTTTTTTTTAGATTTTAAGTTGCATATCTCTACCAATAGAGGGCGCTAGATAAACTTAAAAAAATGAATGAAAATTATTTATAAAGGACTTTCTGCAATAGAATGAAAAAAAAAAGTAAGAATTGACTTAAAATTTTTTTTTTATATAGTACTTGTTTCTTCCTTCCTTCACTAGATATTGAATAATAGTGCGAAAGCTCTGATATCTGGCATTTATTCGGCGGCCGCTCAGACCTCGGGCACTTATTACGGTCGCAGCTAAAATAAACTCAGAAAGGAGTCTTCCATGTAAACGACTCTGGAGGATGAAATGGGATGCCCCACCATTTCGATTCGAAAAAAAAAAAAAAAAAATTCTTTTTTTTCTTAAGAAGTGTTTGTCTTAAAACTAAATAGAAAATGGCGAAGGTTTATTTTTTCAACCCCTCTTTTACTGGATCAGATTTTTTTTCTTCTCAACAATTTTTTTGCTGAAATCAAAAATATGCATTGTTAGATTTGTAATCACTAAGTCTTATCCAGTTTTATTTGGTTTATTAGAGTAACTCAAAAATAAACGTAGCCATTCAGATTGCACATTAAGAGTCAGAACTATAATCCCTCTGATGCATCGCGAGGATTTTCGAGATCCCCATTTCGCTGCCATTATCACTAAATCTGTTGTTTATTTTGGTAGAAATAACGTAAAGTCAATAAATTGCACGCACAACTTTTAAGTTCTAAAAGACATCGAATCAAATGGCTGTAAAACACCACGAAATGTCGATAGAATGTTACTGTTGCCAGATGTATATCGGAATGCACTTATATTTGTCTTAGAATAAAAAAAGTTAGTCCAAAATATTTATTTTAGTTAAGAATTAAAAATTAATTTTCATCCCAGTTAACTCATGCTGCACTGAAAAGATACAAATATGATATACTGGAATACTCGTGATTGGCGTTCAATTTGTGTTAGTTAAATTTTTGTGGAATTTTTCTTTGGGTGGATACAGATCCGTCAATTCTTACTTTGTTATTAATATTAACGTTAAGTTAAAGGTATTATTGATGACAAGTAATATAAAAAAATTTTTAAGTCAATTCCTACTTTTTTCCCACTCTATAGCAGAAAGTCCTTTATAAATAATTTTCATTCATTTTTTTAAGTTAGAAAAAATTCTCTCTCTCTCTCACATACACACTTTCCATCTCTCTCTCTCATTTATTCACGTGTTTCATTTTCCATTTTGTTCCCTCCTTCACTCAGACTCGAACCCAGAATGAAAAAATAATTTTTTTTCCAGCGATTTGCACGCTTAGCCACTGACGGTATTTATTCCTAAATTTATATCCTGCTTAATAGCTTATATAAGAGAAATTTTTTTCTCCCATATGAAACTAAAATTAATTAATTAAATTTAATGAATGAATTAATATTTGAAAAAACTGCACAAGAAGATGTAAACAAGATGTATAAATATATATATAGAGAGTGTGAACTAATAGTACGAATTGAAAAATCTATTATATATAATTCCCGTGTCACGATGTTTGTTCGCGATGAACTCCGAAACTAACCATCCG